>CM055124.1:254934025-255261292 GCA_029206835.1 Rana muscosa
TTCATTGAGGAAACCTTGAATGCCAACATGTACTGTGACATACTGCATGATCCCCTCCCTTCGGAGACTAGGCCGCAGGGCAGTATTCCAACATAATGACCCCAAACACACCCCCAAGACGACCACTGCCTTGCTAAAGAAGCTGAGGGTAAATGTGATGGACTGGCCAAGCATGTCTCCAGACCTAAACCCTATTGAGCATCTGTGGGACATCCTCAAATGGAAGGTGGAGGAGCGCAAGGTCTCCAACATCCACCAGCTCCGTGATGTCGTCATGGAGGAGTGGAAGAGGACTCCAGTGGCAACCTGTGAAGCTCTGGTGAACTCCATGCCCAAGAGGGTTAAGGCAGTGCTGGAAAATAATGGTGGCCACACAAAATATTGACACTTTGGGCCCAATTTGGACATTTTCACTTAGGGGTGTACTCACTTTTGTTGCCAGCGGTTTAGACATTAATGGCTGTGTGTTGGGTTATTTTGAGGGGACAGCAAATTTACACTGTTAGGCCCCTTTCACACATGCGGATCCCGCGAGGATCTGTTTTTGGACATCCGCTTGCTCAGCGGGAATCGCTCCGTTGATCCCCGCTGAGCCAGTAGATGACAGGTCTGTCTCTACACACTGTGCAGAGATGGACCAGTCAGATCTCCGCTCTCCTCTATGGGGGATCGGATGAAAACTAACCGCCTGTTGGTTTTCATCCGAGCCGCCAGACTGATGCAAAATAGGGTTTGTATCCGTCACATTTTAGCGGAGAGGATCGGATCGGGGCTGATCGGGTGACATCCGACGCTCCATAGAGGTACATGGAGCGCCCGTTTAGATCAGCCTGAAAAAACTGACAGGCGGATCTGAACGGTCCGAACTTCTGAAAGGGGCCTTATACAAGCTGTACACTCACTACTTTACATTGTAGCAAAGTGTATTTTTTTTTTTTTTAACAATAAAGCTTTTATTGAGGCTTAAAAGTAGCATTTGTACAATCATACTAACATTTGTATAAAGAAGTTGCATAGAGATTATAACATTGTATAATTTAATTCAGCAGTAGAATATTTTAATAGGAGAGGCAATGTGTTGTCACATGAAAAGATATAATAAAATATTTACAAAAATGTGGGGGGTGTACTGACTTTTGTGAGATACTGTATAATGAGAACCTTCTTTGGCCATCTACATAAAAGTGGTGAAATTAGCGGGTAGGCCAGTAAGTAGGATGTGTAAAATATACATTATGCATGATATAGACTACTGACCACCAGTAATAAAGGGCCTTTCTATTAGGGTGAAATTCCAGGTGCCACAGGGAGTGAAAAATCTGGTGGCGCTCTGCATAGAAAAAAAAAATCAGCTTCCAGGTTTTTAGATTAATTGAACAAGCTGAAGTTGAAGATAATTGGCTACCATATACAGCTGCATCAGATTTTCCACTCTCCAGTTTTAGTAAATCAACCTCTATGTGCCTGGGAGAGGGACAACATTTTTCTATGGGAGCCTTTGATTTGTAGTTTCTTTCTCCTTTCAGAAGTCCTGTGTTCTAGTAGTTTAAAGTATTACCACTAGATGGAGCTGCTGCTTTTAAGTAGCAGGCCAGTTTCAGATTTAACATTGTAACACCTTTATTATAAATGTAAGCTCAGAACTTTCCTGCAGCTGTGTTATCAGTTATTCCATCACCTACTGCTTTACTAGTTTGCAATTTATGTTGCCACCCCGCACTAAGGTGTTATTAAAACTTTGCTCAGAGATAAATCAACGGCTATTGCTGGCAATGGCACCATCCGAATCGGTGCGACGCTGACTTTTCGTCGCCGCACCAATTCCCAAAAGTAGTTTCTGTACTACTTTTGGCGACTTTGGGGTGCCAACCCGCACAGATGTCTCTGAAATTGCTCCCAAAGCCAGGCTAACATGCGAGTATGAAATCCTGAGAGTTCAGCTGAACTTGCACGATTTCAATCCCGCTGTCAGTGTAACCTGGGCTTAAAGTGGTTGTAAACCCACTTACACAACTTGCACCTACAGGTAAGCCTAGATTAAGGCTTACCTGTAGGTGCATGAAATATCTCCTTAACCTACACGGTTAAGGAGATATTTGCATTTAAAACCGGCGCCGCTGACGTCACGCGCATGCGCACTAGCGTGCCGGCTTAGTAGCCGGATTTCTGAATGGAGTTAGCCGGCCCGAGCGCACGTGCGTGTGACGTCATCGCCGCTCCTGGGCCAATAACAGCGCCGGATCGGCGATACACGGAAGGCAGAGGGGAGGAGAGCAAGATGGCACCGGCGACGGAGGTGTCCGAGCACCGCTGCGGGGGCTTCGATCTCAGGTAAGTGATTCATAATGAGCTAGTATGCTATGCATATTAGCTCATTATGTCTTTGTTTTGCAGGTTGTTTAAAAAAAAAAAAAGCGGGGTTCACAACCACTTTAAAGCCGAAGTTTAGGCATGAATTTTATTGCATAGTTACATTTGTCCAGCTTGGCCCATTCTAAGTATGCATATCTCATACCTGATCAATCCCTGTGTAAACTGAAAATCACTGTACTAGTTGCTGCTTCTACAGTCATCAACAGTCTTTTGGGTTCTGTGCCGAGCAGATGTAGTTCTGTATAGTAACCACAGGGGGGGGGGTCACCTGCCTAGCACTGCTGCCATTCAGAGAGAGTCTTTTATTTTTTTTCCAGTGAATACAAAGCATTCTCTGACTGGATGAGGTGGAAAGGGCATTGATGATACAATCTCCACCTCATCCAGAGAATGCCTCGTATTTATTAAAGAATGCATAGTAGCCCCCTTGCTTGCTGTTTCATATTGTAATTATGATTCTCAATACGCAGATGTGTAGATCCTCCCTCAAGTGGTTGTGGATGTGTCACAGTGCAGTCAGCACCCTTGCTAAATGGCTTATGAGATCAAACTAAAGCAGTATTCAACCCAAAAGCAAACATTTATTATATTGCAGCTTATCAATTATTAGATTAGATGGCTGCATTTGTTTTCTTCTATTTTCATCTGATGATCTGGCCAGTAAGTCTGTTGTTTTTGAAAATAACAAGCTCTCTTGCAGTCACAGGGATGAAATTTACCACTGAAAGGGGAAGTTACAATTTCGCCGGCTTTTATTTATTTACGGAAAACCTTTATTCCAAAAGAAAAAAAAACAGTTTGCTGGTACTGCTTATAAAGTATTAGCTGGAGTCTGGCTTCAATTTGTTAGTGTATCCAAATTTGCTAGTTCATCTAATCCATGCCCCATCTAATCCTATTCCATGCCCCCCGTGATCCTTCATCCAGAGTGGGGGCACTCTAGTACAGAAGGTGTGTTACTGGCCAATCACCAGGTGAAAACAGAGGGAAAAAGAAAACTAATGCAGCCACCACATCTAAAGATTGATAAGCTGCAATATATTACATTTTTAGTTTTGGATTTAATACCAATTTAATTATAGTGTAAGCTACCTATAGTTTTTCTTAAATTAATTATAGACTTTCCTTGACCGTGAGGAACAGTAAAGCACAATCACTGTGCAGCTGTATCATATGGGAAGCAGAATCTGCATATAATGAGCAGTAATGACTCCATGTAGATCTGCCATTAAGCCCAAATGAGATTTTAGTTTAAATCTGCTCAGTACATTGCAGGCTTTTTGCTTAAATATACCTGGAAATTCTTTTTAGAAAGCAACCACAGCCTGAGTAGAAAAGCCTGTCCCCATTAGGGAAGGACCCTTGCTCTCTGTGTGTAAGCAGCAGTCTCTCTGTAGAGGTCCGACATACCTTGTGCTAAGTCAGAGCTCGAGCTCTCCCAGCAGCAGGGAGAATGAGTTTTGCTGATTGCAAAGCTGTAGCTTTGACTTAACAAGGAGCAGATCTCTTCAGAGAGACCACTGCTTCCACACAAAAAGTAAGAGACCTACTGTACAGCATGATGACAGGGGACAGGCTTTTCTACTCAGGCTGTGGCTTCTTTATAAAGAAAATGAACTGTAAGACTTTGCACACCTTTTGGTTTTGATGCACCTGGAATGTATTCAGAAGATTTAGGCTAAAAGTTCAGTTGTGCTTTAACCATCCCGTGTACAGGGCGGCGCTCACCCATCCTCTCTGTGCAGTTCCCACACTCCGGCCTGTCTCAGCACATACTGCTGGGTAAGCTGTCCTCCATGCCCTGTTTTTCTTGGCCTCCGCTGGAAGCTGAAGCACAGTTTGGGGTCACGCTGGCCTGTTATATTTTATTTATAGGTCGGTGACCACCCACAGCTGGGAGCAAAAGCTGAGGTGTCCAGCTGCAACCAGCGCACCACTTCACACGGTCCGGGCTATTTCCACACCAAAAACTGGCTAAATTTGGAAAACATCTCACTGATAGAACAACCACAGACCCCCCCAATCATTGTGTACACAGAGTCCAGGTACAGCTTGGGACGGGCAGCATGGAGCTCTGTACACAGGTACACTGACCTCCCCGGAGATCATCCTGTGTTTATAAACTAAGCACGCATATACAGAGCGTTCCAGATCCTCCATATCACATCGTGCTCTGGGGACTTTCCAGAATACAATACACTCCATATTTATAATAATATCTTCTATTCATTTATAGAAGTCTCGGTGTCCCACAACGCTTGACCTCAATCATTCATTTCCTTCCCTGCCTAATGAAGCTTACAACCCAGGCAGCATTGTGAATCCGTGATTAGGGCAGGTCTTTTGCAGCACTGGAGTCTTGGGCTTATTTCCTATCAGGGACACCGCCTGTGTCATGTTGGTCAGTGATCCATTTTGCTGTGGGTTTTCTTCAGATGCTTCTATTTCCTTCTACTATTAAACAGCGGTTGGTTAACCAGCACAACACTGCGGTATATGTCAGAGCTATATAGATGTATAATAATAATAATAGTGTGACTGTGATGGAGACATTAGAGTGTGAGCTCCTCTGGTGCAGAGACTGATGTGACTGGCCCCGGGTTCTTTGTACAGCACTGCCAAATATGTCAGAGCTATATAAATGTATATTAACCACTTCAAAACAGGGCATTTTCACCCCCTTCCTGCCCAAGCCAATTGTTAGCCTTCGGTGCTGTAACATTTTGAATGGCAATTGCGCGGTCATACAACACTGTACCCAAATTACATTTTTATTCCCCACAAATAGAGCTTTCTTTTGGTAGTATATTAGATCACCCCTGCAGTTTTTTTTTTTTTTGCGCTATAAACAAAAATAAGCGACAATTTTGAAAAAAAAAACTCAATTTTTTACTTTTTGCTATAATAAATATATATTTTTTTTAAAATAACTTTTTCTCAGTTTAGGCCGATATGTATTCTTCTACATATTTTTGGTAAAAAAAATCGCAATAAGCGTATATTGATTGGTTTGCGCAAAAGTAGTTATAGTGTCTACAAACTAGAGGATAAATTTATGGCATTTTTTTTTTTTTACTAGTATAGGCGGTGATTTGCGATTTTTATTGTGACTGTAACAGATCGGACACTTTTGACACTATTTTGGGACCATTCACATATATACAGCGATCAGTGCTATAAATATGTACTGATTACTGTGTAAATGTCACTGGCAGGGAAGGAGTGGACTGACTGGGGGAGGAAACCGATCGGTGTTCCTATAAACTAGCAACACACAATCTGTCTCCTCTCCCCTGACAGGACGTGGATCTGCTCTGTCACCAGCAATCGCGGGTGCCCGGCGGACATCGCGGTCGCTGGGCACACGCATCGGATCCCAAGTAAAACAGTGCGCGCGCCCCCTATACCGCCAGGAAGCCAAGGGCATCATATGACGCTCGCCCAGGATGGGAGATCCCACCTGCGGACGTCATATGACTATGGGCGGGTAGGGAAGTGGATAAAGAGGAGCCCAGGGCTCCTACAAATAGTGTAGCTGCTGACTTTTAATATTAGGACACTTACCTGTGGAGGAATCCAGCGATGTCTTCACCCGAGCCAATTCTTCAATCGAGTGCTGCTGTCGCCGCCATCTCCGCTAAGGCTGCTTTCACACAGAAAGCGACGGTCATTAGCAGTAAAGCGCCGCTCGTTTTAGCTAGTTGGGTGTTAAAAAAGGAGTTAAAAAATCCCGTGTTGCAGCGCTTCCGAATAGATTTTCAGGCGCTTCGGAAGCACTGTCTATTCATTGCAATAGGCAGGGCCATTTTGGGAGTGCTGTATACAGAGCTTCCAAACATCCCCAAAGATGCTGCTTGCAGGACTTTTCCGAACGTCCCGCAAGCGCACCGCCCAGGTGTGAAAGCACACATTGTAATGAATAGGAGGCAGTTTTCAGGCGCTATTTCTAGCGCTAAAATGCCTGAAAACTGCCTCAGTGTGAAAGGGGTCTAAGGGAAACCGTCAGTGAAGCCTTGCGGCTTCACAGCTTGTTCCCTGCTGCGCATGTACGAAGCGTGCTGCACTCGATAAATGAGCCGGTTGCAGGGGAAGGAGGGGGGGCTGAACCGGAACAAAACCAAGTACCTCTCCCCCCCACCCTCATAAGGTGCCCAATGTGGCAGTGGGGGGAGAAGGTACACAAATGGAGCTTCCCCTCCTGTGTGGAGCTCCACTTTAATAATAATAATAGTGGGTCACTGTGGTGTGTGGTGGGAAGATTTGAGTGTGAGCTCTTCTGGTACAAAGACTGATGGGACTGGCTCAGTATTCTCTGTACAGCACTGTGGAATATGTCGGAGCCATATAAGGGCCAGTTCACGCCATAGAAACGCAATCCAGATGCGTTCCAGGTGCTTTTTTGCATGCGCATTTTTGACGCGTTTTTTGATGCGTTCCAGTGCTTTTTTTGGTAAGTTTTTAATGCAGTCCAGTGCTTATTTCACTCTTCTTTTTTATTAACCTTAGATAAGGACAAGTGTGTTCCAGTGCGTTTTTGGTGCATTTAGGTGCGCTCCAGTGCGTTTTTGATGCGTTTTACAGCGTTCCAGTGCAGGTAAAATGCAGCATGTTCCTTTTTTTTTCTGGAACGCACTGGAACTGCAAGCACTGGTGTGAACTATGCCATTGAAAACCATATAACCTACTTTCCATGCGTTTTTGATGCAGAAAAAAAAACCGCACTGGACTGCATGTGGTGTGAACTGGCCCTAAATGTCTTTGGAAACTATATAGAATAATTAATATATATCAATGATTCAGTCATTGCTGCCAGTCCCAGGGGCCCATGACACGTACGGTTTGGCGCACAGACTTTTGATATGGGGTCCTGTACATACTAGAGCAGCATTTTTCAGGCCTGTGTAGACGGTGAGCATATGGCACTGCTCTTGGTGGAGGATGGTTAATGATCCCATGTTGCCCTCCCTCACAAAACCTATTTTAGTGGTTTGATGTTTGGAGGAGGGAGAGGAAAGGCGGCGCGTGGGGGTGATAATGACCTCGGAAACTCTTTACAAGCACCCAGCCTGCCCCTTCTGGGTCTTCTCATCCTTACCTGGCAGGCCTGAGCGCCTTTTTTGCTGTACATCAGCTTTCTAGTAATGGGAAGCAGCTGTACGGAGAGCCTGGGGGGGTCATTCATAATTCCCTGCCTCTCATACACTCCTGGAGACCCTTAAAGGGAGAGTGAAGCTTGTTAAAAGATGAAAGAAGGAACACATTAGCCCAGGTTGCCCACAAACATCAGTCACAGGGCAGTCCCACTTATCTCATACCCCCTCCATATGTTCAGAGCTAAAGGAGCACTCTAGACCTTTGCTAACAAGTCAAAGTCATAGCTGCTTAATGCAGAGCTTTTTAATCTGACACTTTATTTACATCAATACCATTTATATTTTCCAGATCTGAATACAAGCCAACAGATGCACCAACAGCCAATGGGATCTTCCCATGGCTACCCCTCCCACCCCCCCCCCCCCCAACAAGTGTTGCTATGTACAAAGGTAGAGGTTGACGGTAGCCTAAGGCCTCATGCCCACTGGCGTTTTTACAGCTGCGTTTTTTGCAGCTTAAAAACGCCTGTCCATGTTATTGTAAATATTTTTTTTTTTTTTTCTGGAAAAAAAAAAAAAAAACGTCGGAGCTAAAAACGCGACCGTGCGTTAGTGCGCGTTTTTTGCGCGTTTTTGCGCGTTTTTTGACGCTCGCGTTTTTTCCTGCCTAATTCTGACGCTGAGGAACGCACTGGCCCTGGGTTTTTTTTACAGCTTACAAACGCCTATGCTCTTTACAGCTCAAAAACGCCTAGGTGGGCATGAAGCTATAGACTAACATGGACAGGCGTTTTTAAGCTGTAAAAAACGCTCAAAAACGCGGCTGAAAAAACGTCCGTGGGCATGAGGCCTAATACACAACCCTTTGATGCCTTCCGCTTTCTTCTATCACTGGACTGGCCATCCTCTCCCGTCCCTGACTGATAATTAAACAAATGCACCCTGGGCACACATTTAGGTGTCTCTCTCTCTGAAGAATAATCTTCCAGTGCAATAAACCTAATGAGATCACTGGAGATTCCATGGTCTCTGCAAGAAGCTGCCTGTCATTTGACCTCATGTTTTGGGCAGACTTAAGGCTGACCATCCATGGTGGCAATTTCTTTCCTGCGACCACAGGTTGCAGAAAATAAATTTTCACTATTCCCCCATCAACGCAGATAGTGCTGACAGGGGAATCCCTCCTGCCGAGCCATTATCTTCTCCTGGGGGGGGGGGGGGGGGTAAGCTGTCCTGGCTGGGAGAAGACAGTGGTTATGGCCAGCGTTTATAGCAGCCACTAGTGATAATCATAAGAGAATCTGGCAGGCTGGTTGTACCAAAGTCGATTGATCGATCAACTTGGTACATTCAGCCTGCCCATTAACGTTTTGAATCTTGGCCGAATCCTGCTGAACCGGCCGAGATTTGAACCGTGTATTACCGGCCTATGGCAGACAATAGGTGATGCGATTTTGTTTCCTCAACCATCGGGGGGGTGTCTCTGCTGGGAGAACACAGTGATTATTTTATTGCTAGCAGCTGTAGTCACTGGCAATAACGCATGTAAAAATCCGACATGCTGGTTGTACCCAAGCCAATCGATGGATCAGCCTGCCTATTGATGGTTTGAATCTCGGCCGGTCACTACTGAATTGAATCTCGTCACTTCTGGATGCAATCAAGCTCCAGTCCAGTCACCCCCCCAGACTGGGGAGCTCCATATGGGCCCTGACAGCCTCCACACTTTCTCAATCCAGCTTTTCCACCCGACAACTCCTCCCCAGCCGGGCTGACCCCAGGTCTTTGAGGAGGCCTGCCCCCTGCTAATCCAGGTTGGGGGTTGGTTAGGGCTCCTTAAAACACCCCAGGCAGCTCCACCTCTCCTCCTCTTTCTCACAAGCTCTAGAAAGAAGAGGGAGGTCTCAGTGATGCTGCCTGTTAGTCACCAGCTGCTACCCTGAGCCACTCCCAGCCCAGAATGAAAACAAACAGGCCTAGCCAACAGCTAGACCTGCCTAAATTTACCTACTCTGCTAGAAAATACTCACTCTAGCACCTACCTAACTAGAGGGTGCTACACATAGCTGCACTTACCATTTAAAGTGGTTGTAAACCCACTTAGACAACTTGCACCTACAGGTAAGCCTAGATTAAGGCTTACCTGTAGGTGCAAGAAATATCTCCTTAACCTACACGGTTAAGGAGATATTTACTATTAAATGCATCGCTGATGACGTCACACGCATGCGCAATAGCGGGCCGGCGTCATTGCTGGTTTTCTGAATTGGAGCTTGCCGGCCCGAGCGCGCATGCGTGTGCCGTCCTCGCCGCTCCGGCCAATCACAGCGCCGGAGCGGCGATATACTAACAGGAGGGGCGGGACATTGAGGCAAGATGGTGGCGGAGGTGACCGAGGACCGCTGCAGGGGGCTTCGATCTCAGGTAAGTCATTCATAATGAGCTAGTATGCTATGCATACTAGCTCATAATGCCTTTCTTTTGCAGGGTTTTTTTTTCTAAAAAAAAAACAAAAACGTTTTTTTGACTTTACTTCCTCTTTAACCATATATCTGATGACAGGTTCACTTTGGGCTGTAATATGGCTTGAGCAGCAATTATGTGATTTAGCATCCTTTTAATGAAATTGAAGTTTTGAAGCCCAGCATGAATTTTCATTGTGGCTGTCTACTGGTTATAAAATGATGTGTTCGCTTGAAGTTGATGCAGGGATGATAAGCGTGCTTGCACGGGTGACAGGAAGTGGCTTTCTGCAGGTACTCATCATAGCAGGTACACAAGTGACAACACAGAGGCACCCACATCAAAGGATCTGCCTGACTGTGTGTGTGTGTGTGTGTGTGCTGCAGGCTGGGGAGGGTGTACAGTGAAAAGAGTCTTCTTGTCCACCGAGCTGCACTGAGACAACATGAGCGTGACACCATGGCTGCATAATCCACATAGGCATAGGACATGGGACAAGTCTTCTCCCAGCTCCAGACTCCTTTCCACCTTCATATACACTGTGCTCTGCATAGGAGAAGTGAATGTCTCCCTTGGTCATTATAGACAAATAAAGGAAATAAATACAGTTTATAGCTGTATTCACTACATACCACACCGAGGACAAAGTGTTGCAACCCACAGTAACCAATCAGATTGCACTTTGCTGCAGCCAAACCAGTACAAGTTTGATTTTTTATATCGCTACCAGTGCTTTGCCTCTTTGTGCTTTTATATTAAATATAATTTCATTTTGGAGGATTTTGATCTTGATTCCCCCAACATTATGTCCACCTTTTAGACCATGTTTCTTGTTACACCCATATTTAGGGTATAACAATAAGCATGGTCACATGCACCACCCTCCTACCTGACATAAATTGTGGGGTGCATCTGCAGCATTCTGTTGTTTGAATTGCGGCTCTGCTCGTACAGCTGCATTACCAAGGTCCAGGATCCATCAGCGGCTGATACTACAAGTCCCATCTGCCATCGTGGCAGAGGAACTCAGCAGAGCTTGCCAGTCACAGGGCAGTGATGTCACCAAAGTTGTAGTCCATTTAGCAATTTCTCCAGGTCCAAAACAGAAGGTCCGCACATCTGTATGAACTTAGGTTTAGGAGTAAATACTGCAAGAGCCTGTGCATTGAACTCACAACACACTGATCACGGGTGAATTTCTTTGCAATCTTCAGTGCAAAAAAGTAGTAAATATACACACTGATCATAAACCAGTATTGCTGCTTTGCTATTTTTTGTTGCAAAAGGTGGACTGTCACTTTAAGACCCCTTTCACACTGGGACGTTTTTCAGGCGCGTTAGCGTTTAAAAAAGCTCCTAAAAGAAGCTGTATCTGCAATCACAATGTAAAAGCCTGAGTGCTTTCACACTAAAGTGCCTGAAAAACACCCCAGTGTGAAAGGCGTCTTAGCGTTAAAAAAAGCACCTGTAAAGCGCCTGAAAGAAGCCTCATCTGCAATCCCAATGTGAAAGCCCGAGTGCTTTCACACTGAGGCGCTACGCTGGCAGGGCGTCAAAAAAAGTCCTGCAAGCAGCTTCTTTGCAGCGCTTTAGGAGCGTTGAATACACCGCTCCTAAAGCGCCCCTTCCCATTGAGGCGCTTTTTTTAATGCCAAAGCGCCTGAAAAATGCCCCAGTGTGAAAGGGGTCTTAGCGGAGCTTTACCAGCTTTTTTCAGGCGCTGCCAGTGTGAAAGGGCTCTGAAAGCACTCAGACTTTCACATTGGGATTGCAGATGAGGCTTCTTTCAGGCACTTTTTTTTAACACCAAATCGCCTGAAAAACGCCCCAGTGTGAAAGGGGTCAAAAAGTACCTTCCAGTCTAATATGGCTCAGGTGATGGACTTCTTCAGCTGACTGCCCTCCATAGCCAGTTTTCCCGTGACTGTGATATCCTCACCTTCTAGACCAGTAGTTCTCAACTCCTGTCCTCAGGACCCACTAACAGGCCAGGTTTGCAAGATAACTGAAATACATCACAGTTGATATCATTTCCTGCTTTGTGATTACAGTATTCTAGTCTGCATCTCTCCAAGGTAATACTTAAAATCTGGCCTGTTAGTGGGTCCCAAGGACAGGAGTTGAGAACCATTGTCCTAGACAGACACAAATCTCAGTCTGTGAAAATGCAGCCAGTGTGCTCCCTAGATTTTCGCCCTCTATCTGAGCCCAATAGGGCCCTGCTCACACACCTTGGAGCATTGGAGGGATTTCGCATGGCACAGAATCAGTTGACAAGAGGATGTTATCCTGCACAGAGGACCTACAAAATGGCTGCTGAATCCAAGTTGCCTCCTGTGGCTAGAGAATAGCTGCCAAGATTGCTGGATAGGATTAGCAGTTCACAAACTGCTGGTGCATCCTGTGGAGTTGCTATTTAAAGTGGAACTTTGGGATGGCTATAGACAGTTCGAATATAGACTGGTTTAGCAGGCCGAGGCCGGCCGAGATTCAACACGTGTGTGGGCAGGCTGAATGTACCAACTTGAGTACAACCAGCCTGCCAGATTTTACGTGCGATTATCGCTAGCGGCTGGTAAAGCCGCTAGCGATAATCACTGTTTTCTCCTGGTGGGGATGGGGGAGCAGACAATTGCTTAGCCGGTGGGATTCCCCTGTCAGCACGGTCTGCAGCCTGTGGTTGCAGGACAGAAATTTGCACCTTCTATGTCCTGCCATAGTCAGAAAATTACATCCTGCTAGATCACTTCAGGCTGGCCCCTTTTGCAGGTATAGCTATGTAAACTTTAAACATAAGAGCCTATATTGTTTAAAAATCCAGTATTGCACATTCTCACCCTGCCCTGCACATGCTCAGTTGCAGTGGCGTAGCGTGGGTTGTCAGCGCCCGGGGCAGGGCAAGAGATTTGCGCCCCCTAACCCGCGGATTTTTAGCACTCTGATTCCCTATAGCTAGTACAGTAGTACTGACCAACCTGATTCCTACACTGACTTACTTGACCACTATACTAACCTACCTGATTCCTATACTGACCTGCCTGATTCCTACACTGACCACTAAACTGACCTATCTGATTGCTATACTGACCACTACACTGACCTACCTGATTCCTATACTGACTACTACACTGACAACCCTGATTCTTATACTGACCACTACACTGACCCACCTGATTCCTACACTGTCTACACATTATTATTGCTCACTGATTGGTTGCTATACGATACTGCACATAATTACCACTTACCCATTGTTTGCTAGAGGTTACTGCACATCATTACTACAAACTGATTGGTTGCTAGAGGTCACTGCAAAATATTATTGCTCACAGATTGCTTGCTAGAGATTACAGCAGATCATTACTGTTTACTGATTGGTTGCTGAAGGTTACTGCACATCATTACCACTCACTGGTTGCTAGAGGTTACTGCACATTATTAATGCTCCCCAATTGGTTGCTAGACATTGCAGCACATCATTACGGCTCACTGATTGGTTGCTAGAGGTTACAGCACATCATTACAACCCACTGATTTGTTGCTTAAGGTTACAGAACATCATCTCACTGCCTGCACACCACAGACTGCGTAAGTGACAGGACCCACCAATAGACAGAAAAGAAGAACTAGAACTAATTATTAGCAATGAGGGTTGAGGGGTGCGCTGTGTATTGAGTGCAAGGCTGAGGGATGCCCTTTGTATGTAATGCAGGGTTCTGAGGTGCGCTGTGTATGGAGTGCAGGGTTGAGAGGTGTGCTGTGTACTGAATGCAGGGTTTAGAGGTGCGCTGTGTACAGAGTGCAGGGTTGAGGGGGTGCATTGTGTGGCGTGCAGTTTGTTGAGAGGGTGCGCTGTGTGTGGCGTGCAGGGTTGAGGGGGGTGCGCTGTGTGGCGTGCAGGGTTGAGGGGGGTGTGCTGTGTACATCTCCCCCCCCCTCTAATACAAAGCTAACTTTCCCACAGATTCAAGTTCAGAGCTCAGCCCCAGCCCCCCTCCGGCTGCCATTATCCTGTACAGAGATTTCCTCTGTAGAGGAGTATTTACAATGTCCGTGCAGCTGCCAGTGAGGAGGGGCTTCTGTCTGTCTGGATGATGCCTCATCCTCTTCCTCCTGGCCCCGGTTTCCTCCAGTCCTGTGGTCGGTGCAGGGACAGTGTGCCGGTGTCCTGTCGAGAAACACTGGGGCCACGTAGCAGCACACTGACAGGCACAGGCAGGACTCAGGAGAAGCGGCGGTGGTCGGAAGTCTAGGCTGTGGGGCAGGCTAAGTGGACGGAAAGCATGTCGCACGAGCCGGGATCCTGGACCTAGTGTGTGGGGAGTGGCGTGTAATGGAGAGGATGCCTCGTGAGTCGCCTGGCCTCCTCCTTCCCCCCAGTCTCCGCACGGCCACAATCCCTGGGATCATCATGGATGGTCTTCAGTGTTCATTTACTCACTGCTGTGTCGGTGTCACCGCTGGAGCCTAAGCCGGGACTGCACCGGAACTTCTTCCTCATAGCGAAGCGGAAGAGCTCACAGTCTCCTAGACTGCACAGCGCAGAAGAGTTGCAGGTAACCTGCCGCTGCGCCCCTCTAAATTTTGCGCCCGGGGTGACCGCCCGCCTGCCCCCACGCTACGCCACTGCTCAGTTGCTCTATATTTTTAGGCACCGTACTAAAAATGTAGAGGCCAATCTGACAGCCTAAAGATTTAACACTGTTCAGGGGCTCTGGGCTTCATCAAAATGGTAGCCTCCAGCAAGAAGAAACAGGAACAATGCTAGAGACAATTTACTGCACACACTAATTTTGGTATCATAATTGATTAATGTGGAATGTATGTGTAGCACTACCCCCGTAGGAGCTGCTGGTTTAGATTTGGGCCTTCCACGTCACCTCACCATTCGTTGTTTAGGGGATGAGAGTCTATAGTAACTTCAATGTCCACACAAGTTATGAATCCTTTTCGTCAGGTTTTATTTCCAAACAAACTTGCATAAGTAGAGGGATGGAGGGTTAGGGGAAGGTTCAGGCACACGATGCAGATCACTGGGGAAACTTCTCAGTTTCAAAAAGTCACACTCACCACTCTCCTTCAAGTGGGTATTGCCCACCCGGATAGGCCCCTCTCACTAGCCTAGCAGCCGGGATGATGCACAAACAAATTAAAGAACAACAGTCTCTGCCACAGACTTTCAGACAATAAATATGAACTATTCAGTAATCCTCTGCCACAGGATATAGTATCCGGAGATCCAGCCTTAGTTTCAGAGCCTTTAAGCCGACCCGGAACACTGTAAGGTAACATAAGCTACGGTGCACCCTCCAATAAGGTCACCAGGCCTTCCCCGAGACACCAGCATTCCGCTTGGTCCTCTCCAGGACAGGTCCTCCCCTGGTTTCCTCCATTGAGTGGCTTTCTCCCGCAGGACAGACGGCACAGGATCACCTTCAAAGTGCAGGCCCCAGTCAGGATTACTGGGCCTACTCGGCAGAGATGCAGCCTCGGGCCAGCATGGCTCCACGGCTGAAATTTCACCATCACATACCTCGAGCCAGGAGGGCCACGAGGCGGAGAGCCTCGAAAAATGGCGTCTGCCCCTTAAGTACCCTTCCCCAGCATGCTCAGTGGGGAGACCACTCCCACTGAGCTGTTCCTGGAGAAAAATACCCTATACGCTCTGGCCTGCCTGTTTTCCAACACCGGCCTGTGATGGTAACGCCACCTTCAGGCAAACAGTGGGAAAATCCATCCAAGCACAGCCATAGCCAGAACAGAGGCTGATTTAGCCTTGATCATTAAAGTCTGAGCTAACTACCAGCTCAGACACCCACTAAATTTAAACATAGCGCCTGGTCATCAGGAGTAGAGCGATACATATGTTTTCCTTGCTAAAGAACATTATTTATTTTATCATGTGGTTATTGGTAAAGTTCCTCTTTAAGGCATACAGTCAATTTATATGAGAGTGATCTATTCCAATGATTACCGTATATACTCGAGTATAAGCAGACCCGAATATAAGCCGAGGCACCTAATTTTACCACAAAAAACTGGGAAAACGTATTGACTCGAGTATAAGCCGAGGGTATATAAAGGATAAAAAACTGCGCTAGCAAACAATTAAAATATACTAATTAAACCTTAGGCAGCAGAAATAGTGTGACAACACCTCAAACAATGGAAAAGAAAAAAACTGCGCCACTATTAGAAATTTAGACCAGAGCCTAATATAAATTTTTTTGCTTATTTAAATGCACATAGTAAACTAGCAGACTTTACACCAAATAGTCCAATGGTATTTAACCGATGATCTGAAATAGTCCATAAATCCTAATGGCAGGGGAACCACAGAATTCACACCACAGTGACTACACAAGGCAAACCGTGAGGTATCCACCACCAACAGAAGGGGAAGCAGCTTACCAGAGGGCAAGCGGTTTGGGACATTCGACTGTAACCCAGCCGCGGCCTTTAATGTTGCAGTCCTCCCTTCCTATGCGTCACCACGCTCGAGGAGTGAGGCTCCTGATATGCCGGCCGGCATTTTATTGTTATATGCTGATTTTACTGCTACTTTTGTAAGTATTACTTACGTTCTTTTAATAAATTATTACCATACGGAATTATACTATTGGTTCGCCCTCTCTATTCCATGTTGGGGCGTATGATCTGGATACTGTGATTTACGGATCATCCGAACGGGACGTATAGGAAGGGAGGACTGCAACATTAAAGGCCGTTGAAGATGGACACAGACTCGAGTATAAGCCGAGGGGGCATTTTCAGCACACAAAAAATGTGCTGAAAAACTCGGCTTATACTCGAGTATATACGGTACCTTGCTAATAATTTCTAGTGATCACTACACAGTTGTATGTATTGGATTTCAGTTTCACAAATTTGAAGCGTTGCACTACTATTATCCATTAATCACTCCTACATACTATGCTCCATTGTCCCCTCTGTGTAGCGATCAGTCGTGGGGTGACCATGGGCAATGATGGCTCTTCCAAAAATCTCTCATCTGCGCCCAGCTTTTGGCAGTTTCTGTGGAATAAAATAAACCAATTGATCAGAAGAAGCATCAGGTGGGATTGTAGATATGTAGACCCTCCGCAAAGACCGCTGAGCTGCAGAGTCTCTTGTATACATCAAGAAGGATCTGGACAGGTCAGAGGTCTCTGGCGCTCTGTATAATCAAAGGATCAATCCATCATCCTAACTGACAGTGAGCTCAGTGTACAGTCCAGGCACCGTTCAGTATTGTGGGATGGGAGGCTCCGATGGCAACCTCCATCTCTCTCTCTCTCAGTACAGGTTCCTTTAAGGTGATACTGTTTCCCAGGATAGACATGTGTCACTATTCCTCCCACCTCTGTGGATCAGTAGAGAGTCGTCTCCCATAAAATGGCGTCTGGAATCTGTATCCGCAGACATTTTTCTGTACACTATTATTAGTGGAAACTGGTGCGGAATGCAAGGGGGTGCGTTGTTTTCTGCAGGTCACCTCTTTTGGTTTTTGTCCTTTTCTTTTCCAACAATATCTCCAACTTTCCTTCCTAATCTTCATTGATTTTGGATTTCTGTCCATTAGTGTAAGAATAGAGTACTATTGATGATGCTTTTTTTCTTTGCACCAACATCCATATATTCAGGACAAGCTTTCGGAGTGTGTCCCATAATTCAAGAACCGAGGTCAGCAGGATCTGACCGCTCAATGTGCTAGAATTTTTTTTTTTATCTGATTCAAGCTGAAGTTTAGATATGGCAATTTTTACATAGTTAAATTGGTCCAGCTTGGATGTATATGCCATATCTGTGAGAAGCTGTAAATACTGTACTAGGCACCGCTATGACAGCAATCTCCACTAGCTTTCGGGTCCCGTGCTGAGCGGCCGCACTGTTGCTCACTGCACATAGGGATGAGCCGAACACCCACCGGTTCGGTTCGCATCCAGAACATGCGAACGGACCAAAAGTTTGCGCAAACTTTCGAACACCGTTAAAGTCTATGGGACTCGAACGTGAGAAATCAAAAGTGCGAATTTTAAAGGCTAATATGCAAATTATTGTCCTAAGAAGGGTTTGGGGGCCGTGTCCTGCCCCAGGGGACATGTATCAATGCAAAAAAAAGTTTTAAAAACAGAAGTTTTTTCGGGAGCAGTGATTATAATGATGCTTGAAGTGAAAAAATAAAAGGGAAATATTCCTTTAAATCAGGGCTCGACAAACCCCGGGCGCCAGGTCGCCATTGCGACTAGAATTAGCGACCTGGCGCCTGGGGCAGCACAGCTGGGGTATCCTGTGTCCCCGTGCCCTCCCCTCCACGCCGCGGGATCGCGTCGGGCCGCGCCGGCCGGTAATTGAGGCCGCGGCTTTGCGGCCTTCTGCAGGCCTATGCTTCCTTCTGTGGTCTACCGCCATCTTGTGGTGGCCATTGGTATTGCAACCAGCAATGCTAATGGAGTTTCCCTGTCTGTTTTCCCTGCCATCTCCTTCCCTCTAATTAGAACCCCCAAACATTATATATATTTTTTATCCTAACACCCTAGAGAATAAAATGGAGGTCATTGCAATACTTTCTGTCACACCGTATTTGCGCAGCGGTCTTACAAGCGCACTTTTTTGGGAAAAAATACACTTTTTTTTTTATAAAAAAATAAGACAGTAAAGTTAGCCCAGTTTTTTTTTTTTATATTGTGAAAGATAATGTTACGCAGAGTAAATTGATACCCAACATGTCACGCTTCAAAATTGCGTCCGCTCGTGGAATGGCGACTAACTTTTACCCTTTAAAATCTCCATAGGCGACGTTTAAAAAATTCTACAGGTTGCATGTTTTGAGTTACAGAGGAGGTCTAGGGCTAGAATTATTGCTCTCGCTCTACCGATCGCGGCGATACCTCACGTGTGGTTTGAACACCGCTTTCATATGCGGGCGCTACTCACGTATGCGTTCGCTTCTGCGCGCAAGCTCGGCGGGACAGGGCACGTTCCTGGCTCCTAACTTTTTTAGCTGGCTCCTAGATTCCAAGCAAATTTGTCAAGCCCTGCTTTAAATATCATACCTGGGGGGTGTCTATAGTATGCCTGTAAAGTGGCGCGTGTTTCCTGTGTGTAGAACAGTCCCTGCACAAAATTAAATTTCTAAAGGAATAAAAGTCATTTAAAACTGCTTGCAGCTGTAATGTAATGTCGGGTCCCGGCAATATGGATGAAAATTATTGAGAAAAACGGCATGGGTAACCCCCCAGCACATTACCAGGCCCTTTGGGTCTTGTATGGATATTAAGGGGAACCTGGCACCCAAATTAAAAAAAGAAAAGGTGTGGGGCCCCCAGGCCCTATATACTCTGAACAGCAGTATACAGGCGGTCCCAAGAAAGACCGGGACTGTAGGTCTGTTCTTAAAGCGGAGTTCCACCCAAATTTGGAACTTCCCCTTAATCCACTCCTCGCACCCTTACATGCCACATTTGGCATGTAATTTTTTTTGGGGGGGGGGAGTGGGGGCTTCAGTAGGAGTGGGACTTCCTGTCCCACTTCCTCCTTCCGCCCTGGGGTCGCCTAGGCGATTTGTCATATCGCCTTTTGGTGGCCCCTCCCTGTAGGCGATCACCTGGGACGTGACAGGTCCCAGGCGATCGCCTTTCTACTCAGAGAGCGATGCGCCGTTCGCAAATGCGCAGTGAGTGCCCGGCCATGAAGCCGAAAGCTGTCACGGCCGGGTGCCCACACTATGAATGAAGGCGCCAGCGGAGAAGGGGGGGGGAGAGCGGAGCTCCGGGAGTCGCGTCGCTGGACAGTGAAACAGGTAAGTGTATGTTTATTAAAAGCCAGCAGCTACACTTTTTGTAGCTGCTGACTTTTAATAAACATAAAAAAAGGCTGGAACTCCCCTTTAAGATTTATCTGTTTGTAATTTGGAACAGGTACATTTTGTAAGTGTAGCTCCAGCCCAAAAATCTATTTTTAAGCTTTTTGGAAAACATAGGGAAGAGTTATCACCCCTGTAACATTTGTTTTGCTGTCTGTGCCCCTGTTCAGAAGATTTCACCTCACTTTCTGTCCCAATGACAATTGGATTTTGAAAATTTGCGGGTTTATAGGGAAACAAGGATTGTTGATAAAGCATCAGTGGAAGAGACACCTTTTTCCCATATTAACTCTTACAGGAGAGAATTTCCCTAACTAGGGGTAGATTTCCTCTCACTTCCTGTTGTCTCCCTCCATTTGTAAGTAGGAGTCGTTTGTAAGTCGGATGTTTGAAAGTAGGGGCCTGCCTTATATACTCTGCAGAAATTTGGGCCTTAGGTGTTAGTGGTACCAGAACACTGTATGACTTCACAGTTACTCTTGGTGTGCGCAGGAACGGGCCCTGCTGTGAAATATTAGATCAAAAATTGTAATTACACTCCCCTGTTAAACAGAGGCAGAAAAATTGGGCCTTAGGCACTGGTGCTGGTGCCACAACACTGCAACCCCTCACAGATACTCTAGTTGAGCGCAGGAACAAGCCCTGCTGCAAAATATTAAAGCAAAAATTGTAATTACACACCCCTGTTAAACAGGGGCAGAAAAATTGGGCCTTAGCCACTGGTGGTGGTGCCCAGAACAGAAAATGTTCTTACAAGCTATCAACATGAACATTGAGGAGGAATAGGATAGTCACTCAGCATCAGCATAGGCAGTCTTATAGGGATCTCACATTCTTGTGAAAATTCTTTGGTTACATCAGCATCAGGTGCTTGGTAGCTGGTGATCCAAAACTGATTCATTTTTATGAAGGTGAGCCGATCAACCGAGTCGGTGGACAGGCGCAGTCTGTGATCGGTTACAAAGCCTTCAGCAGCACTGAATGTGCGTTCCGAAAGAACGCTGGATGCAGGACAGGCCAGTAGCTCAATTGCATACTGTGCAAGCTCTGGCCAGTGATCCATCCTCAAGACCCAGTAACCGAGAGGATTTTTGGTTGGAAAGGTCTCCAAGTCTGATCTTGCCCCTAGATATTCCTGCACCATGTAAATTAGACGCTGGCGATGGTTGCTCGAACCGATCAGACCTTGGGGCTGCGCACTAAAAAATTGTCTGAACGCATCTGTCAGATGGCCACCTTCTTCACCGAAGACTGACCGAAGCCTCAGCAACACAGTGTCCAGGACCAGGAATTTGTAACCTCCCAGGCTCTGGAAACGCGTTGCACAAACCTTTCTGCAAGGCCTCCCGAAGATGTTTCATCCTCTGCTCCCTCTGCGACGGCTGGATAAGTTCCGCAACCTTACCCTTGTAACGTGGATCAAGGAGGGTTGCCAGCCAGTAATGATCCCTCTCCTTATACCACAAATCCGAGGGTCCTTTCGCAGGTTTTGCAGGATCAGGGAGGCCATGCAGCGTAGGTTTGCTGAGGCATTCGGTCCGGAGTCCTCTGGGTAACTAAGGAGGACATGATCCGCAGCCACCTCCTCCCAGCTACGTACAAGTCCATGGGTTTCTGGGGACGGTAAACGATCCCTTGAAGACTGATGCTGAGTGCTAGGGTCCACCTCCATGCTGACACAATCCTCCTCTTTCTGTGTGATCGGCGGTCCCACAGGAACACTGTCTGGATAAAGGGGGCCTTGAGAGGTAAGAAAGTCCTCCTCTTCCTCCCTCTGTTCTGCCTCAAGTGCCCTGTCCATTATTCCATGCAGCGTGTGCTCCAACAGGTAGACAAGAGGGACAGTATCACTGATGCATTTACTGTCACTGCTCACCATCCTCGTGGCCTCCTCAAATGGTGACAGGACAACAGTGCATGCATCCTTGATCATGAGCCACTGGCATGGTGAAAAAAAGCCCAGCTCTCCTGACCCTGTCCTGGTGCCATAGTCGCACAGGTACTCATTGATGGCCCTCTGCTGCATGTGCAGCCGCTGCAGCATGGCCAACGTTGAGTTCCATCTGATGGGCATGTCACAGATTAGGCGGTTCTTGGGCAGGTTGTATTCCTTTTGGAGGTCAGCCAGCCGAGCAGTGGCATTATATGACCGGCGGAAATGCACACAGACTTTCCTGGCCTGCCTCAGGAGATCCTGTAAGCCCGGGTACCTGCAAAAGAACCGCTGCACCACCATATTAAGGACGTGAGCCAAACAGGGCACATGGGTCAAGTGTCCCTGTCGGAGGGCGGAGAGGAGGTTGGTGCCATTGTCGCAAACCACCATTCCTGGCTGAAGCTGGCGTGGTGTCAACCACCTCTGAGCCTGCCCCTGCAGAGCTGACAGAATCTCTGCCCCAATGTGGCTCCTGTCCCCTAAACACACCAGCTCAAGCACCGCATGGCATCTTTTTGCCTGAGTGCTTGCGTAGCCCCTTGAACGCCTACGGAGCACCGCTGGTTCAGAGGACAAATCTATAGAGGAAGGGGCCTTGGAGGAGGAAGAAGAAGAGGAGGGGGTGGAGGAGAGAGGTGTGTCAGAATCACCACTAGTAGCATTTTGGAGGCATGGTGGGGGAACAAGCTCCAATACTGCACCCTGTCCTGCATCCTTCCCAGCTTGCCAGCAGAGTCACCCAGTGCGCCGTGAAAGATAGGTAACGTCCCTGTCCATGCCTGCTGGACCATGAGTCAGTGATAATATGCACCTCACCGCTGATCGCCCTGTCCAGCGAGGCCAAGACATTGCCTTCCACATGCCGGTAGAGCCGGAATCGCCTTCCGTAAAAAAAAGTGGCATTTGGGAACCTGACACTGAGGTACCGCACATTCCACAAATTCACGAAAGGGGGCAGAGTCTACCAGCTGAAAAGGCAGCAGTTGGAGTTCTAGCAATTTAGCCAAGCTAGCATTCAGCCGCTAGGACCGAATTTCTTTTGCCGGTTTAGCAACTGGGGTAGGGAAATTTGCCTGCTACAATTGGACGTTGGTGTAGCGATAGCAGATTTCCCGCAAGTACTTGGCACACCTAATTCTACACCTTCATTCCTCTCAATGCAGGTTTCTGAGAGAACTGAAGGTATAGTGGGGTTGGAGATCCCAGCTGATGAGGAGCAATGAGAGGTCCACCTTGTTCTTTGTGTGGGTCTTTTAAGTACGCTTGCCAACGGACTGCATGGCAGATCGACATATGTCTGGACAAGCATGTGGTGCCCTAGCGGCTGCTGTTTTTGCCACGCTTGATACGCTTCAGACATATGTTGCAAACGGCAATGGTGCTATCTGCTGCACACCTCTCAAAAAAGGCCCACACCAAAGAACTTTTGGAAAAACACGCAGAGTCAGCAGTGCCCTGCACATGCGGAGCTCTGCGGTGTGATGCAGTCGGTTGGCTGCCCTTAAGCTTGGCCCTGGAGGGCATCCTGCCTCGTTGGAGATGTGCCTCCTCTCTCCTATCAGGCACCCACGTAGAGTCAGTGACCTCATCATCCCCTCCCTCCTCGTCACTGGAGCAAACCTGGCAGTATGCTGCAGCTGGGGGAACATGACTGCCAGTTTGTTGTCCTTCTTGGGCACCCCCTCTCTCTGGGCTCACGTCACTGCCTTCCTCAAGTTGGGTACCATCATGGGAGCCTTCAAAACGCTGCGCATCCTCCTGCAGCATGTACCCAACACTGTGGTCGAACAGTTCGGGGGACTCCTCCGTGCATGATGGTGGGGCTAGGGAAGGAGTAACTGATGACCTGGAGCCGATGGAATAGGCCGCTTTGGCAGCTGCATTGGCAGCCAAAGTACTCGGAGCCTGGGTGAAAGAGGATGAGGACGGCTTGGTCATCCACTCTACCAACTCTTCTGCATGTGGCTCAACACGGCCTACTGCCGGAAAAAAAGGACAAGCGTGCCCCACGGCCACGTGCTGAGGATGCACTGTGTCCACGACCAGCACTGTTGGCTGTAGACACAGAACCTGCTTGCCCTCTTTTAGTGGCCTGTGAGCATCTGCCTCTCCTTGTTGGCCTTCCAAACATACTGTATTTGATGTATTTGTTATGTATTTGAATGGGTACACCAGGAATGGCCTGCAGTGAGATGTAGCTGCACAAAGCTGGGATGTGTATGTGTGTGTGTGTGTGTGTGTATATATATATATATATATATAATACTGCAGCTAACTGAATCAACTGCCTTGCCTGCCGGTAGTATATTAGGAACAGGAATGGTCTGCAGTGAGATCTAGCTGCACAGAATACAGTATACTGAATATACTGCAGCTAACTGAATCGACTGCCTACCTGTAGTATATTAGGAACAGAACAACAGGAACGGTCTGCAGTGAGATCTAGCTAAACTGGATACAGTATACTGAATATACTGCAGCTAACTGAATCAACTGCCTGCCTGTAGTATATTAGGAAGAGAACAACAGGAACAGTCTGCAGTGAGATCTAGCTGCACAGGATACAGTACTGAATATACTGCAGCTAACTGAATCAACTGCCTGCCTGTAGTATATTAGGAAGAGAACAACAGGAACGGTCTGCAGTGAGATCTAGCTAAACTGGATACAGTATACTGAATATACTGCAGCTAACTGAATCAACTGCCTGCCTGTAGTATATTAGGAAGAGAACAACAAGAATGGTCTGCAGTGAGATCTAGCTGCACAGGATACAGTACTGAATATACTGCAGCTAACTGAATCAACTGCCTGTCTGTAGTATATTAGGAAGAGAACAACAGGAACGGTCTGCAGTGAGATATAGCTGCACAGGATACAGTACTGAATATACTGCAGCTAACTAAATCAACTGCCTGCCTGTAGTATGTTAGAAACCGTACACCAGGAATAGTGATGAGCCGAACACCCCCGGGTTCGGTTCGCACCAGAACCCGCGAAGGGACCGAAAGTTCGCACGAACTTTAGAACCCTATTAAATACAATGGATGCGAACGTTCGAAATCTAAAGTGCTATTTATAACGACTTATATGCATGTTATTGTCCTAAAAAGGGTTTGGGAACCCGGGTTCTGCACCAGGGGACATGTATCAATCCAAAAAAAAGTTTTAAAAACTGCAGTTTTTCGGGAGCAGTCATTTTAATGATGCATAAAGTGAAAAAAAAAAAGTCAAATATTCCTTTAAATATCGTACCTGGGGGGTGTCTAAAGTATGCCTGTGAAGTGCCACGTGTTTCCCGTGTTTAGAACTGTCCCTGCACAAAATTACATTTCTAAAGGAAAAAAAGCCATTTAAAACTGCTTGCGGCTTTAATGTAATGTCTGGTCCCGGTAATATGGATGAAAATCTTTAAGAAAAATGGCATAGCTACCCCATCACAGCCCCCCCCCTACCCCAGCCCATTACCAGCCCCTTTGGGTCTTGTATGGATATTAACCACTTGACCACTGGGCACTTAAACCCCCTTAATAACCAGACCAATTTTCAGCTTTCGGTGCTCTCACATTTTGAATGACAATTACTCAGTCATACAACACTGTACCCATATGAAATTTTTGTCCTTTTTTTCACACAAATAGAGCTTTCTTTTGGTGGTATTTAATCACTGTTGGGTTTTTTATTTTTTGCGCTATAAGAGAAAAAAGACTGAAAATTTTGTAAAAAAATGTTTTTTTTTTCGTTTCTGTTATAAAATTTTGCAAATTACAATTTTGGCCAAAATTTATACTGCTACATATCTTTGGTAAAAATAAGTACAAATTGGTGGATATTATTTGGTCTTTGTGAAAGTTATAGAGTCCACAAGCTATGGTGCCAATATCTGAAAATTGATCACACCTGAAGTACTGACGGCCTATCTCAATTCTTGAGACCCTAACATGCCAGAAAAGTACAAATACCCCCCAAATGACCCCTTTTTGGAAAGAAGACATTCCAAGGTATTCAGAAAGAGGCATTGTGAGTTTTTTGAAGTTGTCATTTTTTCCCACAATTCTTTGCAAAATCAAGATTTTTTTTTTCTCTTTTTTTTTTTTCACAAAATTGTCATATTAGCAGGTTATTTCTCACACACAGCATATGCATTCCACAAATTACACCCCAAAACACATTCTGCTATTACTCCCGAGTATGGCGATACCACATGTGTGAGACTTTTACACAGCGTGGCCACACACAGAGGCCCAACATGCAGGGAGCACCTTCAGGCGTTCTGGAGCACCCAGGCCAATTCTGACATTTCTCTCCTACATGTAAAAATCATCATTTGTTTGCTAGAAAATTACATAGAACCCCAAAACATTATATATTTTTTTTTAGCAAAGACCTTAGAGAATATAATGGTGGTTGTTGCAACTTTTTATCTCGCACGATATTTGCGCAGCAATTTTTTTAACGCGTTTTTTACGGAAAAAAAATGTTTTGTGCTTAAAAAAAAAAATAAACAGTAAAGTTAGCCCAATGTTTTTGCATAATGTGAAAGATGAAGTTACGCCGAGTAAATAGATACCTAACATGTCGCCCTTAAAAATTGCACACACTCGTGGAATGGCGCCAAACTTCGCTACTTAAAAAATCCCCATAGGCGACCCTTTAAATATTTTTACTGGTTACATGTTTTGAGTTACAGAGGAGGTCTAGGGCCAAAATGATTGCTCTCGCTCTAACGTTCGCAGAGATACCTCACATGTGTGGTTTGAAAACCGTTTTCATATGTGGGCGGGACTTACGTATGCGTTCGCTTCTGTATGCGAGCTCACGGGGACAGGGGCGCTTTAAAAAAAAAAAAAAAATTTATTCTTCATTTTACTTTATTTATTTTAGTTTGACATGTTTTTCCGCCCTAAACATTTTTTTGATCACTTTTATACCTATTACAAGGAACGTAAACATCCCTTGTAATAGGAATATGGCATGACAGGTCCTCTTTACAGTGAGATATGGGGGGGGGGGGTGTCAATAAGACCCCACATCTCACCTCTAGGCTGGGAAGCCTGAAAAAAATACAAAAAAAAAAACAACAATCCTGGCTTTGATCGTAGCGGTGAGTCGGTAGAAGCACCGGAGGGCGGCGGGGGGGGGGGGGACATACCCTCTCGCCTCCCGTAAGAATGATCAAGCGGCGGAACAGCCGCTATGATTGTTCTTATGGTGTAGTGAATCGCCGGCTGAAAAAGCTAATATCTGAATGATGCCTGTAGCTGCTCCCATCATTCAGATATCCCCGCACAAAGTCAAGGACGTCATATGACGGCCGGAGGGCGGGAAGTGGTTATTGCAGAGTATTGCCGGGCATTGCAGAGTATTGCCGGGCATTGCGGAGTATTGCCGGGCATTGCGGAGTATTGCCGGGCATTGCGGAGTATTGCCGGGCATTGCGGAGTATTGCCGGGCATTGCGGAGTATTGCAGGGCATTGCGGAGTATTGCGGACTATGGCAGGGTATTGCACAGGGTATTGTGGAGGGTATTGCACAGGGTATTGTGGAGGGTATTGCAGAGTATTGTGGAGGGTATTGCAGAGTATTGTGGAGGGTATTGCAGAGTATTGTGGAGGGTATTGCAGAGTATTGTGGAGGGTATTGCAGAGTATTGTGCAGGGTATTGCAGAGTATTGTGCAGGGTATTGCAGAGTATTGTGCAGGGTATTGCAGAGTATTGTGCAGGGTATTGCAGAGTATTGTGCAGGGTATTGCAGAGTATTTTGCAGAATATTGCGCAGGGTATTGCAGAGTATTGCGCAGGGTATTGCAGAGTATTGCGCAGGGTATTGCAGAGTATTGCACCAGAGTATTGCAGAGTATTGCACCAGAGTATTGCAGAGTATTGCAGAGTATTGCACCAGAGTATTGCAGAGTATTGCACCAGGGTATTGCAGAGTATTTTGCAGGGTATTGCGCAGGGTATTGCAGAGTATTTTGCAGGGTATTTTGCAGGGTATTGCGCAGGGTATTGCAGAGTATTGCGCAGGGTATTGCAGAGTATTGCGCAGGGTATTGCAGAGTATTGCGCAGGGTATTGCAGAGTATTGTGCAGGGTATTGCAGAGTATTGTGCAGGGTATTGCAGAGTATTTTGCAGAATATTGCGCAGGGTATTGCAGAATATTGCGCAGGGTATTGCAGAGTATTGCACAGGGTATTGCAGAGTATTGCGCAGGGTATTGCAGAGTATTGCACCAGAGTATTGCAGAGTATTGCACCAGAGTATTGCAGAGTATTGCACCAGAGTATTGCAGAGTATTGCAGAGTATTGCACCAGAGTATTGCAGAGTATTGCACCAGGGTATTGCAGAGTATTTTGCAGGGTATTGCGCAGGGTATTGCAGAGTATTTTGCAGGGTATTTTGCAGGGTATTGCGCAGGGTATTGCAGAGTATTGCGCAGGGTATTGCAGAGTATTTTGCAGGGTATTGCAGAGTATTTTGCAGGGTATTGCAGAGTATTTTGCAGGGTATTGCAGAGTATTGCACCAGGGTATTGCCGAGTATTGCACCAGGGTATTGCCGAGTATTGCACCAGGGTATTGCAGAGTATTGCACCAGGGTATTGGCAGGGTATTTTGCAGAGTATTGGCAGGGTATTTTGCAGAGTATTGGCAGGGTGTATTGCAGAGTATTGGCAGGGTATAGCACAGGGATGGCTGAGCAGGGATGGATGGATGGCTGGATCTGTGACTGCAATTGTCACAGATCCAGCCCACAGTGCTGCTGCTGCCATCCGCTCCCTCCCCCTCCCCTCTCACACTGTACCGATCGGTACAGAGAGGGGAGGGAGGAACCGGCGTCATCAAATGACGCCGGTCTGTTTACAAGTGATTGCTCCGTCATTTGACGGAGCGATCACGTGGTAAACGGCCGCTATCAGCGGCGATTTACCGCGATTCGTGATCCGCCGGGTCCTCTGGACCCGGCGGTCACGGAGTTTCCCGTGTGCGCGCCCCAGGGGGCGCGCGGGAGCGCGATTCTGGGAGGACGTTATATAACGTCCTCCCAGAGTTAAGCAACCACCTTGTCGACGTTATTTGTCGGCAGGTGGTTGTTAAGTGGTTAAGGGGAACCCCGCACACAAAATAAAAAAGGCCCTATATACTCTGAACAGCCGTATACAGGCGGTGCATACAAGACAAGGACTGTAGGTTTGTTCTTATGTAGAATCTGTTTGTAATTTTGAACAGGTACATTGTTTAAGTGTAGCTCCAGCCAAAAAATCTATTTTTAAGCTTTTTGGAAAACATAGGGAAGGGTTATCACCCCTGTAACATTTGTTTTGCTGTCTGTGCAGTGTGCACCTGTTCAGAACAGTTCACCTCACTTTCCGTCCTAATGACAAATGTGTTTTGAAAATTTGGGGTTTTTATTGAAACAAGAATTGGTGATAAAGCATCAGTGGAGAGGAGACACTTTTTTTCCCATATTAACTCTTACAGGAGAGAATTTCCCTTCCTAGGGGTAGATTTCCTCTCACTTCCTGTTGTATCCTTCCGTTTGCAAGGAGGAGTCGTTTGTAAGTTGGATGTTTGAAAGTAGGGGCCTGCCGTATATACTGAGCTGAAATTTGCCCCTTACATGTTGGTGTTGCCACAACACTGTGAGCCCTCACAGTTACTCTTGGTGGGCGCATGAATGGGCCCTGCTGTGAATTATTAGATCAAGAATTGTAATTGCATGCCCCTGTTGAACAGGGGCTGAAAAATTGGGCCTTTGGTGGTGGTGGTGGTGTTGACACAACACTGTAAGGCCTCACAGTTAGTCTTGGTGGGTGCAGGAATGGGCCCTGCTGTGAATTATTAGATCAAAAATTGTAATTACACGCCCCTGTTAAACAGGGTCTGAAAAATTGGGCCTTAGCCACTGGTGCTGGTGCCACGACACTGCAACCTCTCCCAGATACTCTAGTTGGAGTGCAGGAATGAGCCCTGCTGCAAAGCATTGCATAAAAAATTGTAATTACATGCCCCTGTTAAACAGGGGCAGAAAAATTGGGCCTTAGGCACTGGTGCAACAACACTGCAACCCCTCACAGATACTGTACTTGGAGCACAGCAATGAGCCCTGTTGCAAAGTATTGCATCAAAAATTGTAATTACACGCCCCTGTTAAACAGGGGCTGAAAAATTGGGCCTTAGCCACTGGTGCTGGTGCCACGACACTGCAACCTCTCCCAGATACTCTAGTTGGAGTGCAGGAATGAGCCCTGCTGCAAAGCATTGCATAAAAATTGTAATAACACGCCCGTGTTAAACAGGGGCTGAAAAATTGGGCCTTAGACACTGGTGGCGGCACCCAGAAACAAAAATGTTCTTCCAAGCTATCATCATCAATCGGATCATTGAGGAGGAGGAGGATAGTCAGTCAACATAACAGGACAGTCTCTCAGCATCAGCATCAGTCTTGAAGGGATGTGACATTTGAAAATAAATTAGTCTGTTATATCAGCTTCAGGTATTTGGTAGCTGGTCGTGATCCAAGACTGGTTCATCTTTATGAAGGTCAGTCGATCAACAGAGTCGGTGGATAGGCGCACCCTGTGATCCGTGACAAATCCTCCAGCAGCACTGAATGTGCGTTCTGAAAGAGCGCTGGATGCAGGACAGGCCAGTAGCTCAATTGCATACTGTGCAAGCTCTGGCCAGTAATCCATCCTCGAGACCCAGTAAGCCAGAGGATTTTCGTTGGGGAAGGTGTCCAAGTCTGACCTTGCCCCTAGGTATTCCTGCACCATGTATATCAGACGCTGGCGATGGTTGCTGGAACCGATCATACCTTGGGGCTGCGGACTAAAGAATTGTCTGAACGCATCGGTCAGACGGCCACCTTCCCCACCGCTCCTTCTTTGACTGACCGAAGCCTCAGCAACTCGTTGTCCAGGACCAGGAGTTTGTAACCTCCCAGTCTCTGGGAACGCGTTGCACAGACCTTTCTGCAAGGCCTCCCGGAGTTGTCTCATCTTCTGCTCCCTCTGCGACGGTAAGATAAGGTCCGCAACCTTACCCTTGTACCGTGGATCAAGGAGAGTGGCCAGCCAGTAATGGTCCCTCTCCTTGATCCGAAGAATACGAGGATCCTTCCGCAGACTTTGCAGGATCAGGGAGGCCATGCAGGGAGGTTAGCTGAGGCATTCGGTCCGGAGTCCTCTGGGTCACTAAGGACAACATGATCCGCAGCCACCTCCTCCCAGCCACGTACAAGTCCACTGGTTTCTTGGGACTGTAAATCATCCCTAAAAGACTGCTGTTGATGATGCTGAGTGCCAGGCTCCACCTCCATGCTGACACAATCCTCCTCCTCCTCCTTCTCCTCCTCCTCTTCTTCCTGTGCGATGGGTGGGACAGAAGGAACACTGTCTGGGTAAAGGGGGCCTTGAGAGGCAAGGGAGTCCTCCTATTCCTGCCTCTGTTCTGCCTCAAGTGCCCTGTCCATTATTCCACGCAGCGTATGTTCCAACAGGTGTACAAGAGGTACAGTGTCACTGATGCATGCACTGTCACTGCTCACCATCCTCGTGGCCTCCTCAAATGGTGCCAGGACAGTGTATGCATCCCTGATCATGCCCCACTGGCGTGGTGAAAAAAACCCGAGCTCCCCTGACCCTGTCCTGGTGCCGTAGTCGCACAGGTACTCATTGATGGCCCTCTGCTGCGTGTGCAGCCGCTGCAGCATGGCCAACGTTGAGTTCCACCTGGTGGGCATGTCACATATAAGGCGGTTCTTGGGCAGGTTCAACTCCTTTTGCAGCTCAGCCAGGCGAGCACTGGCATTATAAGATCTGCGGAAATGCACACAGACTTTCCTGGCCTGCCTCAGGACATCCTGTAAGCCCGGGTACCTGCCCAAGAACCGCTGCACCACCAGGTTAAGGACGTGAGCCACACAGGGCACATGGGTCAGTTGTCCCTGTCGGAGAGCGGAGAGGAGGTTGGTGCCATTGTCGCAAACTACCATTCCTGGCTTAAGCTGGCGTGGCGTCAACCACCTCTCGGCCTGCCCCTGCAGAGCAGACAGAACCTCTGCCCCAGTGTGGCTCCTGTCCCCCAAACACACCAGCTCAAGCACGGCATGGCATCTTTTTGCCTGCATACTTGCGTAGCCCCTTGAACGCCTACGGAGCACCGCTGGTTCCGAGGACAAAGCACAGGAAGAGGCCATGGAGGAAGAAGAAGTAGTAGCATTTTGGAGGCGTGGCGGTGGAACAACCTCCAACACTACTGCACCTTGTCCTGCATCCTTCCCAGCTGCCAAAAGAGTGACCCAATGGGCCGTGAAAGAAAGGTAACGTCCCTGTCCATGCCTGCTGGACCATGAGTCAGCGGTAATATGCACCTTACCGCTGACCGCCCTGTCCAGCGAGGCCAAGACATTGCCTTCCACATGCCGGTAGAGAGCCGGAATCGCCTTCCGTGAGAAAAAGTGGCGTTTGGGAACCTGCCACTGAGGAACCGCACATTGCACAAACTCACGGAAGGGGGCCGAGTCTACCAACTGAAAAGGCAGCAGTTGAAGCTCTAGCAATTTAGCCAAGCTAGCATTCAACCGCTGGGCATGTGGATGGCTGGGAGTGAACTTCTTTCGACGGTCCAGCAGCTGGGGCAGGGAAATTTGCCTGCTAGAATCGGACGTCGGTGTACTGCTAGCAGAGTGCCCGCAAGTACTTGGCTGTGACACACCTAATTCTACACCTTCATTCCTCTCAGAGCAGGTTTCAGAGAGGACTGAAGGTATAGTGGGGTTGGAGATCCCAGCTGATGCGGTGCAAGAAGAGGTCCGCTTTGTTCTTTGGTGTGGGTCTTTAAGGTAGGCTTGCCAACGAGCTGCATGGCAGGTCAACATATGTCTGGTCAAGCATGTGGTGCCCAAGCGGGTGATGTTTTGGCCACGCGATATACGCTTGAGACATATGTTGCAAACAGCAGCTGTGCGATCTGATGCACTTGACTCAAAAAAGGCCCACACCAAAGAACTTTTTGAATAACGGGCAGAGGCAGCGCCCTGCACAGGCGGAGCTCTGCGGTGTGATTCCGTCGGTGTGCTGCCCTTACGCTGGCCCCCCGAGGGCATCCTGCCTCGTTGGAGATGTGCCTCATCCTCCTCCTCTCTCCTATTAGGCACCCACGTGGAGTCAGTGACCTCATCATCCCCTCCCTCCTCATCACTGGAGCCAATCTGGCAGTATGCTGCAGCTGCTGGAACATGACTGCCAGATTGGTGTCCTTCTTGAGCATCCCCTCTCTCTGCTCTCACGCTACTGCCTTCCTCTAGCTGGGTATCATCATCAGACCCTTCGAATCGCTGGGCATCCTCCTGGAGCATGTACCCAACACTGTGCTCAAATAGTTCGGGGGACTCCTCAGGAGGACATGGTTGGTCTAGGGAAGGAGTGACTGATGATGACATTGATACCAGGGAAGAGGACGCTTTGGCAGCTGCTTTGCCAGTACCCTGAGCCTGGGTGAGAGAGGATGAGGAGGATGAGGAGGGCTTGGTCATCCACTCTACCAAGTCTTCGGCATGATGCGGCTCAACACGTCCAGCTGCCGAAAAGAAGGACAAGCGTGTCCCATGGCCACGTGCTGATGGCGATGCACCGTGTCCACGACCAGCACTGTTGTCTCTAGACACAGAGCCTGCTTGCCCTCTTTTATTGGCTCCTGACTGTCTGCCTCTCCTTGTTTGCCTTCCAGACATTCTAATGGCCTGCAGGGAAATGGGAAAACCAGCAGTAAGGCCTAGCTTCAGGAGTATATTTTGCAGGAATCACACTACGCCTGCTGTAGGTGCTGCAAATGCCTGTTGGTGTAACACACCAGGAAAAAGCAGCAATACAGGCTAACTTCAGGTGTAATATGATCAGGAGGCACACTCCGCCCGCTGTAAGTGCCGCAAAATCCTGTTGGTGTAACACACCAGGAAAAAGCAGCAATACAGGCTAAGTTCAGGTGTAATATGATCAGGAGGCACACTCCGCCCGCTGTAAGCGCCACAAATGTCTGTTGGTGTAACACACCAGGAAAAAGCAGCAATACAGGCTAACTTCAGGTTTAATATGGTCAGGAGGCACACTCCGCCCGCTGTAAGTGCCGCAAAATCCTGTTGTGTAACACACCAGGAAAAAGCAGCAATACAGGCTAACTTCAGGTGTAATATGGTCAGGAGGCACACTCCGCCCGCTGTAAGTGCCGCAAAATCCTGTTGGTGTAACACACCAGGAAAAGGCAGCAATACAGGCTAAGTTCAGGTGTAATATGGTCAGGAGGCACACTCCGCCCACTGTAAGTGCCGCAAAATCCTGTTGGTGTAACACACCAGGAAAACGCAGCAATACAGGCTAAGTTCAGGTGTAATATGATCAGGAGGCACACTCCGCCCGCTGTAAGTGCCGCAAATGTCTGTTGGTGTAACACACCAGGAAAAAACAGCAATACAGGCTAACTTCAGGTGTAATATGATCAGGAGGCACACTCTGCCCTCTGTAAGTGCCGCAAAATCCTGTTGGTGTAACACACCAGGAAAAAGCAGCAATACAGGCTAAGTTCATGTGTAATATGGTCAGGAGGCACACTCCGCCCGCTGTAAGTGCCGCAAAATCCTGTTGGTGTAACACACCAGGAAAAAGCAGCAATACAGGCTAAGTTCAGGTGTAATATGGTCAGGAGGCACACTCCGCCCGCTGTAAGTGCCGCAAAATCCTGTTGGTGTAACACACCAGGAAAAAGCAGCAATACAGGCTAAGTTCAGGTGTAATATGGTCAGGAGGCACACTCCGCCCGCTGTAAGTGCCGCAAAATCCTGTTGGTGTAACACACCAGGAAAAAGCAGCAATACAGGCTAACTTCAGGTGTAATATGATCAGGAGGCACACTCCGCCCGCTCTAAGTGCCGCAAAATCCTGTTGGTGTAACACACCAGGAAAAAGCAGCAATACAGGCTAACTTCAGGTGTAATATGATCAGGAGGCACACTCCGCCCGCTGCAAGTGCCGCAAATGCCTGTTGGTGTAACACACCAGGGAAAAGCAGCAATACGAGCTAACTTCAGGTGTATAATGTGCAGGAGGCTTAGCAACAATGACACTGACACTGTCCCCTGCCTATCCTTCTCTCTCCCTGCACACAAGGTTTATCAAAGTATATGACACTGACACTCTCCCTGCCTATCCTTCTCTCTCCCTGCACACAAGGTTTAGCAAAGAATATGACACTGACACTGTCCCTGCCTATCCTTCTCTCTCCCTGCACACAAGGTTTATCAAAGTATATGACACTGACACTCTCCCTGCCTATCCTTCTCTCTCCCTGCACACAAGGTTTATCAAAGTATATGACACTGACACTCTCCCTGCCTATCCTTCTCTGTCCCTAAACACAAGGTTTAGCAAAGAATAGATTTGACACTGTCCCTGCCTATCCTTCACTTTCCCTGTTCCGGAACACACTACACGAGGCCGCCGCGCTGGCGGCCTTTTATAGTGTGGGGCGTGTACTAAACCCCCTCAGCTATAATTGGCCACAGGCATCCTGCCTGTGGCCAATCATTGCTCTCCTCGCTGCCGGCGCTGTGATTGGCCAAGCATGCAGGGTCACAGTGCATGCTTGGCCAATCACAGCGCCGGGATTACACTGCGATGGCGCAGTGTATTGTGGGCCGTTCGCGTCACTCGAATTTGGCGCGAACGGCCCAAATCGTTCGTTGTTCGCCGAACGCGCGAACAGCCGATGTTCGAGTCGAACCTATGTTCGAGTCGAACACCGAGCTCATCCCTAACCAGGAACGCTCTGCAGTGAGATCTAGCTAAACTGTATACAATATTGTTACGGAAATATTCCTAACCTCGCTTAAATGCTTAAAATAAGTGATTAAAAACCTTTTGTCTATATAAAATGAAATCAAACGATAGCGGTGGGAAAAGAGAAAACAATGAAATTTATTTATACAGAAACGATACCACCTAATAGCAAGGTGATACCAATGTTACACGATACATAATAGGAATATTGCTATGACAAACATGATAATACCTATGATGAAGATGATACCAATGTTACATGATAATACCAATAGGAACAAGAGAGCAAAAGAGAAGCAGCGGCACCCTTATGGGAGGGAGAGAGAGAGGCAGAGAGGGAGAGAGGCAGAGAGGGAGAGAGGCAGAGAGGGAGAGAGGCAGAGAGGGAGAGAGGGAGAGAGGCAGAGAGGGAGAGAGGCAGAGAGGGAGAGAGGCAGAGAGGGAGAGAGAGAGTGAGTGAGCTTATTACGTCACCATGTCGTCTGTGTCAGATCTTCATTCTAAAAAGGCTGAGCTTTGGGTCTGCATCCAGATATATACACACCCTTGTAAAACCCCACCCCTCCTCACCCCCCCCCCTTTCCATATGCTAAGACCTTGCATTCCCTTGAGGGGTAGGGGGTTGCTAGATTGGGTGAGGGACTCAGTTAAGCCAGGACCCAACCTGTTCCTTTGTCACCTCCCACCTCCTTTGAATTCACCTCAGCATGCCAACAAATGGTCAGATAAGCCTTTTGTCAGATGAAATTCCACAGCTGTGTGTGCTAAATATTCTAAACATGTTCTACCACTATAGAGTCATTGAAAGATAATTTTAAGTCACCTTAATAATAAAGTATTGTAAAAACATATACAACCATATATACACGTAGAATACTTTTAATTAGAGAGTTCCCTTGAAGCTTCTTGTTATAAATATGGATTTGAAAAATCTCCACCACAGTCCCCCCTGAAGTTCATTCTTGAACTTATGTCCTCCCTCAATGATTTTATACCCACCCACAACGGCCCAGAAGCCCTGACCCTCCCCCCACCACCACTGCGGCCTCTTCCTTTCTTGAACCCGCCGTAACCCATCAAGGTAGACTTGAGACAGTCCTGGTGCCTTTGAGACATCCGACCCATGAGAGTCTGTACTGCAATGCTTCATCGCCCCTCTGCATTGGAAGAGCAGAATTCAAACATTAATGGCGGGATCCTTTCATATTTAGTCCTGTAACTTGGAAATATGGTGTTATGATTGTCACGATTGGATCGGACCGCGAGACAGCACTTTTCAGCATGGTGAAGGAAAGTTTCCGAAGAGTCTTATTCGTGGCACGTTTTTCTTAAGAGATGCGTTGCTTCTTCAGGTGGTGGTTGGGCGGGCCTCCGGACAGTCGTGCATGAATACAAAAAAAACAAGAACAAGAGGGAGAATGTCAGACAGGAATATCTGAGGGGTGCAATGTGGACGAGTCAGGTGGGATCCCCACAGGGTACCGAGACCGCGCCACGGCCAGTATCATCCATTGCCCTTGATGGTAGGGATAGTCAACACTATCTGCTATTGTCAGGTCCCTGGGTTCACCACACCTGTTCACGGGGCTCAGGTTAAAGCAGTGGGCAGACTAGGGGAGGTACAATTACATTAAGACATAGGACCTGGATGTCCAGGGATACTTTGTGAAATATGGTATTTGTATGTTTCAGGAACCCATTCTATGGAACCCACTGGACTCTTAAAAATGGAGTCAGGCAGAGACGGTAAACCCTTACAATTCACAACTCATCTCTGATATTCAAACAAAAGTTCCAGAAGATGAATACATTTATTTTCCAAGATAAAGCAGAATATGAACCAAAGAAAGTAGGAAAGAGAAAAGAAAGAGAAAAAAAAATACAATAAGCAACAAAACATACAGGTTCAATGCTGCTTCGACCCAGACCGTTTGTCACCCATTTCCCTTTATGTCAAAGAGCACTGACTCTGCATTAAAAAAAAAAAAAAACAACAATATATAACTGTCCTGAAACAGTGCCTCGAACAATAATATATTGTGGCTGTTGCAGCAGCAGCTTGGCAGAAAAAAATAAAAAATAACTAAAAATAAAAATAAAGGAGGAAAAAAATAAAAATAGATAACTCTTCTATCCTATTAGTGATCAACAGGTGAACAGGATCACTGTCACTATCCATTTACAAGTCGGGTAGAAAAACAAAAAATTAAAATATTTTAAAAAGAAGAGGCTAAAACCAATGGTTGCCAAAAAACTTTTTTAGAATTTAGTCACCCCGACTGTCCTTTAATATTACAGATTGAACAGGCTTATCCCTAGAACAAAAACAAGAAAAATATAGTTCTAGGGTCCTCTCTTAAATGCGCAAGCTACTCTAAATCGGTCTCTTAATAGTGACCCGCATTGGGACTGCAACAGGGTGGAGTTTACTAAAGTTTTTGGCTCCAGAACATCCTGATTTCCATCTCCCTTGTTATTTCCTCCCATGCTCCACCTCAGGACTGCTCCAGAACCTCTGGAACTCCCTACCTTTAAAACCATATGCCCAGCCAGGCGCTCCCCTTTCCACACCTAGGTGTCCCTAAATACTCTTTTATTCCAGGAAGCCTACCCCGCCTCCACCTAAAATGTTACCTCAGCCCGCTCCATATCAGATAATTCCCAGCGGCAATTATTTTTGTTCCACCCCCTCCCCTTAGATTATCAACCCCTAGAGAAGGGCCTTTTTATTCACGCCTTGCCCAAACTGTTGGCACCAATTAAATCCTGTTGCCCAAAGTTTAACTACCCATCTTTTAACTCCTCCCCGAATCCCAACGGAAGTTTCACTAAGTGTAAGGGGATGTCAGGTTTGATAAAAAAACTTTCTTTCTGGGCTATCGGGGTGAAACCCCGGGTTCCTTCTATATCCCTCCCAAGGACAAGAGTGTAGGTACAATAGACTCCCCGAGGTAGTGTACCCTGCTGAGTACAATTCAACCTGATGCTGAAAACAGTGTATCTTTAGTCATGTGATGTCAGCATCAGTACCCCAGCATCCGGTATTGAGTCTACCAACACCTACACCATCGAAGCAATGAAAAAACCCACAAAATTCTATCCCAGTGACCATGCCCAGGGTATATCATGCACCCCTACCTACTGTTAGGTTCAAGAAACACCCTTGTTCCATGTCTAACGCCACATCAGTATCCTCTAGGTCAAATAACCAAACTCGCCTATATTCCAAATAATACCCAGGTGCTTCCTTCCCAGCAATGATCTCCCCATCCAGAACACAGCGTGAAATACATTCACCACTGTGTATTGGCCGTGCAAGGGACATTGTGTTCACACCTCTGACAGAGGGAAATATCAACCTGCCCCCAGCTTCCGTACCCTCTGATCACATGTGGGTTCCTTAGCCACAAATGCAACAAGATAGAATCCCCAGTCAGCAAGCCACTGGTGCCCTCAACTCTACAGACCGAGTCTGCATTTCTGTAACACCTTTCACAATCCAAACCAGTACAGCCCATCCAGGCATTCGACTACCACTTTGGATTAGTGTAGGCGGCGTGTTTTGGCACAGTCTTACTGAGTGGTGATGCTAACTCATCAGGCCACTGCCCCTCATAGAGAGATTTGTACAATCAGCTTGATGCTGGTTGACAACTCCACCTGCCCATGTGTGCACACCAGAGCCAATGACATATATCTGCCCTGTACCATCTCACACTCTCTACCAACCTCTCACCATGGTTGATGAAATCTTGAGCCACTTTACACTGTGGTTCTCTTTCCCCCCCACATAGTGCTGAACACATCCCTCCTCTTCCGGTTACTCCTCCGAGATAAGCGTCCTGTACTCTGTGTCCGCACATCTCTGGGAGCAAGCCACTGGTACCATGACCACGCTTGATTCAGTGTGTATTCAGCACATATAGGATAATAGGTTCTCATCAACCACTATGAGATGCCGGAGCGCCATGTGGTGATGGAATACTGCAGATACCTGCACCATATTCAGTGTCCCACATGTCCCCCATTAAAAAACATTTACCCTTTCCCTGATATGTAGCCCAGGACCTCCCAATGTGTTCCTGAATATCTCCAGCTCCATAGTGTTTATGGTACCCAGTGACCTGCCTCCCGGTCCAAAGACAGTCACCATCAAGCCTCTCTTTTTTTATATGGGATATGGTCTGGATACCCGGATTGAAAACCACCTGCCACCAGGTACACCCAATCCCTCATATAGACTGCACACCTTCTCCCTCCTCTTTCAATTCCGTATTCAGACAATGTTATACTTCACCCCTACAAAACAAGCTGCCTACACTATTCAGACAGGACTCACATGAATGACAGGAGCCTAGTGCCACACTGGGGCACTGGTCTTGGCCTGCAAGACACAGACAACTAGTTAAGGTACACAAGGACTCTAGGACAGGAAGGACACCTTATGGGTGTAAACTGAGGAGAATACGGCATGCCCACACATACCTCGGACGTGAGGGCTCTTGGAACAGCCAAGCGCTGGTAACACCCCATACAACCTTCCTGCACAATTTTCCCCAAGACTCAACCAAAACTATACAATATGAGGCCAGACCTATACCCTCTCAACTTGTATGCAATCAGGCAGGCCCTCATACCACACATCTGCAGGTAAATCTAAAATGAATGGGAAAACAAAATTGCATAATGTGTATCCAGCTTGAGAAACTGCTGCTACCAGACACACCTGACCAGCAGACTAAGACAAATCCCTTGCAGCACTGAGGCGCTGGGACCACTGAACAGTAGGGGGTACCCGAGCCGACCGGTGTGCCTTGAAGCACACAGATATTTATTAGGCAATTGGTAACAAATAGCCACATAAACAGTCCCAGCAGGAAACTATGAGAAGGGTTGGTTTGCCCTATTTCAGAGAGATGGGATTGCTTGGTGACACGGTAGGAAACAGGTTTGAACTACATTTGGGGACACACAGATAGCTAGGGACATTAGCATACCTTAGCTTCAGGCAATGAGCCTAACTTGTACAGCCAGGTATGGTTGGGCGTGTACCTAATTACAATAACAGCGGGGGGGGGTGTAAGCAGTCCTACTCCTGAACACAAGTTCGCCCAAAGTAACATCAGACCATTACCCTTTTACCACTAAGTGCAGTACCCCTGGCAGAGATTTATAATGCTCCTTAGCCTCACATATGTGTTAGAGTGCCAATTATCCCCGGCAGTCTTACTCAACTTTTATGCAGACTTCAGTTAATTGGTTCTGCTACTCAGTAGATCAGAACATACAACACACACTGGGTGGTCCAAAACACAACCGAATGGACTGACAACTAGACATTCCAACTAGATAATGGTGGCGACAACCTAAAACATTTACATGTGAAACCCGACCAACCAGGAAAAAATAATTTTTTATCACGTTGTCCTCTGGAGGCTACGATTTCCTCTTGTTCTGAAAGCCAGAAAACCCAATTATCGACTCTGAGGCCTCGTACACACGACCGATTTTCTCGGCAAGAACCAGCAAGAAACTTGCTGGCAGAGATGTCTTGCCGAGTAAATCGGTCGTGTGTACGCGGCTATCGGGTTTCTCGTTGAGAAAACCGACAAGTAACCTCGACGAGAAAATAGAGAACCTGCTCTCTATTTTCTCGTCGAGATTCTCGTCTGCATTTTTCTCGACGAGAAAAGTGAGTGTGTGTACACTTACCTGTCCTCCCGGAAGCCCGCGCATGTTCGAAATGAATTCGACGCATGCGCGGTAGCTTCCTAGGCATAGGTAGGGTATACCAAGATGGCGGTGACGGCATCGAATGTGACGAGCGCATGCTCGTCGTAGTCTGACGTCACCGCGTTCGCTCCATTCAAAGAACCGCGGGTTCTTTGAATCGAGCGTGTGTAAGTTTCTTGTCCAAGAATCTCGTCGAAAAAAACGACATGTTTTGTTCGACGAGAATCTCGGCCGTGTGTACGAGGCTTTTGGGATAAAATTCCAATAAAAGTTAGGGATAAACATTCCATTTTTTGCAATTTACAAAACACAATTCCAGTAACAAGACATTAGCATATGAAACACAAATATACATTACATTACTTTACATTACATAAACCATGCACTTTTTTTAAAATGCCAAAAATTGTTGAGCTCAACTTTTAATTAATATGTATTACATGATACACATTAATACCACGTGGTTTGTGTTTTATGGTATACCAGTAATCCCCCCCAAAAAAAATATTTTTATTCACCATGGTGAGAAAAAAATTAGCAAACTTTTTAACAATACCATTTATCAACCAATCATAATACTTCACCACAAAATCCCTTGCTGAATCGTCTTCTGTAACACAAACACAGTTTAGTAAAAGCACTTTCACAAAAAACTATTACAGCCTGGCTCAGGTCATTTGCATGTCAATACAATTCGTTTTACATTCTCACAGATCTGGTTGGAAAGAAAGGGGGGTCATTTCGGGCTGTCAGCAGCTGAGAACATAATGTCACAGATCCGCACTACACCTCTCGCATAGTCTCCACACACACATATTCACACACTTGGTCAAAGATGACCTCTAGACATCACACAAATCAGAATCTTTTCTATCATAACCTGTACTTCTTAAACCCATAACATCTGTTTGGTCAGGTTCCTCCTTGTCCCCCTGTTCATCATTATTCTACCATCCATGCACAATAAGCATCTCTTTCCCAAGCATTTGGCTTGACCGTACCATTTTTTTTTTCAAAATACAGTTTCCCAGTCCACCATTCCCAACATTGCATATTTCCCAACTCAAGGCCCCTGTATCAATCCTTTCTTCCTTCGGGGTCAAGTGGTAAGGTTCCCCACGGTTAAACTCCCTCTTTGAAGCGATTTTATTACCCATCCTTTACGGACGAAAGACCTTGAACTGTTTCCCAGAGTTAGCTACTCTCTGACCAATGATTGGGTCGACAGGTACCGCCCCTGTCGCCGTTGCGAACCTTTTTTCACTACTCTGCCAGAACAACCACTGCTCTGACTATAGTCCTTCAAAAAATTATCCTGGAAATCTTCCCAACTAAATAAATAGTTAATCTCCCCGTGGACTTCTCCAAAGTATTCCAAAAAAAAAAAAAATGACTATCACGGGGCTTCCCAAGCGTTAAGCTTGATTAGACCCTATGATTGCTTGTAGTGCAGGAGGCAGTTTAACTGATGCCCATGATTTTTAGCAGTTACAATATAGCCAGTGTTTACAGACCTGACCTGAATTATAGAACTACATGATGGATTAATAGTCCCATGCAAAGGTATAGATCCGGCCAATCTCAAGATGAGATCAATAACTTCCCATCTCAATGTGTAGACGCCTCTCAAGATGGCCGACAAGCCAGGCCACAACAAAATGGTGGATGACCACCGCACATCTCATGGACAATGACAAAATGGTGGATGACCACCCAATTTTCCCGCCAAAACCAGCATGGGACATACCCCATGGGTTCCCACACACAAAGGAAAACAAAAATAGTCTCCCCCAGATTGCAACACAGAAAAAAACGCACTACTCCATTCGCACCAAACATCCAAATCTGCCCCAAAAGCTTACAATCCACCCGTTAGTAGTTTACACAGAAAGATAGATTCCCATACATCCAGATAATTCAGTGTGATTTAGTCTCTGTTTCCACTGATGCAATTCGCCATGCGACCTTGGAAACAAAGTCGCATTACAAATCGCTTACCATTGATTTCAATAGCACCCATTCCAATCTATGTGACTCAAAGCTGCAGTGACTCTATCAAAATCGCATTCAACACCACACCACAGTCGCACTAAAGCTGCATTTCAACGTCACACGACATTGGAGTTGCGCCAGTGGAAACGCAGCCCTATACGCACAGGTTTGTTTCAATCCCAAAGATTGGCCTAATCTTATTCAAAGGGTCAACTGAAATTGATTCCAAACAGAGCCCTTATCATTCATACCGACACCCTGCTGTAATTTCATTCTATATACATACATTATTCAAAAATCAGTCTCATCAAAATATTCGCCTAGACAAAAAGGTAAAAAGTTAAGTTCTGAGAAGTTTTTGTTAGGTATTCAGACAGGTTAAAAAGACATAAGAAAACGCTTAGCATTTCTGGCGTTATGACCACCTCTGTCTACCATACAAGAAATAATATTCACCCAACTTTAAACTTCCTCACACGGGGCACCATCTGTTACGGAAATATTCCTAACCTCGCTTAAATGCTTAAAATAAGTGATTAAAAACCTTTTGTCTATATAAAAAGAAATCAAACGATAGCGGTGGGAAAAGAGAAAACAATGACATTTATTTATACAGAAACGATGCCACCTAATAGCAAGGTGATACCAATGTTACACGATACATAATAGGAATATTGCTATGACAAACATGATAATACCTATGATGAAGATGATACCAATGTTACATGATAATACCAATAGGAACAAGAGAGCAAAAGAGAAGCAGCGGGACCCTTATGGGAGGGAGAGAGAGGCAGAGAGGCAGAGAGGCAGAGAGGCAGAGAGGCAGAGAGGCAGAGAGGCAGAGAGGCAGAGAGGCAGAGAGGCAGAGAGACAGAGAGAGACAGAGAGAGACAGAGAGAGCTTATTACGTCACCATGTCGTCTGCGTCAGATCTTCATTCTAAAAAGGCTGAGCTTTGGGTCTGCATCCAGATATATACACACCCTTGTAAAACCCCACCCCTCCTCACCCCCCCCTTTCCATATGCTAAGACCTTGCATTCCCTTGAGGGGTAGGGGGTTGCTAGATTGGGTGAGGGACTCAGTTAAGCCAGGACCCAACCTGTTCCTTTGTCACCTCCCACCTCCTTTGAATTCACATCAGCATGCCAACAAATGGTCAGATAAGCCTTTTGTCAGATGAAATTCCACAGCTGTGTATGCTAAATATTCTAAACATGTTCTACCACTATAGAGTCATTGAAAGATAATTTTAAGTCACCTTAATAATAAAGTATTGTAAAAACATATACAACCATACATACACGTAGAATCCTTTTAATTAGAGAGTTCCCTTGAAGCTTCTTGTTATAAATATGGATTTGAAAAATCTCCACCACAATATATATATATATATATATATATATATATATATATATACAAAGCCTGGAATGTATGTGTGTGTATATATATATATATATATATATATACATATATACTAAATATACTGGAGCTAACAATCAACTACATGCTCAATCTAGCTAACTGAATCGCCTGCCTGCTCAATCTATCTAAATTAAATTAAATGACACTCTCTCTCTGAACGCCGAAACACACTACAAAAGGCAGACGTGCAGGCGGCATTATATAGTGTGGGGCGTGTACTTAATCCCCTGAGCCATAGATGACCAAAGGCACCCTGCCTTTGGCCAGTTATGACTCCCTTCGCTGACAGCGCTGTGATTGGCCAAAGCATGCAGGTCATAGTGCATGCTTGGCCAATCATCAGCCAGCAATGCACTGCAATGACGCAGTGCATTATGGGCCGTGACGCGCCACTCGAATTTGGCACGAACGGCCCATAATGTTCGATCTTCGTCAAACGATCGAACAGCCGATGTTCGAGTCAAACTCATGTTCGACTCAAACTCAAAGCTCATCCCTAACTACACACAGGAAGTCACTTGCTTGGCACAGGCGTGACATCAATGTCACGCCTCTGCACCTTGTTCAATCAGAGAATGCTTTGCATTCATTGAGAGAACCCATGGCACCCATGCCGAGCAGGCAATCTCCTGTGTTCACAATGTAGCGGGGCAGCCGCTCGGCACGTGACCCAGAAGCTAGTGGAGATCACTGAAGTAGAGGTGCTTATTACACTGATTTCCAGATTTCACAGGGGTCTCTTAGGTATGGCAGATACATACCTACATTGGTCCAGCTGGCCAGGATAGGTTAAGGCTCTGTTCCCACATATGCTAATTGGATGGGGGTTTCCCCCCATCCAATTCACATGACAGGAGTGTGGCAATGGAGGCGGTTCACAGCTCTGAGGCGGCCGCAGTCCGCATCGAAAAAGGATCCTGTGCGTCTTCTGGTCTGATTCAGGTGCGAATTCAGGCAAAAATTTGGACCTGATTCGCACCTGAATCGGTTAACAGGGAAGCACCGGCCCCCTGCTGTGAACTGCAGCTGCATCATGTATGAACAGAGCCTTAAGATGCTCCCCTAACCCTTAGGAGACCAGTACAAAAAGGGTATCGGACACTCCTGAAGTGGGTCAGATGTAAAGTTTTTTTGAGCGCTTTGCTCACCAACAGAACAAAAATCAGCACAGTGGCTAAGCTTAGCACTTCTGTCTAGCAGCACTGGGGTCATTGGTTTGAATTCCAACCACGTTACTACCTGCCTGGAGTTTACATGTTCTCCTTGTGCCTGCATGGGTTTCCTCCGGTTACTCCAGTTTCCTCCTACACTCCAAAAACATGCTAGTATGCTAATTGGTTCCTGTCTAAGTTGGCCCTAATATGTGTATGGATGAATGTTAATTAAGGACCTTAGATTGTAAGCTCCTTGAGGGCAGGGTTTGGTGAGAATGTACAATATATGTGTAAAGCACTGTGTAAATTGATAGTGCTATACAAGTACCTGTAATTATAATAATCAAATGTCCACCAGGATATATAGGGATGAAGTCTCATCTTTTACAGGAGTCACAGTCAGTTTAGATACCAGCAAAACCACCTTCATTTTCACTGTTTCCCTTGACTTCAATGCATTTTATCAAATGAGAAAATTTAGCCCAAAATTTTTTCCAATATTTATTTCAATTGAATTGCCCCAATTTCACTCATCCCTGATGTAGCACCCTGGTGTTTAGGCAGGGTTGCTCCTAAATTTACCTTGGCTAATTGTTGAGGATCAATTGAGTTCCCCCTAAGTCTGGAATTGCTGCACTTCTGCACTGGTTGGCCGGGTACCTGGTGGCATTAGATGAGACAAGGGCAAAGCAAGGACAGATTAGGAGTATATGGGGTATCTCAGCCAATGGGCAGGGGTTTTCTTAAATCCCTTGGCCTTCTGGGAGAACCTATATATTTGGGTGGAGTCAGGTGATCTGTGTTCTGTGCCACCTGGACGGCTGTCTGGGTGGACATGTGTTGTATTGCCCGGGAAGCTAGGCCGGAGTTTGGTCCTATCCCGGGGGCACATCTGGCTGCTAGGCTGCCTGAGGGTCTATCCAGAAGCAAGAGAGAAGCGCAGGGTTGGGATTGCAGCTTGCAGTCCAACCAGAAATAGCGGTTCTGGCGGCCGGAGAACCTGTCGTGGTCGGATGTAGAATGGAAGCTGTCGCCACTAAGGGACCGACCACCTTTTCTTTCTCGTACATCACGGGACACAGAGCGGCATAGTCATTACTATGTGGGTTATATAGTTTACCTTCAGGTGCTGGCACTGGCAACTTCCAAACCGGAAGTACCCTCCCCTATATAAGCCCCTCCCATCCGGGAGCACCTCAGTTTTTTGCCAGTGTCTAAGGTGTTGGCCAAGAAGTAACATGTGTTTTTCACTGAGCTTGCGTACAGGTTCTTTTGGGCCTCAGTAAGCTATTCCGGATCCGACCAAAAAAGCTTCATAGCTAAACGGTCGGTACCCGGGCCTTGCAGAGAAGAGCAAGGTTTTGCCTGTAATGCTTCTCTTAGGAGAGCTGGACCCTGGGATCCAGAGCTCTGGTCATACCCACGACCAAGATGTTTTCTGTGCAGGGTGCTATACAGGTCCAGGGGAGTGGAATCCTTGGGAACCCGGTCCCTGAAGGTTTAATTACAATGCCTGCCGTGATAGGTGAAGTTTGGGCTTCTGTGGACCAAACAGAGTCCTGCGGCGGGGAAAAGGTAAGTGGGGGCCCCTCAGGAACTTGGTTCTATTGAGGGGACCCCCAAGCCTAATATGTCTTTCTGCCTGTTACCTAACGGTATTCCCGCTAAATATTTATGCATGCCTGTCACTACTAAAAAATGTAATATTTTTAATAGTGGTCAAGAAAAAAAAATATATATATAGACTGCGGTACCTGTGTTAATCCACTAGAGGCCGCTGTGGAACGTTTCTTGTCATGTGGACTGGTTTCTTTTCATCAGAGCAAGTCCAGGCAGATGGTGAGTTCTCTTGTGGGAAACTGCTTCCTCTGCCATGTTGCAATGCTCGTCCATCCCCCGGCCTGCGGCAAAGGGCCCTGTCTCCTGTCCCTAGTTTCCCTTTTCAAAAAAGAGCGCCGAAGGCGCACGTGCCCGCGCGCGTGCACGCGCCTCTATATATAGAGGTGAGCTGGGAAAGGGGGCGGAGCTTGGGGGATGACGCTCTGTGCGCGCCGCAGCGCTTCTGCGCATGTGCGGGCGTCCCAGCATGTTAAAAGGCACAATTATGTGTTGTGAGCTGGCTATGGAGTGCAGAGACAGAGCTGGCAACATTTAAAAAAAAAAAGGCATACAGCAAGCGGTTGATGCAGGCATCCCCATAGAAAGGCACATTAGTAGACACCAACTGTTTTTATAGCAGCAATTGTGCTAGACTATTGTCAGTAAGTGGTGTATTTCGGCTGGAATACCTCAGCTTTGGGCTTAGGAATATGCCGTCTAAAAACTCCGGGACTAAAAATCCCAGGAAGCATAGGGGGTCTCCATCGGGCTCTGAGGATCTTGGGCATGCTTCGGCTGCACCAATCTCCCCTGAAGAATCAGAGGTTAGTGACCGTAGAGCACCCTCAGGAGTACCTGGTACTGTGGCTGTCCTCAGTTCACCTGCTCCTGTGTATGTAACGGAGGAGGTTTTTTCCTCAGCTCTAGGAGGGCTGGAAGAGAGATTGTCAACATTGATCGCTGCTTCCCTGTCACAGGGAAAGAGCGCTCGATCTCCGTCTCCTCCCTCAGAGTACCTGTTAGCAGAGCAACAGTCCCATTCAGGGATCGACCTACCTGAAGGGGATCAGGATGAGGTTGATTCTGTTGTAGAGGAATCAACAGTGGAAGAGCCATTCTCAGCATCACATGCTGAAAGATTATGGGTTCAGTCCCTGACTAACATGGTCCGATCAGCATTTAAAATGCCCCTTGCGGAGCCATCATCCACTTCTGTCTCCTCGTTGGGGTCGCTAAAAGCTCCCCAGACTGTTTGTTCCTTTCCAATCCATCCTTTACTGGAAGGGCTCATTTACCAGGATTGGGAGCATCCTGATAAAATATTTACTCCTCCCAAGAGATTTCAGGTGGTCTATCCCATGGAGGATAAGTTCATCAAAAAATGGAGGGTCCCTACAGTGGATGCAGCCATCTCTTGTGTGAATAAATCACTGACATGTCCAGTGGATAATGTCCAAATGTTCAAAGACCCAATAGATACAAAATTGGAGTCCTTATTAAAATCTGCTTTTGCTACAGCAGGCTTGGTGACACAACCAGCAGTGGCAGCTATTGGGGTCTGCCAAGCAGTGAAGGATCAGTTGAAACAGGTCTTAAGGGACTTGCCAGATCAGCAGGCTCTTGCCCTAGCTGATCTACCTAGAGCCTTATGCTTTGCGGTTGATGCTATAAAGGATTCAATCCATCAGGCCTCCCGCCTTATGCTGTCTGTAGTACATATGCGCAGGCTTCTGTGGCTCAAAAACTGGTCTGCTGAAGCTCCCTGTAAAAAATTGCTGGTCAGCTTCCCATTTCATGGTGAACGCTTATTCGGGGAAGACCTGGACAAATATATCCAGAAAATTTCCAGCGGTAAAAGTACACTTTTGCCGGTTAAAAACAGAGTTAGAGGTCCCTCTTTTAAGAGGCCTGCTTCTCCAGTCCCTAGGACATCGGCTGTGAAACAGTTCCGACGGCCTCCTCGGTCAAATCCCGGGGGTAAAAATCAGGGACAATTGCAGGGTAACAAGAAACCCTGGATCAGGAGAGGTACAAAACCTCCCCCAAAGTCAAATGCATGAAGGGTTGCCCCCACTCAATCGGGTGGGGGGAAGACTTCAGTTGTTCGCAGAGACCTGGCGGGACACGATCAGAGACAGATGGGTGCTCTCCGCAGTAAGTCTGGGATACAAATTGGAGTTAAAAGACTCCCCTCCTTCCCATTTTATAAGGTCAAACGTGCCAAGGGATCCCCAGAAGAGAGGATCCCTCCTGTTGGCACTAGAACAATTATTGCTCCAAGCAGTAATTATAGAGGTTCCCCTGGAAGAATGGGGGTTCGGGTTTTACTCAAACCTCTTTACAGTCCCGAAGCCAAACGGGGACGTGAGGCCCATATTAAATCTAAAAGGGCTAAACAAATTCCTACATATCAGGACTTTCCGGATGGAGTCGATCCGATCGGTGGCCACTGCCCTACAAGGGGAGGAATGGTTAGCCTCGATCGACATCAAAGATGCTTATTTGCACATTCCCATCTTTCCAGTCCACCAAAAATTTCTACGCTTTGCGGTAGAAGGGCGCCATTTTCAGTTCAGAGCCTTACCCTTCGGTCTGGCCACAGCACCATGAGTGTTCACAAAAATTCTGGCCCCATTATTGGCCAATCTAAGAACACGAGGTGTAACGATAATGGCATATCTAGACGACTTGTTGCTGATAGACCACTCAGTGGAAAAACTAGAAGTGGTTGTTCACGAGACAATCGAGTATCTGGAATATCACGGTTGGATTATCAACCGAGACAAGTCAGCCCTAAAACCAGTCAAAAGTCTGGAATACTTGGGGCTAAGGCTGGATTCAGACCAGAGAAATATTTTCTTGCCTCAAGAAAAGGTGTCGTCTTTGAGAGATTTGATCCACCTAGTGGGTACAAAAAGACAGCCATCCATATGCCTGTGCATGAGGCTGCTGGGGAAAATGGTGGCATCATTCGAAGCAGTACCCTACGGTCAATTCCATTCAAGGAATTCGCAAAGGGCTATACTGTCAGCCTGGAACAAAAGAGTTCAGGCCCTAGACTTACCAATGTCCTTGTCCCCTTCCGTTCGCAAAAGCCTCCGTTGGTGGTTGGTTCCCCAGAATCTGGAAAAAGGGAAATCCTTCAGTCCGATTTCTTGGAAGGTGGTCACTACAGATGCCAGCCTTATAGGCTGGGGAGCAGTACTGGAGCAATGGTCTCTCCAGGGCAGATGGTCGGATGCAGAAAAGGCCCTGCCCATCAATCTCTTAGAGATACGAGCAGCCCGGTATGCCCTAGTAGCATGGACATCCAAACTCCAAGGGTCCCCCGTCAGAATTCAATCGGACAATGCCACGGCAGTGGCATATATCAATCATCAGGGTGGCACCAGGAGTTGTGCAGCCCAGAGGGAAGTAAATTGCATCCTGAAATGGGCAGAAAGATATGTCCCAGCCATATCTGCGGTATTCATTCCAGGAGTGGAGAATTGGAAGGCGGACTTTCTAAGTCGCCAACAATTATGCCCAGGGGAATGGTCCCTTCATCCCGAGGTTTTCCGGACAATATGTCAGCGGTGGGGAACAACGGATGTAGATCTGCTAGCATCCAGATTCAACGCAAAAGTGGACAGGTTTGTGTCTTGGACAAGGGATCCCCTAGCTTGCGGCTCGGATGCCCTAGTGTTCCCTTGGGATCAGTTCAAGCTGATATATGCATTCCCACCGCCACAATTGTTACCTCGATTACTCCGCAGAATCAGGGTAGAAAAGAAACCAGTGATTCTGGTGGCTCCAGCGTGGCCCCGAAGAGCATGGTACGCGGAGATTGTAAAAATGTCTGTGGGGAGTCCTTGGACCCTCCCACATCGTCCGGACCTGCTTTCGCAAGGACCGATATACCACCCTTCCTTACCAGCCCTAGGTTTGACGGCCTGGCTATTGAAGCCCACATTCTAAAAAAGAGAGGTCTCTCTAATCCTGTGGTATCTACCATGATCAATGCCAGGAAGCCGGTATCCAGGCAGATCTACTATAGAATCTGGAAGGCGTACATCGCCTGGTGTGAAGCCAAGAAATGGCATCCACGTAAGTACGTAATAGGTAGGATTCTGGACTTCCTACAGTGGGCTGTAGATAGGAAGCTTGCCTTGAGTACTATCAAGGGTCAGATTTCGGCCTTGTCAATATTTTTTCAGAGGCCCTTGGCTTCGCATTCACTAGTCAAAGCCTTTATACAAGGAGTGATGCGTATTAGCCCTCCGGTTAATATTCCCATATGTCCATGGGACTTAAACCTGGTTCTGTCGGTTCTACAGAAACAACCATTTGAACCATTACAGCATATTTCCCTGGTTCTTCTCACCAGGAAATTGATTTTTCTAGTAGCCATTTGTTCGGCTAAAAGAGTGTCGGAATTAGCCGCTATGTCCTGTAGGGAGCCATATCTGGTTATCCATAAGGACAGAGTAGTGTTACGTCCTCATCCAGCCTTTCTTCCTAAGGTGGTATCGAGGTTTCATTTGAACCAAGATGTGGTTCTTCCTTCTTTTTTCCCCAAGCCTAGTTCAGTAGAGGAAAAATTATTACATTCTTTGGATGTAGTAAGAGCAGTTAAAGCTTATCTAAAAGCCACTGCTCAGATTCGCAGAACGGATACATTGTTTATTCTGCCGGAAGGCCATAGAAAGGGTCAGGCAGCGTCAAAATCTACTTTAGCCAAGTGGATTCGACAGGTCATTATGCAAGCCTATGGCTTGAGAAGGAGACCGCCTCCGTTCAAAGTTAGGGCGCACTCCACGAGAGCAGTTGGAACTTCATGGGCAGTGCATCACCAGGCCTCCCTGGCTCAAATCTGTAAGGCCGCAACATGGTCTTCAGTACACACGTTTACTAGGTTCTACCAGGTGGACGTTAGAAGTCAGGAGGATGTCGCCTTTGGGCGCAGTGTGTTGCAGGCCGCAAAAGATCCTCATGTCTGATAGCGCTCAGCTTATGTATGGTGTACCCCCCCCCCCCCCCTCATTGGGCATTGCTTTAGGACATCCCACATAGTAATGACTATGCCGCTCTGTGTCCCGTGATGTACGAGAAAGAAAATAGGATTTTTATAACAGCTTACCTGTAAAATCCTTTTCTTGGATTACATCACGGGACACAGAGCTCCCACCCCTCTTTTGGGGACACTTATTGCTTTGCTACAAAACTGAGGTGCTCCCGGATGGGAGGGGCTTATATAGGGGAGGGTACTTCCGGTTTGGAAGTTGCCAGTGCCAGCACCTGAAGGTAAACTATATAACCCACATAGTAATGACTATGCCGCTCTGTGTCCCGTGATGTACTCCAAGAAAAGGATTTTACAGGTAAGCTGTTATAAAAATCCTATTATTACCAGGGACCACAGTGAGTAGCTGAAGCAAGTACCAGAGCAGTATTCTCACCAACTGGGGATGATGAAGAATCAGGAAACTTCAGTGGATATCAAGCCAGGGACCCAGCCAGAGGAGGTGACACTTGCAGAGCAGCCTTGTGTGTCAAGCCAGGGACCGAGCAGGCCAGTGGGGTGAAGCTTGAGAAGTAACTTGAGTGCCAATCTAGGGACCCAGCAGAGGAGCGGGGGTGATGCTTGAGGAAGATACTACAGTGAAGATTGGAGGAGCTCAAGGGATTCAGTGGCAGTAAAGCAGCGGGTCTAGTTAGAGAGAGACTGGGAGCTCAGTGGGCTGAATAACTACAAGAAGTGATTGTAGTGGAAGTGAAGGAACTGTTACACTTTGTGTTAGGAACTGTTTATGGCTGCCATAGGAGACAGCATTCCTACACATGCAGATGTGGTGTCTTGCTGGATGCCTTTCCCTGCATGGCTGTCTACCTGTAGAAGTCTCAGGGTCTGCAATTAACATTGCAACTACCTAAGGGTGTCCTGGCCCTAACCCTCTCTCCCAAAGTTCAGTTAAGAGAAATAAAATCCCTTTGCATTCAAGAAGTGTCTGGCGCCCAATTAATATACCTTATACTACACCCACTGTGCCTTGCAACCCACCGTATACAGAAGGATGTCAGAAGTTCTTGGCTCTAAAGGTGCTCATTAGACTAGAGGAGGCCCTGGACCTTGCTACACTAGTTATTAGGCGGATGTCATACGGGTGACTCTGCGGCTACCGACACACATTGCCAGCCGACAGAGTAACAAGAGAGCCCTCCACTTCCCCCTGTGGAATCTCTCTCTCTCTCTGGCCCTGAACGCTGTCTAATCTTGGTCTCTAGAGTAATGCCTCTTCCACATGGGGTGGGCTCTGCCTGCTTAGTGAGGAACCTGTCCACAGATCTCTGCTGAGCAGGCGGATGGCTAGTCCACCACATCTTGCTGGCTCATCTAACGAGTAGCGATTCCACAGTTGGCCCATGTGGCATCGGCCTCAGGCCTGGTCTGCTGAAGATGATGTAAGCCAGCAAATCTTTCATTGTATGAGGGTCCATATCATGAAAATCTGAAGAGTCACCATCTCCCGTCACAAGTCACTGAAGGTGCAGGAACTGCTGCTGTAGTTCGTTCTGTGAATTCCCTATATTGTGGGGCGCAGTGGCATAAGTTGGGGCTATAGAAATGGTGACATCAAAGATAAGTGTATATGTGAGTCCTGGGATGAATCTCTTATGGTAACCTCCATGATTTATGACCGTCTCTAGTAGGATGGAGCCCCCCTTACAGCACATTTTGCTCCATTTGCTTCTGTTTATCTAAGATGGGCATCTCCCCCCCTTTTTGTCTGTGCTGTTATTGGAAGTGTTACATTACACATCCAGCTTCTGCCCGGCATGGCTCCCTGGGGGGCTCATAAACAGTAAAGGTTGTGACCTTGTCAGTGGATGGGACATTGTGTCATACTACTGACATAGACATCTGATGTCAGCACTGGGGAGCAGGGTGTCTGTCTAGAAGGATGTGTTATTGTATCCATGATGGAGAGACTGCTGGACAGTCCTGTGATTCCCTGCTTTATCCCCCCCTGTAATCTGTGAGTGACATGCATTCAATTGTAATGGCACCTCAAAGTACCCTGCCATCACACATGCATTGCCGCGTACCACAACATGCGATAACGCACTGCCGTACATTGTGATTTGCTGCAAAAAAAGTAGACTCCATCGGACTTTTCCTGTAGGAATTTCCGCCAACAAAAATTTGAGAGCTGGTTCTCAAATTTTCCAACGGAAAAAATTCCAATCGGAAATTCCGATCGTCTGTAGCAATTCCGACGCGCAAAATTCCTACGCATGCTCGGAAGCATTGAACTTCATTTTCTCGGCTCGTCGTAGTGTTGTACGTCACCGCGTTCTTGACGGTCGAAAGCTCAGAGAACTTTTGTGCGACTGTGTGTATGCAAGCCAAGCTTGAGTGGAATTCCATCGGAAAAACCATCCAGGGTTTTTCCGATGGAAATTCCGATCGTGTGTACGCGGCATTAGGGCAACGCAAAAATGTGAATGTGGTATAAGAGCGGGAAATACTCTGTTCAGTTCTGTACATTTCCCATTAAAGAACGGCAGACAAGATGGCAAAAAGAATCCCATTAATCTGAGTTTATGTAATCCACTGCTGGCAGATTCAACAGAGCTCCTCACATGTGGCCTGGGTGGGTCTACTTCCTATGCCTGTGTTCTGCAACTTCCTCTCTCTAAATTCAAAAGTCTGCTGGTTAGAAGTTTTGAAACCTGAGGCTTTCTGTATGCGAGAGACAAGGAGCCTGCAGGGGGTATCTGATAATGCCTTGTCCTTTTTTTACAAACTGGGATTCCCAGATCCCCAGATTATAGATAAAAGAGATGGGGGTGGATTAGGGCACTACAACAACATTCTGATGAAATGCTGAGACCCCGAGCAGACTTTACCTGAATGTACGTTTTTATTAATCCATTGCAGGTAGATTTAGGATAGACTTTGCTTTGCAACCTCCCTCTCATGCTCCATTGTTTGTATTATGCACAGAAAGTGGGCAGAGCTGGAACCAGTGATTGCACATGCTGCATCTGATGCCATGTGGTCATCTAACAAATTCACCAGTGGGTGAGACAGATAATTGGATGAATGGTGCAGTCAATTAGCTGTCACTGCTTTGCACTACTGTAAGTGACCTGCACTACCGCTGTCTGTTAATATCATACACATTACTGAGCTTGAGAATCTATTTTTAATACTAACCATTGCATTGATTTCTATATGTTAGTCCTGATGAAGGAGGGCCCCTCCCTAAAACGCGTAACTCTACCATTTTTACAAGTAAACACACAGAATTGTATGACTATCCTAACCACACACCCACAGACAGCCAATCAGCAGGCAGGCTGCATCCCCCCAGTCTACTAAATTACAAAGTGTTCATCTTTAACCGGAGAGTAGTTTGAACGGAAGTGGGTTTTATTTAAAGGAGGCCTCCAGGTCTGTATTTTGCAATAAGTAGAAACCTGCTCACCTGCTGGGAACTGATTTGTGAGCTTTAGCACTGATACATCAAAGCTGATGAAATAGAATGTGCTGAAAGAAGGTGAAAGGGCTTGCTGAGCGCACTGTTCCTGGCTTATCCCATTGCTGTGTCCCTGTTAGAGCCATACATGGTGGAGTGAAGTGTGCCAGTGGTAGAAGCCCCGGTGGCTGCCCTGTACAGCATTCTACACTCCTCTCTGTCTATGCAGGTCGGTGACCACAACCAGGCCGGGGTGTCAGTACTGCACAGAGTGACCTGATTACTCTTCTACAATGCTGCCTCTGTGGCCTATATCTCTGCTCTACTTACACCTTCCTGGTAATCACACCTCTCTCTACCCGTGTCCGTCCAGGCCCTATTTACCATGATGGCACTTCTGTGCCAAACCTCAACATTACAAACTGTGATAATGTTTTCTTCTTGTGTGCCAATCCGACAGCCATCTCTGGACATTCACACAGAGATCTCTCTGCCAGACTAAACAAGCCAAACATGGGAGTCTCACTTCTTAGGCTTCAGAACACCGAGCCACATCAGTCTCTGCACCAAAGGAGCTTACAGTTTTAATGTCACACACTATTATACGTTTATATAGCTCTGACACATTCTGTGGTGATGTACACAGAACACTGAGCCAGTAACATCATTCTGTGCAGCATAGGATAAAATAACAAAAGGTATGCAGCGCTTTCCTGTGATTAATATGGAACAGACAATAAATAAAGTCCCAACATGTGATTCCGTGACTGGACTTCAACAAATTTTCAATGTGACCCAAAGAGGATCCAGCAATGTGTGTGATGTGACTAGTCACAGAAATTGGAAAAAAAGTGTCATGAATCAAACAACACCCAATGTGGTTGAAAACGATTCTTCACACGTGCACCTCCACCATTCTATGCACTCACCAGATGATGGATAATACTGCACCTTAGATCAATTCTCTGAAGCAAAGAGGTATCCCGCCCTGGTATATTGGTTGAATGGAGGTCCCCAATAGAGTCAGGCTCTATGCAAAGAAAGCTCACCCATGGGAGCCCAAATGATACTCGTATAGTGAAGTCGTTTGTTTAAAATGTGATACAAAGGCTGCAGCGTAAAATCATATATGGCCAAAAACTTGCGTAACCAGCCACTGCTCATATCACGGGGATGCGGTGGCGATGACGTCAGCACGTAGGCCCCTCCCGGGATCTGCCTATCCTATCTATGTGCAGCAGAGGAGCTTACACTCTAATCTCCCCACTACAGTAGCACACTATTATTTATTATAAATTTATATAGCACTGATATATTTTGCAGTGCTGTACAGAACATACTAATCCAGTCACGTCAGTCTCTGCACCAGGATACACTAGTCATTCCTTTTCTGTAGACAGTCTAGATACGTGTCAGTTTATTCATTAGCTTCCTATATCTCCTGAACACTTTTTGTGCCTGCGTTCCTAGCTCTGCCCTCTTGTGGCTGTGAAGAGGGGGCGTTGCACTCATTGTTGGATTTTGGCTCTCATAGCTATTAGAGAGTCTGGTGAGGTCTCTGGGCCTGTGTTCCCAGCTCCGCCCTCTTGTGGCTGTGAAGAGGGGGCGTTGCACTCATTGTTGGATTTTGGCTCTCATAGCTATTAGGGAGTCTGGTGAGGTCTCTGGGCCTGTGTTCCCAGCTCCGCCCTCTTGTGGCTGTGAAGAGGGGGCGTTGCACTCATTGTTGGATTTTGGCTCTCATAGCTATTAGGGAGTCTGGTGAGGTCTCTGGGCCTGTGTTCCCAGCTCCGCCCTCTTGTGGCTGTGAAGAGGGGGCGGGGCGTTGCACTCATTGTTGGATTTTGGCTCTCATAGCTATTAGAGAGTCTGGTGAGGTCTCTGGGCCTGTGTCTTTGGGCTCTCTTTATATTCTAATTTCCCCTGAATTTTTTTGGGGATAGACTTGGGGTATCCCCTGTTGTTAGGGTGGCAGTGCTGTGTTTTCTTCCAGTCACATGGCAGTTAGTTGTTTGTTCTCTCGGCTCGTGGTTCTGGCTGATGAGGGCAGGGCACTCTCGCTTCTCTCACAACCGTCCAACCCAGCAGCTGCCTCATTGAAGTGCAGAGTGTGCGGTTTGCAGCCAGCAGGTGCAGAGATACATCCAATACACAAAGCTTTTTAACCATGTCAGCGCTGCTGGGCTGCTACACTCAGGAGGTGCTCGCTCTGCACAGCGCCAAGGATGAGGTGCAAATCTCAGCCAATTAGATGCCATCCATAGGTTGGTCCTCACTTGACCACAATCCACAGCTATGTGTACAGCCAGCTCTCCACTGAGGAATGTATTTCTGCCAAGCAACAGATGACGGCACAATCCAGCATTGGATTCAAACTTCTTTATTATATTATAATAGGGTACATGGAGGGGGACAAAAATCACTAATGCCTTTCTCCAAAACAACGCTTACTCTATTGGCTTATTTAGACTTCACATACCATATTTGTGATGCTTTGCACCTGCTGCAAAAATGATGGCTCCTGCTGTGTTGGTGCAGCATTTAAAACTGGAGGTGAGGAGGCAGCCTATTGCATCCTCACCATCTGTTAAATGCCCCTGAAAGGTGATCCGAATGCAGATCACTTTTCTTCACATCTAAACATAGATCTGAATCTTCATTTTAAATGCATCCTCCCCTCCAACCCTTCTTTCAAACTAGGAGCAGCTGTTCTCAATCCAGAGATCACAATGTCCACGATCTGATGTCATGTTTTTATTATAATGTTTTGTAATCTTTTTCATATTGTACATAGTAAAAGGCAAACTCCAGACACAACAAAATCAATACCCTTGCAGTGCCCCCCCCCCCCTTAATGGCTAGGGGTGCTGGAATGAGGAAAAATCTTTACCTTTTTCCATGCTTCTGTAGGGTCCTATCAGCAGTCCTGCACAGCCTCCTCTCTAAGGTGCTCCTGGCTGCAGTCGCACTCTTTTCCCCCTATCTGTACGATGTGGTCTTATAAGCCCTGCTTTGTACAACATGATGCATAGGGACGGCCCACAGACGGGAGCACTGGAGCCTGGTACAATGGCATGTTTCTTTACCCCTGGACATAATGAACATTTAACCCTTGCAGTGCCAAGGAGTCCCACTGCAAGGTGGATTTTGTCTATTTGCTGGAGTTGGGCCTTAAACATGATGTGACGTATTGGTTTTCAGAAGGACTCCACCTTTTACCATTAAAAAGCCATCCTTGTGCGTCCTTGAGATAGTAGGAAGCATTTCCTCAGTCTCCTCTCCCCCATTGATCAGGCTGTACTTTGTAGCCAGTCGCAAGGTGAGAGGCTGCATCAGGGCTGATCTGTGTCAGACATTTGTGAACACAGCCAAGAACTGCACAGGCACCAGGATTAACATGACTGTGCCATCTCCGAGCTGGCACACGATCAAGCCTGAACAAAGATGGCCCTGTCCTTCTGGATAGAAAATCAGATGATGGGATTGTCATGGGGAGTGTTTCGATCTCTGTGAGGATTGGGGGGGGAGGGTGGTCACATGTTTGTAAAAAACGAGGTGTCTGCCGTGTGCAGAAGTGTGTCAGGCCAATGCTGTCGCCTCACTCTCCTCCATTTCACAATCTCTGCACATGAAGCAGAATGTTTCTCTGGCCACCGCATCGGGAACGGCAAGCTCCGCATCGGCCTGGCAGGCGGCAAGGACCTTCCATGATGTTCTTCTTTCCATTACCCAGACTCCCGGTGACAGAATGATTTTCCTGGATAGGAGAGGAGTCATTACTAAGGAATAATGTGTGTTCTGTTATGGGGGGCCACATATAATTCAGAAGTGTGTGGAAGGCAGGAGTTGAACCCAGGCCTGGAGCATTCAGAAAAATCAAATGTTTTATAAGCATCCTTGCAGTGCTTCTCCTTTCTATATTTTTTTATTTTATTCACTTGCAATGTGTCTCTGAATTAGCCAGAAATTGTGACAACTCACAGCCCCCCCCCTCTATCTTTGCACATCATGGCCCTCTTCTCTTCTGGGAGTGTCACATCCAAGATGACGGAGCCCTGCAGCAGTCTTGGGGTTTTATATTAGAGGCTTTTAAACCTGGGGATGTACAGCCATTAAGGTGGAGTGAGGTGACCGCCTCAGATCTAAATACCGAACACTGTGCCTGTGTTGTCACCCTGTCACATGGCCACCTTAGGAGGTAGTTAAAGCAGAACTAAAGATAATAAAAATAAAAAACTGCGAGCAGATAGGTCTTATTGCAGGAGAAACAAGTAATGTTACAAACACTTACCTGCCTGCTCACAGTCTTCTACTGAATGCACACTGAGCTGTGCATGCCTGGCACACTAGTGATATAGCAGAATGACCTTGCACATGTGCGGAATGACGTCATTCTGCCACTGGCCAATCTAGAGGCTTCAAACCCGAAGATGACAGTGGCGGGCGAGGGATTTAATGGACGGGGCCATGTATTGTAAAATCATGGATGAGAACTTTCTTCCCTCAGCCAGAACACTGAAGATGGGTCTTCCAGTATGACAATGACCCAAAACACACGGCCAAAACAACAAAGGAGTGGCTCAAGAAGAAGCACATTAAGGTCATGAAGTGGCCAAGCCAGTCTCCAGACATTAAAGTAGAACCAAAAGCGAAACGTTTTTGTTTTTTTTGGATAAAGTACTGGGGGGGAGCCCCTGTCAGATTTTTTTTCGTCATCTGTGTCCCATTTTAGAGATTTTCCTTCACTTCCTTTCCCAAACAGGACGCAAGCAAAATTAAGGGGATTCCTTTTGGACCCCCAGGTCACAAGAACTAGTGCCCCTATTGGAAGATTTCCCCTCTATTACTCTTCTGGGGACATCCCACTTTCAGTGATAATGGTAAACAGGACAAATGGAGAGGGTGAATCTTCTTAACAGGGGCACAGACTAGGGCTGCCACCTTTTCCTCAAGCCAAACCCAGACACTTTAGTGGTCTGGGGCACCTTTGGCTGCCCCAAGGAGAGTAGTAATTAGGGTTGCCACCTGTCTAGGATTCACCCGGACAGTTCGGGTTTGGAATCATGCGTCCGGGTTTCAGACTACCTGAAACCCAGACACATTATTACACTGTTTCACATTGCCCAAAGCCAGCACTAACAAGCCCCCCCCCCCAAACACACAGACGGGAGAGGAGAGAGGGCTCGATCTGCACCTCTTCCCCCCCCCCACCCCTACCCCTCTGTGTCTGCCTACACTCCAATCCCTGGCGTCGTGCCTCAGAAAAGGAAAGTTAGGGCTGGAAATTTGAAGTCCAGCAGCCTCAGATTCATCTGGATGTGCTGACTGCCAAGGGGTGAGTGAGCTCACCATCCATCCCTATCCGTGACTGAAGTCTCCCCCCTTCTCTCTTCTGCCTCTGACTGAGTACACTAAGGTAAATCAGGGTTCTTAGAGCACCCCTTACATCAGAGTTCCCCTTTACACCAGAGGCCACAGTGTTTCCCCTTACATCAGAGTCCTCCCCGTACATCAGAGTTCTCAGTGTTCCCCCTTCAATCTGGGTTCACAGAGCATCCCTTTATGTTAGAGGCCCCAGAGTTCTCCCTTACATCAGAGTACCCCCCTTGCAGTGAAAGGGAACTCTGCTAGTTCAAAAGTAAAAGGGGAACTCTGTAGATTCAGATGTAAAAGGGGAACTCTGTGGACTCTGATGTAAAGGGGGACTCTTGTTATTAACTTCATATGATTAGAAATGTTATATATAGTTTATACTATAAAAAAAATTCCGTGCGCCGGTAAAGTGTTCGGGTTTGACTTGAAGAAAAGGTGGCAACCCTAGTAGTAATGCGGTGCGCATAGCGTGCCGCAGCAAACAGTGAGTGTGGCCAAATTGCTCTTGCTGACATCATCGCCCTGCCCCCCCCCCAGTAATGCTGAACCTGCGCCCAGACAGCCACCCGCAGCTCCCGGACAGCAACAGATTTGTGTGTGACTATCTTGCTTACTTGGGGAGCCACAGCCCAGTCTGAATAATGTGTCCAGGTTTCAGTCTGCCTGAAACCCGAACACGATTCACATCTGGACTTTTCGGGTGAATCCCAAACAGGTGGCAACCCTAGCACAGACAGCCATAAAAACTGACAGGTGTTCTAATCCCTCTCCACACCATCCAAAATTAAAAATAAGTTTTGCCTTTAGTTATACTTTAATCCTATAGAAAATTTATGGAGGGAGCTGAAACTTCAAGTTGCCAAGCGACAGCAAAGAAACCATACAGGCCGACTTTGCTGCATTGAGAAGCCAGTGGACGGTGCCATGTACTGTAAAATCTTGGATGAGAACCTTCTTCCCTCAGCCAGAACAATGAAGATGGGTTGTGGATGGGTCTTACAACATGACAATGGCTCAAAACATACCGCCAAGGCAACAAAGGTGTGGCTCAAGAAGAAACACATTAAAGCCATAGAGTGGTCTAGCCCAGGGCTTGACAAATTTGCTTGGAATCTAGGAGCCAGCTAAAAAAGTTAGGAGCCAGGAACGCGCCCCGTCCTGCCGAGCTCGCGCGCAGAAGCGAATGCATATGAAAGCAGTGTTCAAACCACACATGTGAGGTATCGCCATGATTGGTACAGCAAGAGCAATAATTCTAGCCTTAAACCTCCTCTGTGACTCAAAACATGCAACCTGTAGAATTTTTTAAACGTCGCCTATGGAGATTTTAAAGGGTAAAAGTTTGTTGCCATTCCACGAGCGGACGCAATTTTGAAGTGTGACATGTTGGGTATCAATTTACTCGGCGTAACATTATCTTTCACAATATAGAAAAAAATTGGGCTAACTTTACTGTTGTCTTATTTTTTAATTAAAAAAAGCGTATTTTTTCTCAAAAAAGTGCGCTTGTAAGACCGCTGCGCAAATACGGTGTGACAAAGTTTTGCAACGTTCGCCATTTTATTCTCTAGGGTGTTCGAATAAAAATATATATAATGTTTGGGGGTTCTAATTGGAGGGAAGGAGATAGCAGTGAAAACAGACAGGGGCAGCGCCATTAGCATTGCTGGTTGTCTTGTCATACCAACGGCCACCACAAGATGTTGCCAGATAACAGAAGGCCGCAAAGCCGCGGCCTCAATTACCGGCCAACGCGATCGTGCAACGGGGGGGGGGGGCGCACGGAGACACAGGATACCCCAGCTGTGCCGCCCCAGGAGCCAGGTCGCTAATTCTACCTGGCGCCCGGGGTTTGTCGAACCCTGGTTTAGCCAGTCTCCAGACCTTAATCCTATAGAAAATTTATGGAGGGAGCTGAAACTTCGAGTTGCCAAACGACAACCAAGAAACCTTAAGGATTTAGAGACGATCTGTAAGGCCCCTTTCACACTACTGCGACTTCAAAGCCACGTGATTTTACTGCGATTTTGCGGCCGCGATTTTGCAGTAGTTTCAGGGAATGCCTGTGTAACTCACATCAAAGTTGGACCAAAGTAGTGCAGGGACTACTTTGAAGTAGGTATGACTTGAAGTCGTACTAATATGAATGGTTGTCATTGGAAATCATGGGGAACGACTTGACATGCTACTTTGCAGTCCCAAATCGTGGGACAAGTTGTACAAGTGTGAAAGGGGCCTTAAGAAGAGTGGACCAAAATCCCTCCTGAGATGTGTGCAAACCTGGTAACTAACTACAAGAAACATCTTACCTCTGTGTTTGCCAACAAGGGTTTCTCCACCAAGTGCTAAGTCATATTTTGCTTGGGAATCAAATACTTATTTTACTCACTGAACTGCAACTCAATTTATAACATTTCTATCATGTGGTTTTTCAGGATTTTTGGTTGATATTCTGTCTCTATCATTCAAGATACACCTATGATAAAAATTATAGACCCTTGATTTCTTTGTAAGTGGGCAAACGTACAAAATCTGCAGGGGATCAAATCATTATTTTCCCCACTGTACATACACTCCAGCGATGGCTGCATGGCACTTTTCAGGGCGGGTTTCCTGATGGTGACAACAATGGACCATGCCTGTGTAACCACATGAAGGTCAGGCCTTTTTCGGACACTTTTTGTTTACATGTAAAGCCTCGTACACACGGCTGAGATTCTCGTCGAAAAAAAATGTCGTTTTTTTTGACGAGATTCTTGGACAAGAAACTTGTCCCGGCCGAGTGTACACACGCTCGATTCAAAAAACCCGCGGTTCTTTGAATGGAGCGAACGCGGTGACATCATTGAATACGACGAGCATGCGCTCGTCACATTCGATGCCGTCGCCGCCATCTTGGTTCACCCTACCTATGCCTAGGAAGCTACCGCGCATGCGTCAAAGTCATTTCGAGCATGCGCGGGCTTCCCGGCGAACAGGTAAGTGTACACACACACACAATTTTCTCGTCGAGAAACAGGCGGACGAGAATCTCGACGAGAAAATAGAGAGCAGGTTCTCTATTTTCTCGTCGAGATTCTTGTCGCTTTTCTTGACGAGAAACCATACACACAAACTAATTTCTCGGCAAAAAATCTCTGCCAGCAAGTTTCTTGCTGGTTTTTGCTGAGAAACTCGTTCGTGTGTACGAGGCTTAACAATCAGTATTTTTTGCTAGAAAATTACTTTAAACCCCAAACATTATATATTTTTTTTTTAGCCGAGGCCCTAGAAAATAAAATGGTGGGTTTTGCAATTTTATTGTGTCACACTGTATTTGCACAGCAGTTTTTCGGAAAAAAAATTCAGCAAAAATACACTTTAATTTTATGCACACAAACACAATGGATTCATGAAAGACAGAAGTTCTTTTTATGAAGAGGTAAGTAAAACCTTGGACAGAGGGGTGGCGGTGGACGTGGTATACTTGGATTTTGCAAAAGCGTTCGATACACACGGCTAATGTGTAAGGTAACGTCTACAGGATTGGAAATATCAGTTTATAAATGGATAGAAAACTGGGTAAAAGACAGAATTCAGAGAGTAGTGGTTAATGATTCTTACTCTGAATGGTCTAAGGCAGGGGTGTCCAAACTTTTTTCAAAGAGGGCCAGATTTGATGAAGTGAACATGCTTGAGGGCCGACCATTTTGCCTGACATTCGTTAAACCATTAAAATTTGGTCTAAAGTCCCGTACACACGGTCGGACTTTTGGCCAACAAACTTCATTTTGAGCAAGTTGGACCAACAATTCGACCGTGTGTACGCTCCATCGGACAAACTTTTTTTCTTTTTTTTGTTTTCATCGGACAAAAGTTCGGTCTGCGAATGGACAAACATTTGGCCAACAAAAGTCCGATGGAGCAAAGTCTGACCGTGTGTACAGAAAACCATCGGACTTTTGTCCGATGGACAAAACAATTAATGTAAAAATCAACCAACAATAGCAGAAGTTGACCAAAGGGTGGCGATAAAGAGCAGAAAAACCACGTGATGTTGGAAAAAGTTTTGGGAAAGTTTGCAGAAAAGTCCTGTGGTGTGTATGCTATGGGTGTGCCCGGCCAACTCTGTTCGAACAAAAATCCACGGAAAAGTCCGATGGAAGTCCGACCGTGTGTACGAGGCTTTAGTGTGTTCCTCCGAGCACTAATACACTGCCCAACAAGAATTCTCTTGCCTTTGTGGCCGTGTGTGGTGAAGAGATGAGCTTGGCCGTATTATTTGGATGTACCGTATTTATCGGCTTATAAACACGCACCTTCAATTTAAAATAGGACGTTTCAGGAAAAAAAAATCTTACATTTTAAATAAAGGACTGTGAAGCAAAATAGGGGTCAGTGCCCATCTGCAGCCTCACTGTATTGCCATGAATGCAGCACACTCCGTATTGCCATGAATGCAGCACCCACCGTATTGCCATGAATGCAGCACCCACCGTATTGCCATGAATGCAGCACCCACCGTATTGCCATGACCCACCGTATTGCCATTAATGCAGCACCCACCATATTGCCATGAATGCAGCACCAATTGTATTACCATGAATGCAGCACCCACTAAATTGCCATGAATGCAGCACCCACCGTATTGCCATGAATGCAGCACTCACCGTATTGCCATGAATGCAGCACCCACTAAATTGCCATGAATGCAGACTCACCATTATCGTCAGTGCAGCCTGCAGAGGAGACGGGAGGGGGCGGGACGAGCGCCAACAGACAAACAGGAGAAACTCCTGTTTTCTCGACGGGCCTCTTTAATTGAAAGTCCCGCCTCCTGTTATGGACAGAACAGTTGTCCAATGGCAGCGCAGGAGACGGGGACTTCCTTTTACACAGGTGCCGTGTAAACAGGAAATACTCTCCTGTATGCACGGCACTCGTCCCTTTCCTCCAAGGCAGCCAGCATACTATCTTTTGTGGCCCCCGGCGCTCGGGGATTCGTTGGGGGCCACAAAAGATATATATATATCAAGATCACCAGGCGGGCCATCCGAAACCGGCCCGCGAGTGGCCCGTGGGCCAGACATTGGACATGCCTGGTCTAAGGTTATCAATGGTGTAAAGTCCTTTCTTGTATTAAGAGAGGTATGGACTCCAGAGGGAGAGATATCATTTTGCCCCTGTACAAATCATTAGTAAGACCTCATCTGGAATATGCAGTTCAATTTTGGGCACCAGTTCTCAAAAAGGATATTGGGGGACTGGAGAAAGTGCAGAGAAGGGCAACCAAACTGATGAGAGGCATGGAGGAGCTCAGCTATGAGGAAAGATTAGAGGAACTGAATTTATTCTCTCTTGAGAAGAGGAGATTAAGGGGGGATATGATCAACATGTTCAAATATGTAAGGGGTCCATATAGTGAACTTGAGTTATTCACTTTACGGTCAACACAAAGGACAAGGGGGCACTCTTTACATCTAGAGGAAAAGAGATTTCATCTCCAAATACGTAAAGGTTTCTTCATAGTAAGAGCTGCGAAAATGTGGAATAGACTCCCTCCAGAGGTGGTTCTGGCCAGCTCAGTAGATTGCTTTAAGAAAGGCCTGGATACTTTCCTAAATGTACATAATATAACTGGGTACTGACATTTATAGGTAACGTTGATCTGGGGAAAATCTGATTGGCTCTCGGGGGATCAGGAAGGAATTTTTTCCCCTGCTGTAGCAAATTGGATTGTGCTCTGCTGGGGTTTTTCGCCTTCCTCTGGATCTACTGTGGGTATAGAATTGGGTATATGGGATTGTATGATATATTTTTTTTATGATTGAACTGGATGGACTTGTGTCTTTTTTTCAACCTGACTAACTATGTAATATAATACCCAATTTATGGGAAAATATAAAATATGGTGTTGCGCCAAACAAATAGATACCTAACATGTAACGCTTTAAAATTCTGCACACTCGTGGAATGGTGATAAACTATGTCACCATAGGTGACGCCTTAAAAGCCTTTATATGTTACCAGTTTAGAGTTACACAGGAGATCTGGTACTAGAATTATTGCTCTCACTCTGATGTTTACGGCAATACCTCATATGTGTAGTGCGACCGCTGTAGTGGGGGGGGGCCAACACATGCGTTCGCCTTTGCATGGGGTGATGGGGCGCTTTAAAAATGTTTTTGTTTTACTATTTATTTTCATTTTTTACACTGTTCCTTTTTTTTATCATTTTTTTTTCCGTCACAAGGAATGTAAGCATCCCTTGTGACAGCATTAGGCAGTGACTCTTTATGAAGAGATCTGGGGTATTTTAGACCCCAGATGTTTCCTCTGCTCTTACAAGCATCTGATCACACCAAGGTCAGTGTGTTCAGATGCTTTCCAAATTTAAAAATGGCGCCGTTTATATCCCAGAAACCATAAGCGACAAAAATTCTCATCGCTTTCGGTCTCCTAGACCATAGAGGTGATCGAAGATGATCCAGTCTCTATTGTATAATGACACAAGTGCCGGATCGGATGCTGGGCTCCCTGCTGGGACAGGAGAGCCGGAGAGGCACTTGCTGCCTGTAAAAGCCATCCGGCAACTAATTAGCCGCTAGGATGGCTTTTACATAAAAGCCGACAGCCTGCTTAGAAAAAACAATACTGGGACTATGCCAGAAGTTGCCGACATCATCCCGGTATAACCACTTAAAGTCAAGTGATGCACATGTACATGATTTGATGTTAAGTGGGTAATGTGTATTGAAACTCCCGCATGTAGTCTTCATCATAAGTTCACATGACACAGTGACAACACCAGAACACAATTGGGATACAGGGACAGAGCGTTTTCACCCTATAACAGGAAGTGACTGAACAAGGACCTTCATGGCAGGATCCCCAGTGATGATTTTGATGAAACTATAGGTTTATAAAGATTGAAACTGACTTTTGAAATTACAGTAATGTTAGAGGTTATAAAAGATTTCATTAATTGGGTTTACATACAGTGCATGCAGAAAGTATTCACAGCGCTTCACTTTTTCCACATTTTGTTATGTTACAGCTTTATTCCAAAATGGATTAAATTCACAGCCTTTGCCATGACACTCAAAATTGAGTTCAGGTGCATCCTGCTTTCACGGATCATACTTGAGATGTTTCTACAACTTGATTGGAGTTCACCTGTGGTAAATTCAGTTGATTGGACATGATTTGGAAAGGCACACACCTGTCTATATAAGGCCCCACAGTTAACAGTGCATGTCAGAGCACAAACCTAGCCATGTAGTCCTAGGAATTGTCTATAGACCTCTGAGATAGGATTGTATCAAGGCACATATCTGCGGAAGGGTACAGAAAATTGTCTGCAGCATTGAAGGTCCCATTGAGCACAGTGGCCTCCATCATCAATAAATGGAAGAAGTTTGGAACCACCAGGACTCTTCCTAGAGTGGGCCGCCTGGCCAAACTGAGCGAACGGGGGAGAAGTGTCTTAGTCAGGGAGGTGACCAAGAAGCCGATGGTCACTCTGACAGAGCTCCAGCATTTCTCTGTGGAGAGAGGAGAACCTTCCAGAAAAACAACCATCTCTGTAGCACTCCACCAATCAGGCCTGTATGGTAGAGTGGCAAGACAGAAGCCACTCCCCAGTAAAAGTCACATGCCAGCCCGCCTGGAGTTTGCCAATAGGCACCTGAAGGACTATAGTGAAGCATGGTGGTGGCAGCATCATGCTGTGGGGATGTTTTTCAGCGGCAGGAACTGGGAGATTAGTCAGGATGGAGCGAAAGATGAATGCAGCAATGTACAAAGGACATCCTTGGTGAAAACCTGCTCCAGAATGCTCTGGACCTCAGACTGGGGTGAAGGTTCATCTTCCAACAGGACAACGACCCTAAGCACACAGCCAACATAACAAAGGAGTGACTACGTGACAACTCTGTGAATGTCCTTGAGTGGGCCAGCCAGAGCCCAGACCTGAACCCGAATTGAACATCTCTGGGGAGATCTGAAAATGGCTGTGCACCGACGCTCCCCATCCAACCTGATGGAGCTTGAGAGGTTCTGCAAAGAAGAATGGGAGAAACTGCCCAAAAATAAGTGTGCCAAGCTTGTAGCATCATACTTCATAAGACTTGAGGTTGTTATTGGTGCCAAAGGTGCTTCAACAAAGTATTGAGCAAAGGCTGTGAATACGTTATGCACATGGGATTTTTTCGTATTTTATTGTTAATAAATTTGCAAAGATTTCAAACAAACTTCTTTCATGTTGTCATTATGGGGTATTGTTTGTAGAAGTTTGAATTAACTTTAATCTATTTTGGAATAAGGCTGTAACATAACAAAATGTGGGAAAAGTGAAGCGCTGCAAATACTTTCCGGATGCACTGTATAAGGTAAAAACATAGTTAAATGACCCTGTAAGGTTTAATGAACTGACAGCTCTATAACTTATATATGATGAGCTGAGGGGAGGGGAGGGGGGGTCACACGTTCATATTTGTCCGTGTTTTTTTTCTAGCAATACTGTAGAGATGAATCTACAGGACAAATATAGAACATTGTATGAAAAAAAACTCTTTCCATTGCTGCCACCATTGGGGCCCCCCCAGGGCGGGGAATTTTGGTTGTCTTTTGATCCAGCTTTCACCTTGTATATAGTGAGAGAAGCCATGGCAGAGATGTTTCTGGGTTTCGCTATGACTGGGGTGTACAGCACTGAGCTCAGATCTTATCGCCTCCCTCCCTCCTTCTAGGTGTGTAGGTGTGTTGTGGTCGCTCATCCAGCCTGCAGAGCTGATCATCATGCCTCTATACTATTTGAAGCTCGGCAGCTTCTTACAAAACCTAGAAAGTTCCGGATAAAACGTTTTTTTGTTTTAATAATTGTTTTTTGTTTTGTTTATAGGCAACAAACATACAATAAACAGGGCTGAGAGCTTATGTGCGGCAGAGATTGTTGGTGGGTATGTGCTAGCGCTGGGCTGGCAGAAGTAAGGCCTTTTTTACATGGCTGTGTAGCTGCTGCTTCCAGATTTCTGCAGAAAGAATCGTCATATTCTTGCTGCTGGAATGATCCAGTCAGGTGATCATAAGCAGACACTCAGCCCATTTAAACTAACGGCGGGCTGACAGCAGCCGCTGCTGTTCCCATGTAGCCACACAGAGGTCAAATAGCTGCGGTTAGGGACAGATGCCCCTGAGCCTAGGCACAGCTTACTGTATCCAGACTCAGACATCTGTTCCTAACTGCAGCTGTCTGCTATCTGTGCGGCTACATGGGAACAGCTTCTGATCGCATGAACCAGTCATTCCAGCAGCAAGACTCTACCAGTTCTTGCCGCAGGAATCCAGCGGCCTCAGCTACCCAGCCCTGTGAAAGAAGCCTAAGAATTGGTTTTATAGTCCAAAAGTGAGGAGGAGGTGAACCCCTCTAGTATGTGTAGACCTGGTTCAGGGACTAGACCGCTGCCTCTGTGATTACGACAGAGGAATCGCTCAGTAGAACATCATATCTTGGATATATATATAGTTGAGAGTACCTAGTAAGGACTGTTATTCACAAGAACATAAGATCTGACCAACGCGTTTCAGGAGATAGGCCTCCCCCTTCTTCAAGACAAATATTATTTCTGTATATATGTGAAGACAATAAATGTACAGTACAAAAAATATATAAATAAACTCATAGAGATATAAAAACGGACATAAATGTAGTAAATGAAATGGGACTCCCTATAAATATCACAATGTAATTTAGTATATATTGGTGCAAAAATGAATGACCCATAAAAAATAACATACAATGTATCTACTCATATGTTATGACTTCACCTATTGTGAATTTCTATAAAAAAAGATCAATGAGGGAATGCGGATTGGGACTGAAAAAGATAAAAAATAATGCACAGTGCACACATTGTTATTTATATAGAAGTTGTCCTGTAATTGATCTCTATAGCACGCTGGACCTCCACCTGTGGCCCCGGGGTGTATGCATTCATTTGTAAAGGAAAGGGATAGTCGGCACTCAGGATGACATCCAAAATAGTATTTCTTTATTAAATGCATGAACAAAGCTGTAAAAGCCTACGCGTTTCGGACATTAGTCCTTTAGTCATGCGTCCCTTTGGCTCTTGCTGTGTGGCCCTTGGGACCCCTGCAGACTGTAGTCTGTGTTTTGGTGCTTAGGCTTCATTCACAACTGTGCTTTGTGGGATTGCACACAAAATCACTCGCTTTCCCACAACACACAAAAATGTACTGACATTTTGCAGACTTCCCACCCCCATGAATTTTGCTAACGAAAGCACGCTCAGCCACCCCAAAACCCCGCGGTACAGCAGTACCGAGCTATTTGCTGTGCCACGATTATTAAAATGGGTCAGGCACTTTTGTACTTTTCATGCACGTTGGGCAGCCCATTGAAATGAATGGGCTGCCATGAATGCGATGCGCGGGAACGCATGTAAACTTGAAAAAAAAAAGCGTGGACGCTCTCTCGTACCAGGTGTGAATGGAGCTTTACTTTTTACATTGCTGTCAGCCCCCTTTTCTCTTTTTGTTTTCCCCCCTCTGATCATTTATACTGAATCTGGATCTTGCTGAGTGAAATGTCAAAGTGGCATTTTTAGGCAGGGCATTACATTTACTGAATATTACATGTGCCCCTTTGGTGATGTTCGGAGCCACCCTTGAAGTCCCCTTATCAAATACGTTTACTACAACTGTACTAGTTAATGTAACAAATATGTATGACAATCTACATGCAGCAGGACTGAACGCAGATACAAAACACCTATTTAAAGTGTAGCTTTCATCAGATCTATTTTCCATGATAAGTGCCCAAACATCTGATATACCTGAACACATGCTCAGTAATGTCAGTGTAACACTCCCAGGTATTTCTTAACTCTCACAAAGATTATAGTACTCCCCTGACAATGCCTTCATCTGCTTTTTTCTCCAGGAGGATGACACCATCTTTATTCAGATATCATCCAGGGTCACTATCTACTTCCTAGACTGAGATGCCAGCCCAGAGATAACACCTGTTGCCTGTACATTTCTTGGCTGTGTTCACAAATGTCTGACACAGATCAACCCCTACTGCAGCCTCTTGCCTTGCAACTTCCTACAAAGTTGTACGGTCTGATTACAGGGGGAGAGGAGACTAGGGAAATTCTTATTCATGCCTGCAGCAGACTTATGACATAATCTCAGCTAAAGAAAAGTCAATTACTGAAGCCTAAAGTAGAACTGAAGGCATTTTTATTTGTTTTTTTATTTTGAATAGAGTAAGGGGGTGTTCGATCCCCTAGTAGTTTGTTTTGTCCCATTGGGGACATTTCGCTTCACATCCTGTCCAATAGCCAAAACAGGAAGTGAGAGGAAATCCCCCTGTAATCATAGCCTGTTTTGGCTATGGGACAGGAAGTGAAGGGAAATCTCCGCAATAGGACACAGATGACAGAAAGAAACCTGACATGGGTTATAACCCTCCCTTACTCTATCCAAAATGGAAAAATACGTTTTAATAAGTTCTGCTTTAGCTCATTAAGTCATTGTTTTGTTAAACCTCATTCATTTTATTTAATTTTTCATTGGATCCTATGTAGCACCATACATAGCAAGATTAATATACAACTATAAATGAGCAGATTGTTGGCTCCCATTCCAGGTTGTTGTGGTCCTGCAGTCCCAGCCTGGCATGTCAGGTTGTCAGCAGCTGACGATAGCAGCAGAGCATGCGGTGCTGGCCAGACGCACACGTCCTCGCTTGCCCCTCATTATTCGCCCATTGTTCGGCGGCCTCCAGCCTTGACCTGTTTCCGCTGTGTTATTGTGTGTCCAAAAAGAAGAATCTTGCAGCCTGTTTCCTGCTGGAAGAGATGAGTGAGCCCAGGGCAGCGGTCGGCCTCCACTCCCGGTTTCCTCCACTTCCTGTTGACGCGGGATGGAAAGCTGAGGACCGCCGTTGCTTCTTTTTGTGTTAAAGAGCAGACAATGAGCCATATGGCATGCCTGTTAAGTGTTCCCGAAAGCATTCGCTTGCAGTGCCAGATACACATTGCAAGGTGAAGTTCTAACATTCCTTTTTTAAGCCCAGGTTCACACTGGGCTGCGGGAGTGAAGCCGTGCGAGTTCAGCCAAACTCGCACGATTTCACTCTCGCTGGCAGTCCCGATTTCAGCCGCGATTACAAAGACATCTGAAACAGATGTCAATGTAAATCGTGGCCGAAATCGCAAAAAGTAGTACAGAAACTAGTTTTTGAAATCGGTGCAGCGCCGCAGATGCGGCGTCGCACCGATTAGGATGGTGCCATTGCTGGAAATTTGCGGCAAATATCGGCGTTTTGACAAATTGCATGTCAAAACGCACCAGTGTGAACCAGGTTTTAGAGTCACATGGTGTAGGATATATCACCGCTGGGTTGCCAAGTGTGACCTGCGCACAGTAAGTGGGAAGTGTCACCACCAGGCCACTCAGCATGACCAGCATGGTTAATATTGGATGTGTCAATGTTGGGGCACCCAGTATGATCTGCACACTTAGCATTGGATGTGTCAATGTTGGGGCACACAGTATGATCTGCACACTTAGCATTGGATGTGTCAATGTTGGGGCACCCAGCATGATCTGCACACTTGGCACGAGATGTTTTACTGTTTGGACACTCAACGCAATCTGCACACATAGCCTTGGATGTGTCACTGTTGGGCCAACCAGTATGATCTGCACACATAGCATAGAATGCATCACTGTTGGGGCATCCAGCATAATCTGCACACATAATGTGGGATGTGTCACTGTTGTTAGTATAATCTCTGTAATCTCCGACCTAACCAAAATGTATCGGGGCACATCCCCGTTCTGTTTTCAAGGGTGAGGGGCTCAATTCTTCATATGTGGTGGGAATGTCCCAAATTAAGAGGATATTGGGGGAACCAAATTTTAAGGGCATAGATGTTCAACAACCTCGATATACCCTAATGAACCTATTCCAGGAGGCCTCCCCTAGTGTGCAGAGGCTGGCGTCCTTTATATTTCTGGGGCTAAAGCACAATACCAGGGGTTTTCCTGACTCGTACTAAACATGAGATTTTGTGGATTATGATCCAAGTGTTATCAATGATGATAACGTTAAGCAGTTTGAAATACTTGGACACCCTGGGCTACCTATGTGAGGGTCACCTGGGACGACGGACTGTTATTAGCGTTACATTCCACTGGAGTGAGATCTCTGGGTCTACTTTTCTTATTTTTCCTTATTACTTGTTCCAATTTTTCTTTCCTCCTTTCCTCTTCTTTTTATGTGTTTTTCATATATGAAGGTATACAGAGTTATAACTCACTGTATAGCAAGACCAGACTCTGTACTTATGAAAGGGAGAGTCCTCCTAAGCTTAATATGTCCTCAGTTTTGTTTATGCTCCTCCTCAAATTATTCATGTGTTTCTTGGGCAGGTTCTCATACTTATGTACCCCAACAATATGTCAGATTTTGCCCAATCTTGAACTGCTCTATGTTTTTCTTGTATGTTTTCTTATATTTGAAACTAAAAAACATATTGAACATAAAAAAAAAATTAATTGGTCATCGGACCAAATATGTGTCTGGTATTTCCAGCACTATTTGCCACTTTCCCAAGCCATAAAGACTTGACCGTGGCTCTGCATAGGTGATGAGTAGATATGGCGGCCCCCGTGCACATATATTATTATCCACATAAAGGTGCAAACTGCAGAACACATTAATAACATTCTTAATCATAAACTTTATAAAAAGTAAGTGGGAGTGGCTGGATGTGTAGTACTCCAGTGTGAAATATTTTACAGCATGTTCTCAATGAGTTCTGCCATTGCAGAGTTCTCCCTCTGAGGATACTATTTGTCTGGCTGCTATGCTGGTCCTCTGTCTTCAATACTTTGAACAAGCATGTGAATAATGGCTTCGGACTATCACAGTCTGCGTTGTTTTGGATCACCGCCTGAAAAGCTTTTGAAGCCAGGCAGCCAGCATGTTCAGGATAAATTATGATGGGGTCACTTTAAATGTGAATATCTCTCACCCATGCCGTGGTGGTGTTCTCTAATCAGCCATTCCCACCTATTGCAGCCTATCAGCATCCCTCATCAGCCCTCCCTGCTGATGGGATTGAATTGTCCTCCGCAGGTCACCTCGGTCTACAGATGACGGAAGCAGTCCCTTCCTCTCCAGCCGTGCCTTAGCTAGGCCAGAGATCAGAGCTGTAGGAAGCCATCTTCCATCCCATCCTCAGCTTCCTGTTATTGTGTGTAATCCAGAGTCTGATAGCGTGCAGCTGTATGAGGCCTGGGGTCAGAGCTGTCTGCTATGCAGTGGGTCTGATTGACCCTGTGACGAGGTGATGGCACTGTGCCTTGTGCTGTCACTAACTCCTGATAAGGGTGACACGGCCTCCACTGAGGTCTCAGAGGCTCAGGTGTATGTCAGTGGTCACTGATGTTGATACATAGACCCCCTGTATCCTCATGGCAGTTATTGATTCCGGAGGTGTGACTGTATCGTGTTCGATGCACAAGATACAAATCATAGCCTCAATGCACAATTTTCTTCTTGTAGGAGTTAAAATTTTCATCAGCTTTTATTTCTGACTGTGACCCTTATTGCAAAGATTTTCACTTCCAGTCTCTGTGACACCATTACAAGTAATAGGGGATGAAGTTGTCACCAGGACAGAAATACTTCGACATCAATAAAAACATTACCAGAAATTTTCTGCTAATAAAATTTTTGTTCTGACTGTGTCCCCACTGGAAACATTCCCTATCACTTCCTGTTCTGACGAGGCTTTATCCTTCGCCACTGTACTCAATTAAATTAAAAACCTTGTGAGAAGAAAGAGAGAATTAAACATCTGCTGTTATGCTTATAACGGGCACCAGAAAAGGCATTTTTTTAATTGTTTTGCGAGTCACCATGGTAAAGATTCTGCTTCAATCATGGTGACCATAAAGGAAGTGAGTTCTTGCCAGTGGGGTCACAGACAGCTAACAGAACCTACTCTGATCCTTCCTTATTTTGTTTTTTTCTCAACCAAATAAATATTCTGCTCAGAGCCGGGCAATAAGCAGAGCATTGTGGCTCTCACCTCACTGATCATGATGTTATCTCTCACATTCCAGCTTTGAATTGGCTTTGCTGGTCCGTAGGTGCCTTCTGTAGCTTTAGAAAACCTCAAGCAGTTAGATGTAGAAGGGCAGATTCAAAGCTGCAGATAACAATAACTTACAGGGCCCTAGTATGTAATGCATCTTTTATATCTCAGTTTTCTTTTTTTTTTGCTTACAAACGGTTTATTGAAAAATAAGTCTCAATACAGTTTAAGCGTACATTGGTAAGAAGTACATATATAAAAGATGGGAGCAGTAAATATCAGCATAATATATGAGTAGCAATAATATAAAAGGGAGGAAACAATACTTCAGTTTTCTTATATCTCAGTTTTCTTATACATCAGTTTTCTTTGCTTATCATGGTACATTACAAAATGAAACTTTGGCATAATTTAAAAACACTGCAGTGTGAGGTGGAATTCCCCTCAGAGTTCAAATTATGACAATGAGTAAAGCCAGTCAATGAGCTATTGCTGGTATCCCGCAAACGTTGCAACTGTTAGAAAGTCCCATCAGTTTACCCTAATTAGGAGTCTGTGTAATCTACTGCAGCCTTAATCCAGAGAGCTCCTCACAAGGTCACTGGGAATGTATTTCCTGAGCCTATTGCTCCTCTCAATCTGCTTCTTGGATCACCAATCACATCCAGGATTGAACCAGGGGGTGGTGGTGCAATCTAGGTATAACGTAAGGATATACTGCAGCCCTTGGCAGGTAGGCCGTCTTCTCTATATGTAACTGTATAACTGAAGATTTCATCTTCAAAACTGGCCAGTTAAAAGGTTTTAGTGTATTAAAGAGAACCTGTCGTAAGGGCAGTTCACACCTAATTCTGTCCAGTACCAGAGGCTCCCGGAAGCAATGCTAGAGATTCATTGCTGTGTGCGGAGCCCTAAATCTAGCACCGGCACAGGATGGGAGGCCTGACTGTAGCAGCTAACACTTTTCTGAAGTGGAGTTATCTCATTGCGATGACCAATCTGCCCTCAGTCCGTAAACTGCATTCTAACGTGGCCTGCAGCTTCATCTGATTGGTATGAAGTTAGGACTGAGAGACTGTAATATGAAATGCCACTCTTGGTGGGCTTTTTCTGCCAATCGGAATCTCTGTGAACAGCACTGAACATGTTCTGTATCAGAAAGTGAAACTGTTGATCACTTACTGCTCATACTGCCCCCTCCACCTTGACAATGAGACATCCTCGCGATAGCAATGTGCTATTGCCCGCCTTACCAACTGTCCGCAGGACCCTGTTCCCATCTTCCTCTATCCTATGTATCCTATGCTCCCTCACTCACATCTTCAATCTTTCCTCCTCTACTGGCACGTTCTCCTCCCCTCTAAAACACCCCATACTTAAAAAGCCTTCACTGGACCCTGCCAGTCTGAACAACTTAACCACTTAAGGACCAGCCACTGTATATATACGTCGGCAGAATGACTCGTACAGGCACAATCACGTACCTGTACGTCCCTTTTAACTGCCCGACGTGGGGGGCCGGCGGCACGCTCGCGACCCTCCTGCCTTCCCCGTGAGTCGGACCGCAGGTCCTGCGGACTCGATCGCCGCGGGGATCCCCGCGATCGTCTCACGGAGGTATGGAGCAGGGAGATGCTTGTGTAAACAAGCATTTCCCTGCTCTACCTAGTAACAATGACACCGATCTCGGCTCCGTGTACACGGAGCCGAGATCGGTGTCATGTGACACATAGCCCCACCCCCCCTCAGTAAGAAACACAAGCAGGGAACATTTAACCCCTACAGCGCCACCTAGTAGTTAACCCCTTCACTGCCAGTGTCATTTTCACAGTAACCAGTGCATTTTTATAGCACTGATCGCTGTGAAAATGACAATGGTCCCAAAAATGTGTCAAAAGTGTCCGATGTGTCCGCCATAATGTCGCAGTCACGATAAAAATCGCTGATCGCCGCCATTACTAGTAAAAAAAAAATTTTTTATAAAAATGCCATACAACTATCCCCTATTTTGTAAACGCTATAACTTTTGCGCAAACCAATCAATAAACGCCGATTGCGATTTTTTATTTTTTTTTACCAAAAATATGTAGAAGAATACGTTTCGGCCTAAACTGAGGAAAAAAATTTTTTTTTTAAATATATTTTTGGGGGATATTTATCAAAAAGTAAAAAATATTGAATTTTTTTCAAAATTGTCGCTCTATTTTTGTTTATAGCGCAAAAAATAAAAACCGCAGAGGTGATAAAATACCACCAAAAGAAAGCTCTATTTGTGGGAAAAAAGGACGTCAATTTTGTTTGGGAGCCACGTTGCACGACCGCGCAATTGTCAGTTAAAGCGGCGCAGTGCCGAATCGCAAAAAGGGGCCTGGTCTTTATGCTGCGTATTGGTCCGGGGCTTAAGTGGTTAAAGAGGTTGTAAACCTCCATTTTCAATTTGTACCTATAGGTAAGCCTATAATAAGGCTTACCTATAGGTACAGTAAATATCTCCTAAACGTGCGCCATAAAGGAGATATTTACTTTGTACTGCGCCGATGATGTCATCGGCACATGCGCTGTGAAGAATTGGCCCTCTGTGTCATTTCTTTACTAGCGAGTGCCATGACTGGCGGCTCCCGTGCGCATGTGTGGGAGTGACGTCACGCAACTCCGGCCAGTCACAGAGCCGGAATCCGTGTCCCCCGGAAGGAAGAGGGGCGAACATGGATGCGGCCTGCAGACGGGACAGTGCAGGCTTCGTTTGCAGGTAAATGTCACATAATGTGCTAGCATGCGATGCATACTAGCACATGATGCTTTTACTTTGCAGGGAACAAAAAAGGAAGTAAAACCCATCAGGATTTGCTTCCTCTTTAAAACCCATTTCTATGCTCCCGTTTACATCTAAACTTTTAGAATGCTTAGTCTACAATCATCTGTGCTCCTACATCACTGACAACAACCTTCTTGATCCCTTACAGTCTGGCTTTCGCTCACTCCACAAAAACTGCCATACTAAAACTCACCAATGATTTACTAACTGCTAAAACCAATGGCCACTTCTCCAAACTCATACTAGTAGACCTCTCTGCAGCCTTTGATACTGTCGACCCTCCCCTCCTCCTCAAAAAACTCCACTCTTATGGCCTTCAAGACTCTGCTCTCTCTCCTGGTTCTCCTCCTACCTATCACAACACTCCTTCAGTGTTACCTAAAACTCTGTCTCCTCCTCTCCACTTCCTCTTTCTGTAGGGGTCCCCCCCAAGGTTCTGTACTTGAACCCCTCCTCTTCTCTATCTATACCTCCTCCCTTGTTCATTTGATAAACTCCCACGGCTTCCATTACCATCTTTACACTGATGACACCCAAATCTATCTCTCTACTCCTCACCTCACTCTTTCAGTCTCCTCTCATGCATTACTAACTTACTGATTCTCCTGAAAGCAGGGGAGGAGTTCCAGAGCCTGAGCACAGGTGGCCACACCCACTGCTACTCTGACACTCACAGTCCCAGATCAAAACAATGAGGCCTAGCTTAATGCAAAGGCCTGACTAAATTTACCTGCACTGACAGTTTAAAATAATAAAAACACTATTTAGCACATACCAAAAGGTAGTGGGTGCTACACTTGTAAACTCATGTCTTCAGGGAAACCTATCCTGCCTTCAGCTAACAACTGAATCTTTTATTTCTCCCATCAGATCATCCCTCACAGTTATTGCCTTTTGTTCCACCAGCCCCTCCCTATTAGATTGTAAGCTCCCCGAAGCAGGGCAATCGTAGCCCTCTTGTATTGAATTGTATTGTTGCTGTATTGTCTCCATTTGTTTTGTAAGTGCTGCGCCAACTGTTGGCGCTATATAAATCCTGTATTATAATAATATTCCTATCAAAGTGCAAAGTGATCTGTCTGTGCTGTTCAGTACTCATGATAAGCAAAATGAACCGTTTTCTCTTACCCAAACTTTACTGTAGTCCAAAATCGTGAGATTTCATAAAAATTCTGCATGTTGGCTAAATACATAGAAGTCATTAGGGCAGACGAAATTGGTAATATCACAGAGAAACTAATTTTGCCAGAACCACTCCTCCATCTCTAACAATGACCTTGCTCTGTTTGGTGAGCTCACATTTTATAAATTCGAATTACCTGAACGTTCTTTTTCATGTGATTATCATATCACAAATGCTCGCTGTCCCAGATTACCACGATTGCCTTTAATATGCACAAATTCCCCATCTAGCACCTTCCTGCCTATCAGGGAATGTAATTGGCATCCTTGCAGAATGACTGCCACCCAGACATTAGACGGTCTGTTGTTTCCCAGTCTGACCTTACAGGTAGATGTGCCTTTAGAGAGTAGAGCAGTAAAGAGGAATCACTACTATAAAGTTGGTAGTGGAGCAACACATGAACTATGGTGGCCACCCATGGAGAATTATTTACAACCTATACACAGGAACAATTGTTTTATAGGCATCAAAGCTGATCTCCAGCCTTCAGTCTTGTACAGTTGTACAGGCTCCTCTCCTGTACTGAAATAGCTTACTCTGAATTAATTGCACACTGTGAGCTTCTCTTAACTTTCATTGCCTTTGTAAATAAAGTGAAACTAAGTAAAAATTCTCTTAGCTTCACCTTATTTACTAAGCACAGTGAAATGCTAGGATAATTTACGACAAAAGGAAGAGCACTTCCTTTTCCCCATAAACGGAGGTGTACACTGATTTGGGTGGGCTGTGTGCAATGAAGGGGGGCACAAGTGTTTTATCAGAACACTCTTAGCACTAATAGAAGATGTCAACCAATAGAAAAAGTTGTCAGATGTCTGTAGTGTGGGCAATGTCACAGATCACACTGAGAGCAGGTCAACCAGAACACATTCAGGGTCTGCACCATAGAGCTTACATTCTAACCCCTCCCCCTCACAGTCACACAATTATTTTTTTAACATTTATATAGCTCTGACATGTACCACAGTGCTGTACAAAGAACATTGAGCCATGTAAGTCTCTACACTAGAGGAGCTTACACTCTAATGTCCCCACCCTGAACATAGCCATCTGGTCACAAGCCTGTCTACAGTATATCTAACATCTACATGGGTAGAACATAGAAGGTCCAAAAAATGGTCTCCCTCCTGGGACGTGACCCCAATGTAGCCATCATCTGTCATTTCCATTGTTACATTGTAAAACATTGGGGTTTGTGGAATGTGTGGATGGCAATGGATGAGACACTTTCTGGCTATGACTGCCTTGTGTCTGCTCTTAATGAGGTTGGCCGGTGGCTTTGTTTTTGCAGTCTGTATGACATGATGATTTGGACCTGGATCAGGAGATCTCTGCAGATGTTTCCTTGTCACGAGCCGGACAAAGCAATAATATTACATAACTTTCTCTCCCGGCTGACATGGCCAGCACTCTGTAGACATGACAGACACACAGTCATGGATCCTGCAGCTAAACAAACACACCGCAGAGCCCTCGGCACTTCAGGAACTGCACCTGACTTCTTGTGTCATGTGACCGCAGGATGACTGCAGAGGGGAGAACTGTCAGCAGTGGATAGATGTCAGATATTTCTCCCTCATTCAGCACCATTTTCTCCTATGTCTAGCAGTATTAAAGTGGTTGGAAAGGAAAAGTTGTTTTATTAAATAACAAACATGTCTATACTTACCTGCTCTGTGCAATAGAATTATCCTCTAGAGCCTCCTCTTTTCGTGTCTTCTGCCCATGCTCCTGGCTTTTCCTACCTTGCTGGTGCCCCCAATAGGAAACCAGTTCCCATGGGTCACTCGTGCAGACTTGCTCCCGAGCCCCTGTTCTGTGTCCACACAGACTGCAGGACTCGTTCCCCCTGCTCCCTCGTCACTGGAGTTGACTAACAGGAAGAGGGGCACGTTGCTGGGTTGGATCGGGCTCAGGTAAGAAGAATGAGGGGGGGCTGGGGGGGATCCTGCAGCAGAGGTGTTTTTTTTTTTTTTTTTTTACCTTAATGCATAGAATACATGTAAGTGTTACTAAACTCACAACAGTAAAATCAGTCGGTATATACAGTAAACCATGACCATAACATGATTTCATTTGATGTTAGTTGTAAGCAAAAATCACATACGGGAAAGATAAAAACACTTAATTTCAAGAGCGCAAATTTTCCAAGGATGAGCGCTGCTCTCCAGGACTTAGACTGGGAGGGAATATTGGCATCAATGGGCACAGAACAGAAATGGGAATTCTTCAAAAAGACTGTTTGTGAAGGCTAAAAATAAAACCTATGTGGCTCACTGCCAAAGTTAAAAAAGCTATAAACTATAAGAAAAGAGCTTTTAAAAAATATAAAAATGAGGGAACACTAGTGTCATTTAAATGTTACAAAGAATATAACAGGATATGTAAAAAGGAAATCAAGGATGCAAAAATTCAAAATGAACGACAGATTGCAAAAGATAGTAGGACAAACCCCAAAAAATTCTTCAAATATATTATTAGTAAAAAGGTCAAGTCTGAGCATGTAGGCCCTTTACAAAATAATCTAGAGTGGGTGACTGGGGACAAAGAGAAGGCTAATTTATTAAATACTTTCTTCAGTTCTGTGTATACAAAGGAGCATGGGGGAGCTCATGTCCAAAATGGGGGTGGTAGTGACACAGCCCGAAATCCACAATGGATCCACAATGGCTCAAAAGTGATATGGTCCAGAAATATTTAGATGGAATAAAGGTGGATAAAGCACCTGGACCACACCCACGGATCCTAAAAGAATTGAGCTCTGTAATTTCAAAGCGATTGTATTTAATTTTTAGGGACTCATTAATGACAGGATTAGTACCACTGGATTGGCGCAGGGCCAATGTGGTGCCTATATTTAAAAATGGAATTAAGTCTTTACCAAGTAACTATAGACCTGTTAGTTTAACTTCTATAGTTGGGAAGATACTGGAGAGATTAATAAAAGACCACATAGATGAGTTCTTGCTGGAAAAAAACGATTTAAGCAACAGACAGCATGGATTCATGAAAGACAGAAGTTGTCAGACAAACCTGATTTCTTTTTATGAAGAGGTAAGTAAGACCTTGGGCAGAGGGGTGGCTGTGGACGTGGTATACTTGGATTTTGCAAAAGCGTTCGATGCAGTTCCCCACACATGTGCAAGGTAAATTCTACAGGATTGGAAATATCAGTTTGTAAATGGATAGAAAACTGGCTAAAAGACAGAATTCAGAGAGTAGTGGTTGATTCTTACTCTGAATGGTCCAAGGTTATCAGTGGTGTACCCCAAGGTTCAGTGCTGGGACCCTTACTTTTTAATATCTTTATAAATGATATTGGGTCTGAGATCAAAAGTAAAATTTTTGTCTTTGCAGATGACACTAAGCTATGCAGTGGAATAACGTCCTTACAGGATGTCGCCAATTTACAAGCCGACCTCAATGCACTGTCTAATTGGGCGACTATGTGGCAGATGAGGTTTAATGTTGATAAATGTAAAGTTATTCACTTGGGGGCTAAGAATATGAATGCATCATACATACTAGGGGGAGTACAACTGGGGGGATCCGTAGTGGAGAAGGATCTGGGGGTTTTGGTAGATCATAAGCTCAATAATGGCATGCAATGCCAAGCTGTGGTTTCCAAAGCGAGCAAAGTCCTTTCTTGTATTAAGAGAGGTATGGTCTCCAGAGAGAGAGATATAATTTTGCCCCTGTTCAAATCATTAGTAAGACCTCATCTGGAATATGCAGTTCAGTTTTGGGCCCCAGTTCTCAAAAAGGATATTGGGGAACTGGAGAAAGTGCAGAGAAGGGTAACCAAACTGATAAGAGGCATGGAGGAGCTCGGCTAAGAGGAAAGATTAGAGGAACTGAATTTATTCACTCTTGAGAAGAGGAGATTAAGGGGGGATATGATCAACATGTACAAATATATAAGGGGTCCATATAGTGAACTTGGTGTTGAATTGTTCACTTTACAGTCAACACAAAGGACAAGGGGGCACTCTTTGCATCTAGAGGAAAATAGATTTCACCTCCAAATACAGAAAGGTTTCTTCACAGTAAGAGCTGTGAAAATGTGGAATAGACTCCCTGCAGAGGTGGTTCTGGCCAGCTCAGTAGATTGCTTTAAGAAGGGCCTGGATTCTTTCTTAAATGTACATAATATAACTGGGTACTAACATTTATAGGTAAAGTTGATCCGGGGAATATCCGATTGCCTCTCGGGGGATCAGGAAGGAATTTTTTCCCCTGCTGTAGCAAATTGGATCATGCTCTGCTGGGGTTTTTTGCCTTCCTCTGGATCAACTGTGGGTATAGAATTGGGTATATGGGATTGTACGATATTTTTTTTTTTCTTTTTCTTTTTTTTAATATTTTTTTTATGGTTGAACTGGATGGACTTGTGTCTTTTCTTTTTCGTACATCACGGGACACAGAGCGACATAGTCATTACTATGTGGGTTATATAGATTACCTTCAGGTGCTGGCACTGGCAACTTCCAAGACCGGAAGTACCCTCCCCTATATAAGCCCCTCCCATCCGGGAGTACCTCAGTTTTTTGCCAGTGTCTAAGGTGTTGGCCAAGGTTAACATGTTTTCATCTGGGCTTGTGTACAGGTTCTTTTGGGCCTTAGCAAGCTATTCCGGATCCGACCAAAAAGGCTTCATAGCTAAACGGTCGGTACCCGGGCCTTGCAAAGAAGAGCAAGGTTTTGCCTGTATTGCCTCTTAGGAGGGCTGGACCCTGGGATCCAGAGCTCTGGTCATACCCAAAACCAAGATGTTATCTGTGCAGGGTGCTATACAGGTCCAGGGGAGTGGAATCCTTGGGAACCCGGTCCCTGAAGGTCTACGTACAATGCCTGCCGTGAGAGGTGAAGTTTGGGCTCCTGTGGACCAAACAGAGTCCTGCGGCGGGGAAAAGGTAAGTGGGGGCCCCTCAGGAACTTGGTTCTATTGAGGGGCCCTCAATCCTGATATGTCTTTCTGCCTGTTACCTAACGGTATTCCCGCTAATAGCTGTATATGCCTAAAAAACTGCTAATCCTAGAAATGTTTTTCATAGAGGAAGTTTAAAAAAAAAAAAAAAAAGAAAAAGACAAGGTGCGGTACCTGTGTTTGTCCACTAGAGGCCGCTGTGGAACGTCTTTTTTTCTGGGACTATTTCCTTCCATGGTAAAAGTCCAGGCAGATGGTAAGCTCTCTGTAAGGGAAGCTGCATCCTTCTGTCATGTTGCCTAGAAAGTCTCTTCCATCCCCGGGTCCTGGTGGAAACAGGGACCCTGGCTCCTCTCCCTGGATAGCGCTGATAGCGCACACGTGCACGCGCGCGCACACGCTTTCTTTTTATAAAGACAGGCCGCAAAAAGGGGCGGAGCCGGGTGGATGACGCGCTCTGTGCGCCGGGCGCTTCTGCGCATGTGCGAGCGTCCCAGCAAGGTAAAAGGACTCAGTCCGATGCACTAGCTGTGGAGAACAGAGCAAAAGAGGGGGCTGGTAACATGTCATAGCAGGTTTACAGCAGGCGGTTGATACAGGCATCCCCCTAGAAAGGCGCATTGGTAGACACCCACTGATACACATAGCAGCAAATTGCATTAGACTATTTCAGTAAAGGGTGTACTGCGGCTGGAATACCTCAGCTTTGGACTAAGGAATATGCCGCCTAAAAGGCTCCGGGACTTACCTCTCAGGAAGTGTAGGGGGTCTCCATCGGGCTCTGAGGATCTGGAGCAGGCATCTGCACCTACCTCCCCTGAGAAATCAGAGGTTAGTACCCATAGAGAACCCCCAGGAGTGCCAGGTACTGCGTCTGTCCTCAGTCCACCTGCTCCTGTGTATATAACAGAGGAGGTTTTTGCCTCAACTCTGGGAGGATTGGAGGAAAGATTGGCAGCATTGATCGCTTCTTCCCTACGGGAAAGAAAGCGCGCCAGATCTCCGTCACCTCCGTCAGAGTACCTGTTGGCAGAGCAACAGTCCCAGGAAGGGATTGACCTACCTGAAGGGGATCAGGATGAGGTTGACTCTGTCTTTGAGGAATCGACAGTAGAAGAACCATTCTCAGCATCACAAGCTGAAAGATTATGGGTTCAGACCCTAACTGACATGGTTCGATCAGCATTTAAAATGCCTCTTGTTGAACCATCAACTACTTCTGTCTCCTCATTGGGGTCGCTAAAAGCTCCCCAGACTAATTGTTCCTTTCCAATTCATCCGTTACTGGAAGGACTTATATACCAGGACTGGGAACATCCTGATAAACTACTTGTTCCACCTAAGAGATTTTCGGTGATCTATCCCATGGAGGATAAGTTCACCCAAAGATGGAGTGTTCCTACGGTGGACGCAGCCATCTCTTCTGTGAACAAATCACTGACATGTCCAGTAGATAATGTTCAAATGTTCAAGGATCCAATAGATAAAAAATTGGAGTCCTTGTTAAAATCTGCTTTTTCCACAGCAGGGGCAGTTACACAGCCAGCAGTGGCAGCCATTGGGGTTTGCCAAGCTTTGAAGGATCAGATGAAACTGGTCTTAAGGGATTTGCCAGACCAGCAAGCCCAGGCTCTAGCTGATCTGCCTAGAGCATTATGCTTTGCGGTTGACGCCCTCAAGGATTCCATCCATCAGGCCTCCCGCCTTACGCTGTCTTTGGTACATATGCGTAGACTTCTGTGGCTTAAGAACTGGTCTGCTGAAGCTCCCTGTAAGAAGCTCCTAGTTAGCTTCCCATTTCATGGTGAACGCCTATTTGGCGAAGACCTGGATAAGTATATCCAGAAGATTTCCAGTGGTAAAAGTACTCTCTTACCGGTTAAAAGGAGGTCTAGAGGTCCATCTTTTAAGAGGCCTACCTCTCCAATCCCTGGGACATCTGCTGCTAAGCAGTTCCGACGGCCTCCTCGGTCAAACTCCGGAGGTAAAAATCAGTGACAATCACAGAGTAACAAAAAACCCTGGATCCGAAGAGGTACTAAACCAGCCTCCAAGTCAAGCCTATGAAGGGCTGCCCCCACTCAAACGGGTGGGGGGAAGACTTCGGTTGTTCGCAGAGACCTGGCGGGAGACGATCAGAGACAGATGGGTGCTCTCCGCGGTAACTCTGGGATACAAATTGGAGTTAAAAGAGTCTCCTCCTTCCCATTTTATGTGGTCAGGCATGCCAAAAGACCCTCTAAAAAGGAGGTCTCTCCTGTTGGCGTTAGAACAACTATTGCTCCAAGGAGTAATTATGGAGGTTCCTATGGAAGAGTGGGGGTTGGGTTTCTACTCAAACCTTTTCACAGTCCTGAAACCAAACGGGACATAAGACCCATATTGGATCTAAAGGGTCTAAACAAATTCCTGAACATCCGATCCTTTCGGATGGAGTCGATCCGGTCGGTAGCCGCTGCCCTACAAGGGGAGGAATGGTTAGCCTCGATCGACATCAAAGATGCTTACTTGCATGTTCCCATCTTTCCAGGTCATCAAAGATTTCTACGCTTTGCGGTAGAAGGGCGCCATTTTCAGTTCAGAGCCTTACCCTTCGGTCTGGCCACAGCACCACGGGTGTTCACAAAAATTCTGGCCCCACTGTTGGCCGATCTAAGAACACGAGGTGTAACGATAATGGCATACCTAGACGACCTGTTGTTGATGGACCACTCAGTTGCCAAACTAGAGGTGGTAATTCTCGATACGATCAGGTATCTGGAATCTCACGGTTGGATCATCAACCTGGACAAGTCAGCCCTACAGCCAGTCAAAAGTCTGGTGTACTTAGGGCTACGGCTGGATTCAGACCAGAGGAAGATTTTCCTACCTCAAGACAAAGTATCCTCTTTGAGGGACTTGGTCCGCCTACTTTGTACAAAAAGACAGCCGTCCATACGCCTGTGCATGAGGCTGCTGGGAAAGATGGTAGCATCATTCGAAGCTGTGCCATACGCCCAATTCCACTCAAGGAATTTGCAGAGGGCCATACTGTCAGCCTGGAACAGAAAGGTTCAGGCTCTAGACTTCCCGATGTCCTTATCCCCTTCCGTTCGGAAGAGTCTCTGCTGGTGGTTGGTCCCCCAGAATCTCCAGAAGGGAAAATCCTTCAGTCCGATTTCCTGGAAGGTGGTCACTACAGATGCCAGCCTTATAGGCTGGGGGGCAGTACTGGAGCAATGGTCTCTCCAGGGCAGATGGTCAGATACAGAAAAGACCCTGCCCATCAATCTCTTAGAGATACGAGCAGCCCGGTATGCCCTAGTAGCATGGACATCCAAACTCCTAGGGTCCCCTGTCAGAATTCAATCAGACAATGCCACGGCAGTGGCATATATCAATCATCAAGGGGGCACCAGGAGTCGTGCAGCCCAGAGGGAAGTAAGTCACATCCTGGAATGGGCAGAAAAGCATGTCCCATGCATATCAGCTGTCTTCATTCCAGGGGTGGAGAATTGGAAGGCGGACTTTCTGAGTCGCCAACAGTTATGCCCAGGGGAATGGTCCCTTCATCCCGAGGTCTTCCGAGCAATATGTCAGTGGTGGGGAACACCGGATGTAGATCTGCTAGCATCCAGATTCAACGCAAAGGTGGACAGATTTGTCTCCCGGACAAGGGATCCCCTCGCTTGCGGCTCGGATGCTCTGGTGTTCCCTTGGGATCAGTTCAAACTGATATATGCTTTCCCTCCGCTACAATTGTTGCCTCGACTCCTTCGCAGAGTCAGGTTGGAAAAGAAGCCGGTGATCCTGGTGGCTCCAGCGTGGCCCCGAAGGGCCTGGTACGCGGAGATTGTAAAAATGTCTGTGGGGAGTCCTTGGACCCTTCCACGTCGTTCGGACCTGCTTTCGCAAGGACCGATATACCACCCTTCCTTACTAACTCTAGGTTTAACGGCCTGGCTATTGAATCCCACATCCTAAAAAAGAGAGGTCTCTCTAACTCTGTGGTATCGACTATAATCAATGCCAGGAAGCCTGTATCCAGGCAGATCTACTATAGAGTTTGGAAGGCGTACATCACTTGGTGTGAGGCCAGAAAATGGCATCCACGTAAGTACGTTATAGGCAGAATTCTGGACTTCCTGCAGTGGGCTGTAGACAGGAAGTTTGCCTTAAGTACTATCAAGGGTCAGGTTTCGGCCTTGTCAATACTATTTCAAAGGCCCCTGGCTATGCATTCACTTGTCAAATCCTTTGTACAAGGGGTGACTCGTATTATTCCACCGGTTAAAGCTCCCATATGCTCATGGGATCTAAATTTGGTTCTATCGGTTCTGCAAAAGCAGCCATTTGAACCTTTGCGGCACATTTCCTTGGTTCTACTCACCAGGAAATTGATTTTTTTAGTAGCCATATGTTCGGCTAGAAGAGTGTCGGAATTAGCCGCCATGTCCTGTAGGGAGCCATATCTAGTCATTTATAAGGACAGAGTAGTGTTACGTCCTCATCCAGCCTTTCTTCCTAAGGTGGTATCGAGGTTTCATTTGAACCAAGATGTGGTTCTTCCTTCCTTTTTCCCCAAACCGAGCTCGGTAGAGGAAAAGTTATTACATTCCTTGGATGTAGTAAGAGCAGTTAAAGCTTATCTAAAAGCCACTGCTCAGATTCGTAGAACGGATACTTTGTTTATTCTGCCGGAAGGCCCCAGAAAGGGTCAGGCAGCGTCAAAATCTACTTTAGCCAAGTGGATTCGACAGGTCATAATGCAAGCCTATGGCTTGAAAAAGAGACCGCCTCCGTTCAAAGTTAGGGCGCACTCCACGAGAGCAGTTGGAACTTCATGGGCAGTGCATCACGAGGCCTCCCTGGCTCAAATCTGTAAGGCCGCAACATGGTCTTCAGTACACACGTTTACTAGGTTCTACCAGGTGGACGTTAGAAGTCAGGAGGATATCGCCTTTGGGCGCAGTGTGTTGCAGGCCGCAAAAGATCCTCATGTCTGATGGCGCCCAGCTTATGTATGGTGTATCCCCCCCCTCATTTGGCATTGCTTTGGGACGTCCCACATAGTAATGACTATGTCGCTCTGTGTCCCGTGATGTACGAAAAAGAAAAAGGGATTTTTATAACAGCTTACCTGTAAAATCCTTTTCTTGGAGTACATCACGGGACACGGAGCTCCCACCCCTCTTTTTGGGGACACTTATTGCTTTGCTACAAAACTGAGGTACTCCCGGATGGGAGGGGCTTATATAGGGGAGGGTACTTCCGGTCTTGGAAGTTGCCAGTGCCAGCACCTGAAGGTAATCTATATAACCCACATAGTAATGACTATGTCGCTCTGTGTCCCGTAATGTACTCTAAGAAAAGGATTTTACAGGTAAACTGTTATAAAAATCCCTTTTTTTCAACCTGACTAACTATGTAACTATGTAAAGCATGCATGTTATACTCACTTGTGGAACCTAAGGGGTTATGATCCTCTGCATTGTGTAAAAAGGCTGTTTGAGCCTATCTTCTTTGATCCTTGCCTTCTTTTACTGTCCCCAATACATCTCCTGACAGAACAGAGCCTTGAGTACACCTGGCACGTGCTCAGTTTGGTGTGTATTGCTAGAGAGTTTTTTTTTGTTTTTTTTTTCAGAGTCTGCATGTGATCAGCACTGTCCAGACCAGAGGGTCAGGGGTCTTGCAGTCTCATAGGGCAGTTAGAAAATTATGGTTCTGAGATGGTTCTCTCTTCATTGGAGGACCCTGCATTAAATCGACTTTCTGAGTTGGATTTTGTTGGACATTACCTAAGTCCTCCCTGTGGCAGGGCATGTAGCCTGGTCCCTAAAAGAGACAATGCTAACAGTACTACTCCCTACTTCACAGTCTTCATTTAAATTGAAAATTTCTAACCCGCATCAGTGTTAACCTGGGCTTAAAGATAATGCATTGGCACCTATTGTAGCTCTCAACCAGTAGACTCTTCACTAAAGAGAGAGGTTTGCGTTTTAGGGCGTTTTTTTCTATCTCCTTATTGAGGACAGAACTCATTGCTGGGGAGCTCTGTGCCCCCCCACCCCCTGGACTGTCAGCAGACTGAACACGCTGGATCCCTGCTGAAGGGGCCCCATGTTGGGGATAGGGTATGGCCAGAGCACTTTATGGGACCTGAACACCAGGGGTTAGATTCTCCTTTTGTGGCTAAGCCACAGCTTCTTGAGGAACGTTCTAAAAATACTTTCCCTTGATTTGCCCTTAATCAGGTGCATCTTCTAAGGAGTGAGACTTAGACCCCATACACACTATTAGATTTTCTGCATATTTTTGTCTTCAGAATTACCAAAACCACGTAGTGCAAGGGCCTGCCTGATTGCATACAAATTGAAACTCTTAAGGTTTGACCTCATATGATATGGTTTTGGTAAATCTGAAAACAAAAATCTGCAGAAAATATAATGGTGTGTATGGGGCTTATGTTTCCTGTGTCTCGCTATTAATGCTTCTCTAGACTGAGGTGGATCCCTAGAAGCATACTGTGCTCAGAGTTAATCAGGTCTTGCAGAGTTCTTCTGTCAGACCCCAGAGACATTTTTGGGTGCTAAGTGGGTGGTTTTTTGTTCATAAATTTTTCCTTCTGCCTGTGCAAACATGGGCTGGAGTAAAGCACCATTCTTATCTACTGCAGTATTCAGCTATGGCGGCCTGTTGAGCCTTATTATGTCATTGCATAGGGGAGGAGCAGGTACGTTGATAGGTATCCTTATATCAGGGCAGAATAATAGCTAAGGGGGCTGCTTCTCTAACCTAATTGATCTCGCCTCCAAGATCTGGTATCCACCTGTCACTATAGATGTGAGAACTTCACCCAATTCATCTGGAACGAGTCTGATCCCCATGGCCAGGTGCGGTCCAGGTTGGAAGACGCGCAACACCTTTTATTGGTTGTTGTTTTTTCAGTGTGCCAATAATCAAAGAATGCAGTTTATTATATAACAGGGGGGGGGGGGAGATGTTTATGTTGTGTTTGATATGAGGTCTCGTAGGGCACCAGTGAAAGAGGAAGTGAGAGTTTCACATAGTTCAGAAATGAGAAGCAGTCCCGCCACAGGCAAATTGTCCTCCTCTGGGACGGGTGTGCAGCTGCTGCGCCATCTCCATTACAGCACGGCGGAGAACACCCGTCCTTCCAGAGCTCAGCCAATCAGCCAATTACAGTTTAAAAAAATGGTTCTGATTGGTGGTCAGGAGTGGAGACACTGTGCAGTCCTTTGCTGAGTAAGCTCACATGAATCAATACCCAGGCCGGCAGAACTTCATTGTGGTGCCCAGAATTTACATAATTGTGTAATCTCTGAGCTGGCAGACCAAGAGGTGGATGATGACCCTGACCAAAGATGGTGCCGTCCCCCTGGACAGAAGAGCAGATGAAGGCCTTGTCATGGGTAGTACTGTGATCTCCATGAGAGGTAATAAATTACTGGAAGTGTTACACACACATTATTTGTCATGGGTATATCTGATGTTAGGGCCACTGTAACTGCCTCACTGAGTCTTATGGCTGGCAAAATGGCTTGGACAAAGCGAAAAGGATGAGAAGGGAACCAGGAGATGTAGATTTAATCTGACAGATGACCCCCCCCCCCCCCCCCAGCACAGGAGGAGATGCACTCCATAATCTCTGGCCTTTGAAGGTTCTGGCTTTAAAAGTTTAAAATGATAGGTTCACTTTGATGTTTCATATTGTATCCTTTGGAGTTGAACAAGGGATCTGATTGGTTGCCAAAGTCACCTGTCCTACATCTGCTCTAGATTCGTGTGCACCAGTTTTCATAAATCCGTCTTGTTGTGGTTTCTTATAAAGAGAACGTTTTCCACAGCTCGTTTTCAGCCATCTCTTCTCCAACTGTCATGTTCTAGTTCAGATTTCTATCTAGCTCAGTGTCAGTCTAAGGTTTTTAAGGTTTTCCTTCGAATGAGCCCAACTGTTGCATCTCCTTGCTGGGGTTTGCTGTGCTGCAGCCTTTACTGCCCCCGCATGTATCACAGGCCGGCACACGCTACTCCACTCCTATGTCATGTGTGTCACAGGCCTACACATCCTACTCTTATGTGACATCACATGTATCATGGCCCAACACATACTGCTCCACTCCTATGTCATGTGCATTGTGGCCTAACACATACTGCTCTACTCTTATGTCAAATGTATCATGGCCTGGCACATACTACTCCACTCTCATCTCACGTGTATCGTGGCCCGGCACATACTACTCCACTCTTATGTCACATGTATCATGACCCGACACATAATACTCCACTCTTTAGTCACGTGTATTGTGGCCCGGCACATACTGCTCTACTCTTACGTTGCGTGAATCGTGGCCCGACACATACTGCTCCATCCACTCTTATGTCACGTGTATCATGGCCTGGCACATACTACTCCACTCACTCTTATGTGACGTGTATTGTGGCCTGACACATACTACTTCACTCTTATGTCACGCGTATCTTGGCCCAACACATACCGCTCCATTCTTTTGTCACGTGTATCATGGCCCGGCACATGCTGCTCCTCTGCAATGACAACATGTAAAGGTTGAGTGACTGTGTTGCCAGGGCCCTAAATTCAGTCCCACCTTTTGGCCATACAAGCTGCCCATCTAAAACACACTGCTGCACTTCAGTGCTTTATCATTTTTAAAGTGAAGCTGTAAGTTTACAAGTCTGCCTGAATAAATTCCTGACCTGTGAAACTTCTCTTTTAATACCAAAGGCGGGTGAATTTGTCAAATTAGAAATGCCCATTTTCTGGGCTAATATGCAAGGGGGTATATTAAAAAAAAATAGCATAGAGGGGGATTGGGGCACAGCCTGGGGAACATGTTCCAATGCCCAAAATTTTTTTTTTTTTTCATTTATGCACCTGGGATCTGTGATTTTTAACATTTATAATGGAAGAAAGTTTTTAAAATTGTCAGCAAATGATTTTGACAGCTGTCATTGCCAGCTTCTTTGTAAAAAAACAGACAGACAGCCGCCCCCCAAAGACTTTTTTGTATTTTGGAGGACCTTTGGAGGGGTTTGTCTGCTTTAAAAAAAAATATTAAAAGCTGGCAATGAATGTAATTTTACGTGGAAATAAATCAATCAAATAGATAATACCCCGAAAAAAAGAAACATTTTGCAAAAACAATTCCTTATATCAAATTGCTAGCTAAAACACTACTAGACAGTGATTTCACCCACTGTGTATAATAAATCAATCCAATAAATAATGTAGCGCAGCTTTTAGGACACGCACTACCTGAGGCCCGGTTCACACAGGGGCGGCACGACTTCGTGGGCGACCTCGGCGGCGCGATTTCAAGACGACTTGAGACGCCCGCCGAGGCGATTTGCATAATGACTTCTGTATAGAAGTCAATGCAAGTCGCCCTGTGTCACCCCCAAAAGTAGTACAGGAACCTTTTTCTAAATCGGAGCGACCTGAGTCGCTCCTATTAGAACGGTTCAATAGCACAGAGCGGGACGCGACTCGTCAGGCGACCGAGTCGCCTGACGAGTCGCCCCTGTGTGAACCGGGCCTAAGTGTAAAAATAAGATAGTGGATTATTTCTGCTTATTTTTACACTGAGAGCCGATTCACACAGGGGCGTCCTGGGATCCAACTTCAAGTCGCGCGGTTTAGAAAAGTAATGGAAGTGAATGGAGCCGTCTTAATGTACACTACTGCAGTCGCTCCGACTTCAGAAAAGGTTCCTGTACGACTTCTAGGCGACTTGTACCCATTGATTTCAATGGAAGTCGCCTCCAAGTTGGATCCCCGTTCATAGTGAGGCAACTTTACAGGAAGTCGCCCCTCTGTGAACCGGCTCTAAGGCAAACCCCTCCCTCCCTCCTACAGAGCTGGTATTTGGTATGAATCATGAAGGGGAACTCCACGCCAAATTTTAAATAAAAAACCGGCATGGGTTCCCCTCCAAGAGCATACCAGGCCCTTAGGTCTGGTATGGATTTCAAGGGGAACCCCCTACGCCGAAAAAATGGCGTGGGGGTCCCCCCAAAATCTATACCAGACCCTTATCCGAGCACACAGCCCTGCCGGTCAGGAAGGGGGGTGGGGACGAGCGAGCGCCCCCCCTCCTGAACCGTACCAAGCCGCATGCCCTCAACATGGGGGGTGGGTGCTTTGGGGCAGGGGGGCGCCCTGCGGCCCCCCCACCGCAAAGCACCTTGACCCCATGTTGATGGGGACAAGGGCCTCTTCCGGACAACCCTGGCCGTTGGTTGTCGGGGTCTGCGGGCGGGGGGCTTATCGGAATCTGCGAGCCCCTTTTAAGATCCCAGCCCCCAACCCATGTGAATGAGTATGGGGTACATCGTACCCCTACCCATTCACCTGGGGGAAAAGTGTCAATAAAAAAAACACACTAGACAGCTTTTTAAAGTAATTTATTAGGCAGCTCTGGGGGTCTTCTTCCGACTTTGGGGGTCTTCTTCCGACTTCGGGGTCTTCTACTGACCTTGGGAGTCTTCTTCCGACTTCAGGGGTCTTCTACCGACTTTGGGCCTCTTCTCCCACTCTCCGGTGCCTTCTCTGCGCTCTCCGGTTCTTCTCCCGTGCTTTCTGCCTTCTGCCGGGCACCTCCGCTATCTTCTGCCAACTATTTTGCTAGCGGGGGCCCGGTCTTCATCGTTGTCTTCTTCTCTCCACAAGATGTTGCCTCGACGCTCTCTGCCGCTATAATGCCATGTGCGCGGAGCGCAACGACTTATATAGGCACGGGGCGGGGTCACCGGGTGATGTCACCATGTGACCCCGGCCTTTATGTCGTCACCACCCGGAGCATGATGGGACTGTGACGTCATAAGAGGCGGGGTCATACGGTGTAAAAAACAAATGTGTGAGGTCCCCCGGGAAATTAATTTGGGTCTGGTACATATTTTAAGGGGAACGCCACGAAGAAAAAAAAAAGCAAAAGAAAATACTGCATGAGGTCCCCCTAAAAATCTATACCAGACCCTTAATCGGAGCAAGCAGCATGGCTGGCCAGGCCACATACCTCCTGACAAAGCACCCTGTTCCCATGTTGATGAGGATAAGGGCCTCTTCCCCATAACCCTAGCCTGGTGGTTCTTGGGGTCTGCAGGTAGGGGCTTATCAGAATCTGGGAGCCCGATTTAAAAATGAGGCCCCCAGATACCGGGTTTCCCCCTACGTGAATGAGTGAGGGGTACATAGTTCCTTACTCATTTCCCCAAAAAAAAAGTTATAGCCTAGCAATAAAGACAACCAAACATTAAAAAAATTCCCCAAAAATGCAAATCCATTATCAATCATGTCTTCCAGCAATAGAGATCCATGTCAATCACAATACCCGACAACCCGCTGAAAGAAAAAAAACGACGTTGCTGTCAAGACACACCCACTCAACAGTGTTGCCAATCATCAGTTTTTTTACTGGCAGACACTAATAAACGTGCACTTTTCTCCTGCCAGTAAATGACAGTGACAGGAAAAGGTTGCCAGTAAAAAGTGTGGCTGTGACTCTCAGCATGCACAGTTCTGGTCCAGAGCTGGCTTAGACCAATCGTGTGGCATTTACAGTGTGTTGGGGGCAGATCTGGCAGAGGCGGTGCCTGAGTGCTTGTTGTGTGATGTCATGGTGCAAGGGCGCCTTATGTGCGGGTCTGCGGAATGGGAGCAAGGCCAGCAGGGAGCGGGACTGTCAGTGTTGTTTGGACTCAAGTGGACTGAAGGTCCCTTGCATGGAGAGAGAATGTCACTGTGACTCAGGAAGGGACGTGTCGGTGAGGGATCATCATCATCTGTGCTGGGGAGGAAAAGGCTAGATGTTTCTGGGCACCCTACAGCCAGGAAATGAAGTGGATTCTATCTGACTGCAGCTTCCAATGCATAGTATGAGAAGCTCACAGTGTGCAGTGAAATCAGAGTAAACTATTTCAGTACAGGAGAGAAGCCTCTACAACTGTGCAAGACTGAAGGGAAGGCTGGAGTTCAACTTTAATGGCGCAGATGAGTCAATGTGCAGCGCAATGTAGACGCAGTTCAGTGGGACGGAATGGTTTCCTTAGCATGGCTCTGCAGATGTGACATGTGATTTTTATCTCCATCTATATATAGCAGCCTGCAGCTGTGACACATCAGCCCAGCCACCCCTCTCCCCACTGAATCTGCTGCTGTGGTGTTCTTTGACCCAAACCTGTGTGTATATATATATATATATATATGTGTGTGTGTGTGTGTATATATATATATGTGTGTGTGTATGTGTGTGTGTATATATATATATATATATATATATATATATATATATAAAATGTGTGTATGTGTGTGTGTATATATATATATATATATATATATATATATATATATAATGTGTGTGTGTGTGTATATATATATATATATATATATATATATATATATATATATATATATATATATATGTATGTGTGTGTGTATAGATCTTTGGGGGGTGCTGATTGTTCTTTATAATCAGGGACTATCTTCTAGTCTTTGTATAGTACACAGCGAGGAAAATAGAGAAAAACAAACGTCAAAATGTGACCCAAGATTTGAACTCGCCAACCTGATTCTGTCTCACTCCCTCTTCCATCTGTGATCAGCTGCGAGAACCTCAGCCGGAGTTCCCATAATAAGCTGTGAGTAAGCATTGAAAGCAATGAGAGGCTGCCGGATCTCGCATGTAATCGCTCAAGCATTGAAGTTCCAGCTTCACCCCCAACTACTCTTAAAACCCTTGCCCCTCCTAACACCCATGCTGACTAACCTGTGTAAGATAGATGCAAACACTTGCCTATTTTCAGCCCGCTCCGGTCCGGTCACGTGGTCTCCACTGTATCTGCCAGTGCCAGCTGCAGGGGAGAGGAAAGAGCTATCCAACAACGGCTAGTAAAGCCTAGAGCAGTGGTGTCACCTATCGGTCTCAAAGGCCCATACATTAAAGCCGCTCCCTCCTCTCTCCTGCAGCTGCTGCTGACTGACACAGGGGAGCTAGATCAGAGCCATGACCAGACCGGAGTGGCCTGAAAATAGGCAAGTACATCTTGCATCTTTTTTACACAGGTTTGAAGGAAAGGTGTTTGGAGGGGGAGGGGGCAGTTTTAAGAGTAGTTAGGGTTAGGCTGTCATAAAAATCCAGACTTTACATGATATGGTAGGTCATTGCAAAATCATCTCTCTCATCAGGAATAATAAATGTGACCAGGGGCATTGTGGGTATTTCCTGCCATTAGAGATAGTCTGTTGTGTTTAGTTAGACTCTGTCCTGTTGCCTTTCATTAGGAATAAGAAGATCAGAAAGGTGCAAAAAGGGATCCGATATGGTGAGCAAATATGACATACTATTACTATTGGTTATACCTAGGGGGGAGGGGGTACTCATTACACACACTGATAACATTATTTAATTTATACTGATCACATGCAGATGTACATAGGACATCAAACAGCCCCTAGTGCCCCTTTAACCCCGTCCTTCGCTGTTCTCGGCCACATGACTGATGTGCTGCGTTCCTGGCTGGAGGTAGTCACAGATGCTGATTGAAGAAGCTCTGAATCAGCTCTCTGTGCGCCGTCTATTTATACATTACTGGGAGGGATGGGACTGGACTGGCTGTCATTCTGTGTCATCTCTGGGATTCCCCTTATTTACAGCTCTGGGTTTAAAGTGAACCTGTTGCGTCTAACGCTTCCCAGACAGCGAGCAGTGTGTGGTACCTGCACATTCAGCTTGGGCCCCATTTATTTATTTGTGTTTCACTAACATAGTCTGTTCAAAATGAATGGGCTGGATGTATGTGTGAATGGGCCCTATGCATCTGCCCCCATCTCCTAGGGCACATTCACATTTCTGGGTTGCAGTAATGCATGCACATAACACGCATTCCTGCGTTGCGGGGTCATTAATTTTCAATGGCCCCCAATGCACTAAGACAACACATCTGATTCATGTGCAAATTTAGGCACAATAGGGTGCATTGGCATTTGAATGGTCTGTCTTAAAGCAATGCATGTTAATGCATAACATAACACATGTTAACGCACCACACAAAGACGTAAATGGGCCCTTACAATTTTCACTGACCTTTCCAAATGATATCAATCAATCTGGATGATTACATTTCCTTGTGGCTGTATGCACACTCTGTCCATATAGCAGACAGTTGTCGTATAGAGTTTAGGCACCTTGGGAGACTCAAAGTTCATGCTGATGGGCACATTTTGTTGTGCCCATCAGAGTGCTCCTAAACATAAAATGTGCCCATTAAAGTGCCCCTTAAAATAAAATGTGCCCACCAGAGTGCCCTTTAGAATAAAATGTGCCCATCAGAGTGCTCCTTAAAATAAAATGTGCCCATCCAAGTGACCCTTAACATAAAATGTGCCCATCAGAGTGCCCTTTAGAATAAAATGTGCCCATCAGAGTGCCCCTTAACATAAAATGTGCCCATCAGAGTGCCCCTTAACATAAAATGTGCCCATCAGATTGCCCTTTAGAATAAAATGTGCCCATCAGAGTGCCCCTTAACATAAAATGTGCCCATCAGAGTGCCCTTTAGAATAAAATGTGCTCTTCAGAGTGCCCCTTAACATAAAATAAGAGGCATGCTGATGTTCACATTTTATGTTAAGGGGCACTCTGATGGGCACATTTTATGTTAAGGGGCACTCTGATGGGCACAACAAAATGTGCCTCCTAACAAAATATGGCCATCAGTGATCCCCTTAACAAAAAATGTGCCCCACGTACCTTGAGGGCAGGAGTCTGCACATGTGGCAAGCTGCAGGGTTCCGAAGCTGCGAGGTATATCATACCTTGCAAGGAGTGAGAGGGGAGCCGCGAGCAATGCACATGACATCACGCCCCAACTCGTGGCCCGGCCGGAAATAAGATCCTGGAGCGAGAACCGCAGTCAGCGGCAGGGGGCGGAGTGCACACGCGACGTGACGGTGTCCCAGCAACCAGAGTACAGGTGACTTGGGTTACTCACAGTTTCAGTATAAAGTACAGGTGTCTTGGGTTATTTACAGCTCTAGCACAGAGTATAGGCATCTTTTGGTTGCTCACTGTTTTAGTATAGATTACAGGCGTTTTGGATTACCCACAGTTCCAGTAAAAAGTATAAGTATCTTGTGTGGGATCAGCCATTGCAGGTGTGCTGAACTGAAAAATATACAGAATGTTCCACAGAGGAGCACCCCACAGTTCAGATAAGGGGAGGGCTGCAGAATAGCACCAAGTAACATGTTATACCCTAAATATGGGTGTAACAAATGTAGCCAGGGTCAGACATTTTCTGTGTTGTTAATGTGGGGTTGGCTCCCTCTAGTGTTTACTGGACTCTATTTTCTTTTTCCTGTGTGAGGATGTAGAGCAAGGCATCATGGGATGTGTAGTTCAGAATGCTGAAGCTACTGTGCCAGCAGGACTGATCTGAACTACAAAGAACAGAATGCTGAGTGAACAGAACAGACTCCTGGGAGGGGATATAAGGGGGGCTGGTGCGGCCTCAGATCTCTCTAGACACGGTTTTGACTCTGCCAGTAGGAGGTCTGTGTGACAGTGAGTTGCTGATGATTTGCGGCCTACACAGCGGGGAGCCGGACAGCTATACCCAGAAGGATCTCTGCGGACAGCATCGCTTCTTCAGTGCAGTGGACCGGTGGGTGTTCCAGGTCATCCAGAGGCGCCTGCAATTCAGATTCCCGTGGGCTGCAGCGCGGTGGGCACCATTATCCAGAGCCAAGAGAGAGAGTTCCGGCTGGAGCCTTCTCATCATCTGCATTGTTGCCAAATCCATCTGAGTTCCAGAGTGGTGAGCGGGCATAGCCCATGTTATAGTTAAGGACACTGCTGTTAAACATCACTCACACAGTTCTGCTGGTGGTACTTGTAGTCCCACAGAAGTTAAATCCTATGTTATAACGGACACGGCAAGCAGATACCTATGCTCAGTCCACATTATTGATTCCAGTAGCCATATCAGATGACACCTTTAGGATCATAAAGGAAGGAAGTTAAAAAACTACCAGGATAAATCAAAGCTTTGCCAAATTTGCTACACTTTGCCATCTTGGATTACTTTATTTACAACACAAAGAGGCTAGCTGAAGATATCTGGATTTCAAGGAATACCCTTTTACCATCCTTTTTCCCTCATCTGCATTAAATTGCATTGAACTGCTAAAGGGAGCCACCCTATTTAATGTAATATTGTTTATACTGTTTTCCACATTGTGCAGGATTTACTGGCCTGTGAGTTGAGGAGGCAGAAGGGAGAAATCTGACACATAAAATATAGTGTCGGGTGTCTACTCTCCTGTTAACCTGTTCACATAGGTTTCTGTGATTGGGTTAATATTTGTGTTCATTTAGAAAAAGGAACTTTGCACCAATATATTGTGTTTATTTGATAAGTGTTAGATAAAATAGCAGTCTGGGCAGGAGTGTTTCCATAACTGACAAAGTTGATATATATATGTATATATATATATATATATGTATCTTGTGTTTTGATAATACAGTAAACAAATTTGAACTGTTTCTTTAACACTGTGTGAGTCTCTGTTTACTACCACAGCTGGTAAGATGACGGAACCCAGAGTGTCAGAGGTAAGGGAGGATTTGCAGAGTCGAGGTAATCAGTGGAGTACAGAGTCTATTAGCAGCCCTTACGGGGGTATCTCTACACATAAAACATGGTATAAATGGCGGAAACATTCTTCCAGGAATGGGTGGGCTCGACCTGGGCCAGGGCAATTCTCAGGCGTGACCAATTCCTACTGCCCGATGCCCCATACGTGCAGTTCTGGTCAGCCAGTTGCCGACCGCGTGGTCAGCTAGTTCTGACGTCTTCCCAGAACCCCCCCCTTTGCATGCCACAGGGGCGCACTCTGTGATTGCTGTGCCTTTCAAACACAGTTGCTCACAGATTGAGGTAAAGGGCCTGTGATAGAACCCACTGTCACTGTGTGTTTTGGAGGGGGCTGTGGGCTGGCCTCCTATCCACAGAGTATGGCCCAGCAGAGAATGAGAGACTTGGGGACAAAATGGCGTTGGGATAAAGTAATGTCTCCATATATGTTGCATCCCTTCTCCCCCATCTCCCTCTTGTTATTGTGTTTAATTATGTTAGGTCATGGCACGTAGACAAAAGGTGTGTAGACACATCCCATCAGGGGATGTGTAAGGAGGGGCTGCCTGCTTATCATAATCCCTTTGTGTTTCAACTGTAGTTTCGGTTTCAAAGTCCAAGTGTTGCGTTTCCATTGGTTCTTCCTTGTCCCCTACTTCCTCTATGACAAAGCTAAGGGGAGTGTCCCTGTTTTGTACCTAATAAACAGTTTTTATGCTCTGCGTGTTTAACCCTCAACACCTGTGTGGTTTGCCTTGTGATTGGGGGGTTAAGGGCTGGTTATGGCGAGTCTGCTCTCTGCGGGTGCGTTTGGAGGACAGGAGACACAGGTCTGGTGCAGGTGCCCAGCCGGGGTATCTGAGATCCGTCACAGGGCCCATAACAGTGGCCCTTTACCATGAGATCGGCTGTGGTAACCAGCAATTCTGACAGGCACATTTACACTAATAATCAGTGCTCTAATCATCAGTGCACATCATTGAAGAAGAAAAATTACTTATTTGCTAAGTTTTCTGACAGAATCTAAGAAAAATTATTTTTTTTCAAAATGTTTGGTCTTTTTTTCTTTTGTTTAGCAAAAAAAAAAAATGCCAGATGTGCTTTAATACCACTAAAACAAAGCTCTATCTGTCTCAAAAACATGATAAAAATGTAATTTGGGTACAATGTTGCATAAGCTCAAAATTGTCATTCAAAGTGCGACAGTGCTGAAAGCTGAAAACGTGCTGCTTAGTCCTGGAATACTTTGAGCCCAGCATGTGTGGTGATGCACCCCCCAGGGTGAAATTGACAGGTTGAGCTCAGCGGAAATGGGCAGAATGACAGAGTGAACCACCAGGGCCAGATCAAAGAGGAAGTTGGTTAGGGCGCTGGAGGATGGAAAGGGCAACTAGAACTTGGATAAAAAAAAATTCAATACAGGAGGGGGGATCTAATAATTTAAACAAACAAATATATTACACTTACTAAAGTGTGGAGAGTACAAAGTGATAACTAAAGTTTCAGAGAAAGAAGTGGTGGAGTTTCTGGCTGGTCTAGGGATATTTCCAGGAGGAAACCTTCAAAGAAATTTAGGATAATCTGGCTGATAGTTTTCCTGATCTTGTCCTCCCAATTCCTTGGTGTCCGGTCGTTGGCCTGCAGATCAGAGCCTGGGCACACGGTCACTCCTCCCAGCACTCCGCTGCCTCCCAATCTTTTCTTCTTTTTTTTCCTCCCAATCTAATCTCGCCAGGCCCACTGCCACACTCCTCCACCTCCCCTTCTTCCTGGATTTCCTTCAGCATATAAATAAATTATTTGGTGCAGAGCTTCTGTTCTCTGGGTCAGCTGGAAGCCAGTCATATATAACTTGACTACTGAAGAGCATAGGCTTGAATCCCAATTGATAGTTCAGTAAACCTTGCCCACATAAAAGAAACCAGACGTAGAACAATTTTGTTGGAAAGGGCAAGCCCACAGCTTTATTTAAAAAATTTAAGCACAGACAATTTTCCAACGTAAACAATTTTAACCAGTGCCAGTCACAGTTGTACTGTTAGCACATTTAAAGTCTAAAGGGCCTGTCCTTGCCAGTAGTGCTAGACAGACATTTGACTAATTCCAACTTCCAATCAAGGGGATAGCCCATTACGGCAACTTTTATCGCTGGCAAGGTTAAAAAAACACAGATAAAGCCATACACACAGACTAGGTTGACCGCCGGCAGTGGCAAAAACCAGCGGTCAAAACATTTCTATCCTGAACACAATTCTTCCACGTTCAAGAGAGGGAGGTTGAACTAACCGCAGCAGCTTCTAAACTCTTATAAAAGCCTGCGTGTACATGGACACATAGGCTTTTATGGAGTTGAGTTCATGAGCTTTGGCAAAAAAATGCCAAAAGCTTCTAAACTCAAGTTTAGATGCTGTAGTGTACGTGAGCCCTTAGCCACTTTACATATTGCATTAAATGCCCTTTTAAAATGTGATACACTGTGGCACGCTCTTCAGGTGGCAAACCCTCGTGTAAACAAGCCCTGTCTGTGAATGTGTTTTTTTTTTAAGGAAAAATCATACTTCTTGTTATGCACATGGGAATTCTGAAATCAAACAGAATCTGAAACAATGATATGGTGTATGAATGAAAAATTTCAGGGTCTTCATTTGACATCTGAGTCCCTAATGTCTTATTAACAATTTTTCTGAATTTCTATACAAATGTTCAAACAAATTTTACTGGTGTATGGGCAGCTTTATAAATGTACCCCTTACTGTGCGAAAAACTTTATTCAAGAGAAACTATCAGACCTTCTAGGCTCTTAATCATAGATTATTTCTTCAGATCAGGTACTCGTCATCAGCTGGGAGTTCTGCTTTAAGTGAATGACATTTTGTAGACGCCTTGGCTCAGTGTGTGGTGGTTTCCCTGTGGTTCAGCTATCAGTGCTGTGGGCAGGGATGGCGCTACAGACACTGTGATGAGATAGAGGCCTTAGAGACCCCCCATGTCTGTCTTTCCCACCTCTGTGAATCTGTGAAACACAAAACCCGGCCAGACATGACGCACTGGGTGAGCGTTACAATGTATATTTTTTGTTACGGTCCAATGTATATTTCTTATCACAGTACAATGTATATTTGTTATCACGGTCCAATGTATATTTATTATCACAGTACCATATATAGTTCTTATTATGGTCCAATGTATGTTTCTTATTGTGGTACAATGTCAATTAGTTATTATGGTACAATGTATATTTCTTATAACGGTACAATGTATAATTCTTATTACGGTCCAATGTATATTTCTTATCACGGTACAATATGTAGTTCTTATTATGGTCCAATGTTTGTTTCTTATTATGGTGCAATGTATATTTCATATAATACAATGCATATTGTTTATTACGGTCCAATGTATATTTCTTATTACAGTCCAATGTATATTTCTTATCAAAGTACAATATATAGTTCTTATTATGGTCCAATGTATATTTCTTATCACAGTACAATTTTTATTTTCTCTTACCATCCATGGACTGACACGGTGTCTCTTTACACGTGGGTTATGTCCCTGCTTGCAGGAGAAGACCTAGGCAGAATGTGAAATGTTATACATACATTCTAAAAGCCAGAGCTGAACAGCCCCACCCAGGGGGCGGTCCCTCCGGACATAACCCTCCCACTACAGTCAGCAGACTTCAGTTTTTTTCTGCCTAGCAGAAGGAGAAGACGTGGCTCTCTCAGGAGCCAGTCTCCTGACCTATTTTTATTCCTTTTCTGGAATTCTTTTTTATTTTATTTTTGAGAATTTTCTATCAACTGTCGGCTGGGCAACAGGTTGGGTACAAGATATCCTCGTAGTCTTCCCTGTCCGACCATCGAGCGTGCTGATCCTCGCCTTGTGTGCATGAGACTCAGTTCACGACAGGCCCCATGACTCCAGGGGTGGCCGGGTTTGCGTTCATGCTCCCACGGTCCTCTCAAGACTGAACAGTTCCTGACTGACTGTATCTTTCACGGTGGACCGGGCCGACAGCTACTCAGTACTGCACTGTGATAGTCCTGTCAGAAACACACCAGTGGGTCCCTCAGGGGACGGGTAAGTAGTCTCTCCTGCCTGCAGGTGAGTACAAAAAGCTGTGTGTTTCTCTGTGGGGGATTTTCCCGGTCTCCCCCTGTATTTCATTGTCACTCTCTGTCACCATTGCTGGCGCTGTGCTGTGTGGGGTGCCTGGGGGTCACACTGTTCTTGGAGGGGCTAATGCTGGTCTGCAGATATGCTTGGTGCCGTTTTTTGTGTGTTTTGGTGCCTGAGCGCCGAGTGGCGCTGTGTGTGTGCTTTTTTTTTTCTTTCACTTTTGCTGAGTCATGGCGGCCATCTTGCCGCAGATCGCCTCAGTGAAGTGCGGCGGCCATTTTCTTGTAGCCTGCGCGCTCTTCAGCACTAGTTTTGGCCTCTAGCGCTGCTGTAACAGCGCAAATCTCCTCACAATCTCCTCACAGCTCACCAGCGCTGACACAGCGCGGTACAGACAGCGGAACTGAGCGGTCCCTGGTCCGGTTTGGTGAGTCCCCTGGGCGCCCCCTCCTCAGTCAGCACAGCCTGTGGGTGGACTTTTTATCTGAGGAGTCTCAGAGGGGGGCAATATGGAGTCTCTGTTACCAGCTTCTCCTAAATGTCAGTGGACAACAGGCAGTGCTTCAGCACCTGCGGTCCCTAGGGACCAGTTGTGGGCAGTCCTGGAATCATTTCTGACCAGGATGGGAGCTGTGTGCAAGCGCAAGGGAGCAAAAAAGCGCCCTCTCCCCACTTTACTTCGTGAGGGCAGTGCGCTGATTCAGATATGGGCCTAGTCACTACCGCTCAGGACCCTAGTTCTGAATGTATTGGATGGTTTTGAACAGGACATTCCTTATGAGGAAAACTCCAGTTCTGAGTCAGTAAATGACAGGGCGCTTGTTAGTGTACTCATGACTGCGGTGAGGGACACTCTCAAGCTAAAATGCTGCGGATGCAGAACCTCAGGCGGATACAGTCTCCTTTGGTTCTTTTAAGGCCAGGCCTTCTAAAGAGGTTTTTCCATATGTACTTTCTTTGACCAGCTCATTGATAAGGGCTGGGAAAAGCCGCAGAAGAATTTTTTTATGGTCCCGTGGCGTTTGTCTATCAGATACCCCTTGAAGATGCCCTACTTAAAAAGTGGGCTTCTCCCCCAGGGTCGACCCTCCAGTCGCCCGGTTGAACAAGGCCATCACTCTCCCGATGGAGGGGACTCCTGCATTTGAGGACCCCACTGACAGGAGGTCAGAAGTGGGGAGCAGAGCCATGTTTGCCTTGTTGGGATCCGCCCTATGGCCTGTGGTAGCGGCGACCCTTGTGTCTTAAACACTTACAGGTTGGGCAAAAATGTTGCACCTAGCTGTACAGGAGCATAATCTTCCTCCAGACACAGTTGCTTTGGCCCACCAACTGGTTCAGGGCCTGGTTTATGTGTGCGACGCCACGTTGGACGCGGCCCCTTTAATATCCAGGGCCTCTGTCTCGGTGGTGGTATTGCGTCGTCTTATCTGGTTGAAGTGCTGGTCTGCTGACCTAGCCTTAGGAAGCTCCTGACGGATCTACCATTTAAAGGTGGTAGACCTTTCGGTGCTGCTCTGGATGACATCGTCATGGATGTCATGGGAGGTAAAAGCACTCTTCTTCCTTAGACTAGCAAGGGTGAGGAGGCCCGCCGCAAACAGGGGCTTTCCTTTCCAGCAAAACGGGGTTTTTCGTCAGTCAGAGTCCACGGGTAGGCTCTCTCAGACTGACGGCAGTGCGGCTGGTGGGCACAAGTGCCCCTGGGTGCGTAAGCCGAACAAGCGGCTCCCAAGCCCGCCTCCGCGTGAAGTCTTGCCTCCGCCCGACTCTGGGGTGGGGGGACGACTTCGCAGGTCACGAATCGGTGGTCCTCCCGAATCTCCGACTGGTGGGTGTGCGAGGTGGTCACCTCAGGATACAGGATAGTATTCCGATCCTGGCCCCCAGACAGATTCTTTCCCTCAAATCTTCCTCTCCTTCCTACCTGTCGGGCAGCCCTCTTGGGGGCTGTACAGGATTTGATCAGGTCCGGAGTGATTGTGCCGGTTCCGTCACATGAGAGTTTTCAGGGATTCTACTCAAATCTGTTTGTCGTCCCAAAAATAGGACGTGGTTCGACCTATCCTGGATCTCAAGGCCCTGAATGCCTTCGAGAAGGTGCAGAAATTCCACATGGAATCCATTCGCACGGTGATCGCTACACTCCACCAAAGGGATTTTCTTCTGGCGTCCTTGGACTTCATGGACGCCTACTTGCATGTTCCGATCTGCGCAAGTCACCAGAAGTTTCTGCGCTTTGCGATCAGCGAAGTCCACTATCGATTGGGGCTCTTCCTTTCAGCCTAGCCTCGGCACCAAGGGTGTTCACCAAGGTGCTTGCTCCGGTTCTAGCCTTCTGTTACAGCGAGGTATTGCTGTCGTGGGCTATCTGGACGATCTTCTGCTAAGAGCAGAAAGTGGATCAGACTTAGAGGAAAGGTGACTATCGTCAATTAGACCCTAAGGGACTCGGGTGGTTCCTGAACATTCAGGAGTCAGTCCTGGTCCCGACTTAGTGTCTGGAGTATCTAGTTCTGATTCTGGACTCCTTGGAGGCAAAGGTATCCTACCTCTGGAGAAGTTGCTGACACTTCAGTCTGCGGTGCGGTTGCTAACATCCCAAAAATGTTTGTCAATCCGTTTTTTGCATGAGAGTCCCGAGACTCGTGGTGGCCTCCTTCGCGGCCGTTCCGTATGCCCAATCACACACCAGGGCATTGCAGAAGGAGATCTTGTCCACGTGGGACAAATCCCCGTTGTCCTTGGATCTTCAGATCCAGGTGATTCACCTGGTCAGGGCGCCCCTGACATGGTGGTTGGGATCCTCAGCTCTTCGGTCCGGAAAGTCGTTCCCCTCCCATCCAATGGACGGTACTCACGACAGACACCAGCCTGGGGTGGAGTCTGGGGAGTCCTGTCGGCTCAGGCCTTGGACTCCGGACGAGCCCGTTTACCAATCACTGTTCTGGAAATACGGGCCATCGGACTGTGTCTCTCCTCAGGTCGGAGAGAGTACGGGGTCGCTCCATCAGGAGCCAGTCGGACACCGCCACGGCGTTGGCGTATGTAAACCATCAAGGGGGAACTCGGAGCTTAGCTGCGGCTTCCGAGGTAGTCCGTATCCTGAAGTGGGCCGGAAGAAACGTGCCGGCTCTGTAGGCCATTTTACATTCTGGGCATAGACAATGGGCAGGCGGACTATCTGAGTCGCCAATCGCCAGACACCGGATCAAGAAGAGTGGTCCTTGCATATTTCAACTCCTTTATTGACGGTGGGGCACGCCGGATGTGGACCTGATGGCCTCTCGACTCAATCGCAAGGGTCGAGGTTGTGGCCAGATCCAGGGATCCTTGGGCGATGCCTCGGATGCGTTCGTGGCCCCATAGGGTCCTTATCGCCTGATATAAACTCTGGCGATCCTAATTGTTCCGGATTGGCCTCAGCATCACTGGTACGCTGATCTGGTACGTCTCGTCGCGGACGTTCCCTGGCGGTTTTTTGGTTTCCTGAAACCCCCTTTTTTTGGAATAAAGGCCTTTTAACCGGAGTGCTGCGTCCAGAAGACCTTCTTTTCTTTCTTCAATGGCATTTGCCTGCACCCTTGGTTGCTGGGAGGAGGTAATTCCAGGGACTTCCACACCTGAGCGGCTCCCTTCCTCCTGCCGATGAGGGAGGACCTTCAGTCTCAAGGTCCTATGTTTCATCCGGCTTACAGTCTCTGGCTTTAACGGCAAGGCTGTTAAAAGCCAGGTGTTGAGGGACCGAGGTCTCTCGGACTCGGTCATTTTGACCATGTTAAGGACACGGAAGTCTTCCTCCAGGCAGATCTATCACCGTGCCTGGAAAGCTTATATCTCCATGTGCGAAGCGCTGGACTGGCGTCCTCGGACGTATTCCGTCCCCAGAATCCTGCGTCCTCTGCAGTGTGGAGTGACCCAAAAAGCTTGCTTTGAGTACCATCAAGGATCAGATTTCGGCCTTGGCCGTCTTTTTTCAGCGACCTCTAGCGGGTCATTTTCTTGGTTAGCACCTTGTGTTGGGGGTTCGCCATGTGCTCCCTCCTGTCAAGCCTCCTCTCCCACCGTGGGATCTGAATTTGGTGCTCTCGGTCCTCCAGGAACCTCCTTTTGGGAATATCCGGGATATTCCCCTCTTGTCTTGTCTCAGAAGGTGGCCTTTTTAGTGGCAATCACTTCTGTTTGACGAGTGTCTGAGTTGGCGGCTTTGTCCTGCAAGTCGCCATATTTAGTCATCCATAAGGATAAGGCGGTGTTGCATCCGCGACCTTCCTTTTTTGCCAAAGGTGGTGTCGACCTTTCACCTACATGAGGACATTGCCCTCCCGTCCTTGTGTCCTCACCCATCGCATCCCAGAGAGTTTGCGCTGCACATATTGGAGGTGGTACGAGCCTTACGGGTGTACCTGTCTGCTACTGCTTCTATTCAGAAGTCCGACTCACTGTTTGTGACTGTCTCTGGTCCATAACAGGGCCAAGCGGTTTCGTCTGCCATCATTTTTAGGGGAATCAGACAAACCGTCATTCAAGCCTATGCTCTCAAAGGGCGGGCGCCTCCCTTTCCGGTTACGGCGCATTCCACCAGGGCAATTGGTGCTTCGTGGGTTTCCCGACATCAAGCGTCGGTTGCACAAGTGTGCAAGGCGGCGACCTGGTCGTCTGTTCATGCCTTTTAAGTTTTTTATAAGGTTAATGTGGCTGCATGTTCGGATGCTTCCTTCGGCCGCAGGGTGCTGCAGGCCGCTGTTTAAAGTTGCGACTCCTCCGTTGAGGAGCTCTGCCTTTTATTGGATTGAAGTTTTTGGTTTTTCCATTTATACCGCTCCCATCCCTCTTGACACTGCTTTGGGACATCCCACGTGTAAAGTGTAAAAGAGACACCGTGTCAGTCCATGGATGGTAAGAGAAAATAGGATTTTTTGTACTGACTGTAAAATCCTTTTCTCTGACATCCATGGACTGACACGGCACCCACCCTTCCTTTTAAGTTTGTACTGCTTTTTTACGAACTGAAGTCTGCTGACTGTAGTGGGAGGGTTATGTCCGGAGGGACCGCCCCCTGGGTGGGGCTGTTCAGCTCTAGCTTTTAGAATGTATGTATAACATTTCACATTCTGCCTAGGTCTTCTCCTGCAAGCAGGGACATAACCCACGTGTAAAGTGTAAAGAGACACCGTGTCAGTCCATGGATGTCAGAGAAAAGGATTTTACGGTGAGTACAAAAAATCCTATTTTTATAGTACAATGAATTTTTCTTTTAACAGTACAATGTGTATTTCTTATTATGGTACAATGTATATTTCTTAAAACAGTACAATGTGCATTTCTCTTTAAGGTCAAGTGTATTTTTCTTATTACTGGGCTCGCTAGTAACACGGGTCACCACTGAGTAGTGCACTTCACCACGTGCCAACATTGACTGTCACTGCACCACACCGACCAGCAATGTCACAGGGCAATTCTCCACTGTATGAGCACATAAAAAAACTGCTGCGCTATGTACGCTATACTATAAATTAGATTATCAGGCAGCAATTGTCAGTTTATCCCTCTAAACGTGACATGTATAAGATAGGAAAATGCCAAAAGAGGGTGCTATGAGTTTAGAAAAGGGTGTAATCCTGCCCCCCCACCCCCTACATACAATAAACATACTCCATACTCCTTATAACAATGTATTCATAATTTATTAAAAATAGTGTAACAAAAAGTGTACCTAATGTAGCTTGTTAATGTGCGGTATATAGTACATAATAGTATAGTATAGTATATATAGTACATAAAGCAATGACGGGGCTGGCCTCCTGTTATTGCTTTATGTTCTATATGCATTTAAAAGCTATGTTGGATATACTCTTTCATTGTTTATATTAAATAGTTTATAAACCAGATATTTTAAGACTATCACAACACCCTGTTCTTGTATATGTATATGGTGTATGAGACTTTTACAATTTGTTACGTTTATGCACATTGAGCATTTCCTTCATTTTTGTATATTAATTTAAAGGGAAAAGACATTGTAAATGGCGGGTGTCTGCGGCCAGCTACAGGCAATCCATAGACATGAGAGGGTAGTTTGCAGATTTGTGGCACATTTCTCACTTCTACTGATAAATACATCCATGATGGTGCCTGGTCACCTCAAAGCGATGATTCCAAGCAAAGCAACATGTTCAGCCCTGCATACACCCACTGAAGAGCGCACGTTCTGTGTATTACATCTTAGAGCTTACACAGGGTGGAGGACTCTCTTCACATCTATGTAACAGCACTGGATGACTGAGTAGCTAATCTTCAGGTATCAGTGCTGCCACCTAGAGGGGAGAGAAGTGAGTCACATGGTCCCCCATACCTATGGGTACGGGGTGTTTTTTAGCTGGAGGGAGCAGCAGAGAAGGGAGGGTAATTAAAAGACCCTGACACCAGATTGTTTTTCAAATATAATCAAATGTAATTGTTTTATAATCTTTCATAAGGTTATATGTGCCTTTCTTGTGTAGACATCCAAAAGCCCCGAGACTGCTGCTGAATGCCACCACCTTGGCTGTGATATCAGCAGCCCCCTCACACTCAGAGCTGTCACTCAAGTGGCTCAGTCACTTCAATCTAATTACTAATGCTAGCAGCATTAGGATTCAAATTAGTCAATGTTGATTGAGAGAGTGAAGTTCTGCTTCAAAGGGGTTGTAAACCTTCGTGTTTTTTTACCTTAATGCATCCTATGCATTAAGGTGAAAAAACACCTTGCAGTGTCTGGTCCCCCAGCCCCCCCGTTTTATTTACCTAAGCCCCAATTTTTCGTGGGCGCGTCCCCGCCGTCCTTCTCTCCATGGAGTCCCGGCTTTGATTGGATAGAGTGATAGCAGCGCAGCCATTGGCTCTCACTGCTGTCAATCAAATCCAATGACGTGGGCGCCTGGGGCCTATGACACAGGAGCGCGCCAGCAAGGTAACCCCCTCGGGAAAGCGCTTCTCCTAGAAAGGTTATCTAATACAGGGAGGAGCCGCCGAGGGCCCCCAGAAGAGGAGAATCGGGGCCACTCTGTGCAAAATGAACTGTATAGTGGAGGCAAGTATGATATGTTTGTTATTTAAAAAAACAAAAAACAAAGCTTTAGTATCACTTTAAAGAAAGGAAGGCAGCTAGCGAGCCCACCAATAAACAAATTTAATTCTGTGCCCGGCATGGGTTCACTTTAAGATGGCAAAACAGAAAAGATCATTAATCCAATGGAGAATATATAAGTGAACTCCAAAATGTTCTGGTAATGTTAGCGGTTCCCTTTCCTAGAAGTACAATTTTTTATGTGAATTGTTGGGAGATGGGGTCACCTGAAAATCCTCACATTTCTCTACTCTGAGAATTCTTACTACAAATCCTTCTATGTAGCCTGTTCAGCGTGGAGCCCCCCCGGCGTCAGTCCATTCACAAACTTCTTGGCCCATCCCAGGGAAAGGCCGGTGTGAAATGGAAAATAGAGGAATTCTCATGGAAACATGTAAACTTGTCTGTTAAGCAGTTCAGGCTGTGCCGGGCAGCTCCCCCGTCCCCTCTGGAATTACTAATCGACATATGGATCTACTTTCCCTAAAATCACTTCCCTCTGCTGCCCTGTGCTGGGGAGTCATACAGAGCCTGAGAGTGAGCGTCTCCTACAGTCAGATCCCGGATAATCGGCAACATGCAGCAGCAGGCTTTCCATGGGACGCAGCAATGTTTGTGTTTCCCGTATACGTCATCTGTGTTCCCAGATTATGGAAACATCTCATATCCCACAACATCTGTGCCGCCGGCCTCGGTACCCTGCCACTGCTCTGTGCATACTCCAGTATACTTTCTGTGCATTCTGACACCATTTTTGGCAACACCTCAGTACAAGACACACAGAGCTTCTTGTTTTATTCTGGAATCTGGTTAGCCAGGGCAAGAGGAGACACCAAAACTGTGATTGAAAGATATTCAGGGCTTCACAACTTTTCCAAATTCAAACATGTACGTCTTAATAAGACCTCATGCACACAGAATGATTTTTTCCTGGAGCAAAGGTAAAAATGACGTCTAAAAACACGCCCAAAGCAACATTTTGCATGTGCGTTCATGCTTTTGACATTAATGCGTTCTATTAATCAGAATGTTTATCTATCTAGTGTTAATGCGTGTTTGGCATTCATGCTGCGTCTGCTGCGCAGAGCAATGCATAGCTGGTCAGATGCAGCCTGTGAACTGTCGTGTGTTGCTCTAATCAAAAAAAAACAGTCAATGGCAACTTGCTAAACTGTGCTTGATGTGCAATTCAAATGCAGGAAAACAGCACCTGTGTACATGACCCCAACATCTCGACACCCATCGGAAATTAACTACTTTCTGCCTGGCGTATAGTCAAATGACGTACGCATGAACCTTTCGTCCCTCCGGGCGGACGTCATATGACGTCCTAGGATTCCCTGCAGTGTGGAGAGCGCGCGCTGCCGCCGGCGCACGCACACTCGCCGCATCACTGGGGACCCGATGCACATTCCCGGCGGCCGCGATGGCTCGTCACAGAGTCGGGAGGTGGATCTGTGTGTGTAGCGATACCCCCGAACTAAGAGAGCCGCTGGTTTTGTTTCGGGCCCTGTACACAGCACAGCCAACCCCCGGCAATCTACTCGACCCTCCTCTGGCACAGCTAGTCTAGGGGGGGGGATATTAGTATGGCTCTATACCTGTCCATGAACAATCCCACAATAATCCAAACAGTTGTAAAGTATAGTAATGGACACTACTACCGGAAGCATTAACTATAACAGATTTACTCGGATATAAAAGTCAACGATCAATACAATACAGCACATACATGCAGAGCCTTGCAGTAATAATAACACTAGTCAACTATAGTATATAAAGAGATCCACACCACATGTAGCTATCCTCCCCATGAGCAATATGGCGCTCAATAAAGTTCTAACCTCCCAGTCAGGCCTGACTCAGTTAAAGCTCAGTCTTACAGTGAAGAATCTTCGCATGCAAGATGATCGGTGGTGCACATACAGGAACAGTAATTTGTAATCCAATAACGGTTTATAGTAATAGAAACAACTGTGCTGAGACTATATATCTCAGTTCTGCAACTAGTCTCCTGTCAGGACAGCAGGTATAACACACGATGGGCCAAGGCAGTCAATAGGCCTAACAAATGTACTCGGTTATAGTTGTGAGCAGGTGCTCTCTCACCCCTCCGGACTCGATCCTAGCCCGGGACTCCCACCGCTGTGTCTCCGCACACAGGGTCTGCAACAGCCGGGTCTCTGGTCCAACTGATGTCCGCGAGGAAAGTAGATATCAGGTGCCACACAGGCTCCGCAGTGGGGTGGAAGGCTCTTTGAATGTGCGCAAGGCCCAGGCCTCGGGCCTTACACTTGTAGCAGGTCCGCACAGGGAGTCCTCTTGCTAGCAGCGCAGTGTCCAAAGAGGCCGGGCTTAGCCTCGCCCTCCCCTTTTATACCCCACCCATGAGTCTCTGCGGCGGCATAATGCACCTTGGGTGCCAAACAGGGTTCTGGGTAACGTAGTCCATGGGGCCTCAACGGAGACCCCGCTACACACTCCCCCCCACTTAAACTCTTTGGTCCCCAAAGATAATTGTCAACATACACTACGCACAACATTAGACAAAGTTGCGTATGATGTCGGCAGAGGAAGTTCCCACCAAAAATGAGAGGGTGAACTTCCTTGCCCACAGGTCACACTGTCATAAGTGGCCTGTCTAACTGTGCCAGGGGGTGAGTTGGGGTTGCCCTCCACCAAATGAACAGTGGAGGGATCAGGGCTTTCTGCACTCCTCCTGGCGGTTACTACAGTATCCTCCGAGCTTTCCCCCATTTGTGGGTAAGTCAACTTTCGGGGAGGCCTTATGGTCCTTTTCACCCTCCGCTCTCTTGGGATTTCTGGCTTGGACACTGTAGGTTCCTCTTCTGGAACAGACATGGCAGCTTTCACTGTTTCTGAAACATTTAACTCAGGAGCAGGAAGATACATGGAACATCTTGGATCCTCCTCTGGGAGTGAGTCGAAGGCATCTTCCCATGAGTCTGATCGAGGACTGGACGGGATGAACTCAGTAGCTTCTGCATTGTTTGGGTCCAATGGAGCTCACTGGAGATGGGCACCCAGTTGACTCCTTCACCGGGGCCCTCTGGAGTTTTCCGCCGGCTTGCGATTATTTATCTTCTTTTTCTTGGGACTGGAACATACTTTCGCAATATGGCCAATTCCTCCGCAGTTAAAACAAATCGCATCCCCCCAATCTTGTAGGGGAGTGGGCGCTGAGGTATCCGGGAACAACTCCTTCTTCGGTCCCTCTTTTTCTACGACTCTTGGATCCTTTGCCATCAAAGAGGTCAGCATTTCCAACACCTGAGACATCTGTGACTTCAGGGTATCTACTTCTGATGCCGGGTACACACGATCGTTTTTCACGTCGTTAAAAATGCAATTTTTTAAATTGGGCATTAAAAACGATCGTGTGTAGGCTCCAGAGCATTTTTAACGACGTGAAAAATGGCCTAAAAAAAGGAGAACCTGCTCTATTTTTTCACGTCGTTTTTCACGTCGTTTTTTTTAACGACGTGAAAAACGGTAGTGTGTATGCTTTTACAAGGGGGGAAAAAACACGCATGCTCAGAATCAAGTATGAGACGCGAGCGCTCTTTCTGGTAAAACTAGCGTTCGTAATGGAGATCGCACATTCGTCACGCTGTAACGGACTGAAAAGCACGAGGCTGAAAAGCGCGAATTGTCGCTCAACAAACTTTACTAACATGAAGGGTGGCGCCATTCGAACGGAACTTCCCCTTTATAGTGCCGTCATACGTGTTGTACGTCACTGCGCTTTGCTTGAGCGTTTTTTTTAATGAACGTGTGTATGCAAGACAGGCTTGAGAGGAAACAAGAAAAATCACGTTGAGAAAAACGTTGTTTTTGAAAATGACATTAAAAACGATCGTGTGTACGCGGCATGAGTCTCTTTCAGGGGTCATGGCTAATCTGACCATTACTGGCGTAGAAGAGGTATGCGTCTTGATCGCTTGCTGATGTTTCTGTAGAGCCTCTTCATCTCTGATGATCTTTACCAGATCAGGGTAATTCAGTGACATACCTCCTCCAGAGGTTTTCAGGTGAAGCCAGACTGGATCCGAGCGTAGCGCTCCCTTTAAGATCTGCTTCATTCTTGTCGCATCTATGGCTTGGGGTACCATCCCTTTTTTTAGCACGATTTGGCAAAGCATCTTGTTCAGTCTTCTGACATACTCCGACAGCTTTTCTCCCGGCTGCTGAAAGGTGTGTTCAAACTGATACACCAGTTCCGTTACTTTCTCTAACTGACCAAACTCTTCTTGCAGCATGGCTAAGCAGTCATAAGCCGTGCAGGCAGCATTTCCAAACCAGAGACTTTTTACAGCTTCCGCAGCCGCGCCTTTCAGACTTTCCATCACGCGCTGCTTCTTCTGCGCTTCAGGCACCTCCCATGCCTCTACCACTAATAAGGCCTGTTCGATCCAGGTATCAAAGTCTTCCTCCCCCACAGGGACGGGCAGCCTCCCCGAAAATGTTCTTAGCTTCCGGTAGCTGGCCTCTATGTGTACCGTGTTAGTTTTCTGACACTTCGCGAGCAGATCCCCCAAGGCGTTTAAAAGCTCTGGCCCTATGGCAGTAATAGATGTCACTGGAGGTGTCGCCCCTTTCTGCTTCTCCTGTGCATAGGGTATTCCTGGCGGTGATCCCGTTGGGGATGGCGGAGGTGACTCCGTCTTTGCGGTCATTGCGTGCGCCAAACCATAAGTTTTGTTATCTGGCGTCTGCACACTTCGGCCTTTAAAGTTCCCCGGTACTCCATCCCACCATTCTATCAGTGCATACTGAAACGAGGTGTCTGGGTCTGATCTCATGTCCATCACCCATGGTGTATGATTTGGGGATAACGACACTAAGAGTCGCTCCGCCACATCTATCGACCATTCTTCTCCTGGGAGACTGATGACCACTGACATGTCTGGGTTTGTTTTGGCTGCTTTGCACCATGCTTTGACTTCTAGCGGGTCCATGCCGGTACTTTTGGCGTGTTTGCTTGCCATATACAGGATCCCAGACCCAGAACCCCCACGTGTAGCGATACCCCCAAACTAAGAGAGCTGCTGGTTTTGTTTCGGGCCCTGTACACAGCACAGCCAACCCCCAGCAATCTACTCGACCCTCCTCTGGCACAGCTAGTCTAGGGGTGGTATATTAGTATGGCTCTATACCTGTCCATGAACAATCCCACAATAATCCAAACAGTTGTAAAGTATAGTAATGGACACTACTACCGGAAGCATTAACTATAACAGATTTACTCGGATATAAAAGTCAACGATCAATACAATACAGCACATACATGCAGAGCCCTGCAGTAATAATAACACTAGTCAACTATAGTATATAAAGAGATCCACACCACATGTAGCTATCCTCCCCGTGAGCAATATGGCGCTCAATAAAGTTCTAACCTCCCAGTCAGGCCTGACTCAGTTAAAGCTCAGTCTTACAGTGAAGAATCTTCGCATGCAAGATGATCGGTGGTGCACATACAGGAACAGTAATTTGTAATCCAATAACGGTTTATAGTAATAGAAACAACTGTGTGGAGACTATATATCTCAGTTCTGCAACTAGTCTCCTGTCAGGACAGCAGGTATAACACGATGGGCCAAGGCAGTCAATAGACCTAACAAATGTACTCGGTTATATTTGTGAGCAGGTGCTCTCTCACCCCTCCAGACTCGATCCTAGTCTGGGACTCCCACCGCTGTGTCTCCGCACACAGGGTCTGCAACAGCCGGGTCTCTGGTCCAACTGATGTCCGCAAGGAAAGTAGATATCAGGTGCCACACAGGCTCCGCAGTGGGGTGGAAGGCTCTTTGGATGTGCGCACGGCCCAGGCCTCGGGCCTTACACTTGTAGCAGGTCCGCACAGGGAGTCCTCTTGCTAGCAGCGCAGTGTCCAAAGAGGCAGGGCTTAGCCTCGCCCTCCCCTTTTATACCCCACCCATGAGTCTCTGCGGCGGCATAATGCACCTTGGGTGCCAAACGGGGTTCTGGGTAACGTAGTCCATGGGGCCTCAACGGAGACCCCGCTACACGTGTAAACACACAGATCCATGTCCTGTCAGGTGAGAGGAGACCGATCCGTGTGTGCCCACTATAGAGGAACACCGATCAGTCTCCTCCCCTTGTGAGTTCCCTCTCCCTACAGTTAGAATTACTCCCTAGGTAACATATTTAACCCCTTGATCGCCCCCCTAGTGTTAACCCCTTTCCTGCCAGTCACATTTTTACAGTAATCAATGCATTTTTATAGCACTGATCGCTGTATAAATGTGAATGGTCCCAAAATAGTGTCAAAAGTGTCCGATGTGTCCGCCGCAATGTCACAGTCACGATAAAAATCGCAGATCGCCGCCATTACTAGTAAAAAAAAAAAATAATACTAAAAATGCAAGAATTCTCTCCCCTATTTTGTAGACGCTATAACTTTTGCGCAATCCATTCAATATCCATTCAATATCCATTCAATATATATATATTACTGCAAAAAATGTTACCAAAAATATGTAGAAGAATACATATCGGGCCTAAACTGAGGAAAAAAATTTTTTTTTTTTAAATTGGGATATTTATTATAGCAAAAAGTAATAAATATTGTGGTCTTTTTCAAAATTGTCGCTCTTTTTTGGTTTATAGCACAAAAAAATAAAACCGCAGAGGTGATCAAATACCACCAAAAGAAAGCTTTATTTGTGGGGGAAAAAATTATCAAAATTAATTTGGGTACAACGTCGCATGACCGCACAATTCTAATTCAAAATGTGACAGCATTGAAAGCTGAAAATTGCCGGTATGGAAGTGGTTAAATAAAAAATGTTTACTCTGATGTTCTATTATCAGGCCTGTGGAAAGTGCCCAATGATCCACGTACCATAATAGGAAGCTGCTTCCACTGACGCATTTCACCTCCTACTGGAGTCTAATCATAGAGCCTACATAGTGGACCCCTGAGATGTGAGCACCTGCAGCTAAGTGGTGACAGCACTGTGTTGGTACTGTGGACATTGGGAGTAATGCTCCACTGGTGTTGGTGAGATCAGAGGATGCAATGCCATGGCTGCTGGTGATGGGAACACTGCTTGCAGGCCTGAATCATTGCAGATGCCCAGTGAGGTATTAACACTGGCTGCTATTTTGCACCATTTCTGGAGATAATCAGGAAATATGTCACAGCACACCTTATTTCTTTAGCAGAGTCCAATTTATGATATCATTGATTGAATCACACTGTGCTGTGGCATTGGGGAGCCAGTTGGTGCTCCTTCATCAAAGCCCCTGTGTCACATGCTATAAAGTGTGCTGGCCTCATGTTCCATGATTGTGTACATTGTCATTTGTGCAGCAGAACCTTATGGAAGAAAGTTGTACCCAGTAGGGAGTGTGATGGGTTTATCCCGCAGACAAGGTTGGTGCATCCTCGAATGATCTCATTTGATTGGTAGATGAAACAATGTTACAATAAAGTCACAAGCAGGACTTTTCCCAACACGTTGATGCACAGGTTCCATTTGAAACATTGTATTTCCTCATGTGCCTGGCTGCCTGCACATGTCTACTTTGTACAATGGGGGACAGGCCAGAGACCAGCAGTGGATTAATTTGTGTGAGGTTGTGATTTGGGTTTGTGAAACATTTCTGTGTGATTTGGAATAAAGTTCCTGCATTTTGAATTGGATCTTGTGCTGTGGTATACCCTATGCAATTACTCAGTGAAAGTGCATTACTGTATATTATAATTTATTATAGGCATTTACAGTTCTCAACAGTTGGCATACCTTTGGAGAACAAAACAAGCAATCATAAAACAAAACATGGTAGCAAGTATACAAATGAAATAACCCCTATTCAAAGGTCTGCATATACCCCTTAGTTCTTAATACTGTGTATTGCCCCCTTTAGCATCAATGACAGTGTACAGTCTTTTGTAATAGTTGACTATGGGGCCCCGAATTATTGAAGTGAAATAGCTGCCCATTCGTCTTGGCAAAATACCTGCAGGTCATGCAAAGTCTTTGGTTGTCTTGCATGAACCGCACATTTAAGATCTCCCCAGAGTGTCTCGATGATATTAAGGTCAGGAGACTGAGATGGCCACTCCAGAACCTTCACTTTTTTTTGCTGTAACCACTGGAGGGGTCAACTTAGCCTTGTACTTAGGGTCATTATTGTGCTGGAAAGTCACAAGCGTAACATGCACAGTTTTCGTGCAGAAGAATGGAAATTATCTGCCAGTATTTTCTGATAACATGCTGCATTCATCTTGCCATTAATTTTCACAAGATTCCCCGTGCCTTTAGAGCTCACACACCCCCAAAACATCAGTGAGCCACCACCATGCTTCACAATGGGGATGGTATTCTTGTTGCTATAGACCTTGTTGACCCCTCTTCAAACATAACACTTATGATTGTGACCATAAAGCTCTATTTTGGTCTCTCGTCACCCCAGATTAGTGTGCAAGAAGCTGTGAGGCATGTCAAGGTGATGTCGGGCATATTGTAACCGGGTATTTGTGGCATTGGCGCAGTAAAGGCTTCTTTCTGGCAACTTGACTATGTAGCTAATTTTTGTTCAAGTATCGTCGTATTGTGCTTCTTGAAAAAAACACACCTTTTTTTTCCCAGAGCAGCCTGTATTTCTCTTAATGTTTTTTTTTCTGAGGTTACCTGTGGGTTTTTCTTTGTATCCCGGACAACTCTTCTGGCAGTTGTAGCTGCAATCTTCCTTGGTCCATCTGATCTTGGCTTGGTATCAAGAGATCCCAAATTTTCCACTTCTTAAGTGATTGAACAGTGCTGACTGGCATATTCATGGCTTTGGATACATTTTTTATATCCTTTTCCATCTTTATAAACTTCCATTACCTTGTTATGCAGGTCTTTTGATGGTTATTTTCTGCTCCTCATGGCTCAGTATCTAGCCTGCTCTGTGCATCCATGTGAGAGCTAACAAACTCATTGACTATTTATACACAGACACTAATTGCAATGTAAAAAGCCACAGATGTGGGAAATTGACCTTTTTAATTGCCATTTTAACCTGTGTGTCGCCTTGTGTGTCTGTACAAGGCCAAACATTCCAGGGTATGAGAACTTTATATCTGGGCCATTTGGGTGATTTCTGTTATCATTATGGTTTAAAAAGTAGCCAAACAACTATGCAATAATAAATGGTTTCGTATGATTACTATCATTAAATATAAAACAGTTTTTTGACAGAATCGGTCATTATTTTTAATCAAAATTTCACGATTTCTGCCAGGGTGTGCAAACTTTAGAGCACAACTTTATATAATACCAACAGTTTATATAGATATTTACATATTGTATCTTCACTGCCAATATGTGGACCAATATTCTGCCATTCCCTGCTGGAGCAGCCAAATTTCCATCCATGTATGGCCAGCTTCAGCTGATGTTGTTATACAGGGTGTATACTTTACGCCACATTTACAATATGAAGAGAGACAGTATAGTTACAATACAATTCAAGACAAGAGGGTTAGGAGGGCCCAGCTCATTAAAGCTTACAATCTAAAAGGGAAGAACTGGTGATACAAAAACTGTGTGGAGATGAGTTGATGGAGAAAGTAAAGGTTCAGTTGTTAGGGTGGCAGGGGGATAGGCTTCCCCCAAAAGATGAGTTTTCAGGGATCAACTAAAGGTGGACAGAGTAGAAGATAGATGGACAGATTGGGGTGGAGAGTTCCAGAGGATGGGAAGTCCTGGAGGGGAGCATGGAAGGAGGTGATGAGGAAGCTAGAGGGAAGCAGGTCCTGGGAAAAGCAGAGAGGACAGTTTGGGTGATATTTTGAGATGAGGTTGGCGATGTAGTTTGGGGTAGATCACCACCATGGGGCCCCCCTGTAGTTTGGGGCCTCAGGCATCCACCAGTTGTGCCCATAATAAAGTCCAGTATATGCGTGAGTATCTGGGCACCTTTTTGCGCACATGACTAATCAGCTCATAGTTGTCTGGGAATGGTCCCACCACCATCTTATACCCTTGGCTGGCTTCACTCTCTATTCTCAGATTTTGATTGTCTAAGGTGTGAATTGGCCCAGACATGATGTTTGTTTCTTTATGTGAAGGCCGATCTTGGCAGCCCTCAGCCCCCTTCCCCTCCGGACTACACTTGGCTGATTTCTCAGTTTTTCTTTTCACATTCTAGGGAAAACTCTGTCAGCATTTTCCCGTCAGTAAAAGCCCGGACTAAGCAGAGGCTTCGGAGAAGCAAAACAGCCCAAATATGTGTTTTGTTTGTAGTGGGCACAAGGGAGACGCGGCCGGTCGGGGCACGGAGCTGCCCGCCCTCAGGGACACATCTTGGCTACAGCTGTAATTATGGGGTTTGGCGGAGTGTTGGTGGAGGCTGGAAGGGGATCAATTAGTGATGCACACATTCCCTGACCGAACAGTATTCAGAAATGGCCGCTGTGAGGGGATGTCTGCCGAGAACATGGGACAGCTGCTGTGTGTGTGATTGAGAACACCGAGGGGATCTGAAGACCTTTCAGCTGATATTTTGTTGTACTTTCCATTAGAAGCAGCATGTTACATGGTTATCTCAGGGATAATGTCTGCCAGCCCTGACTAACTGGCTCCAGATGCCACAGACTGCTCAACATCATAACAACAAGGCAGGGTGGAGGGGTGAACATGCTGGAACTTGTAGTCCTCAATGCAAAACATTGGGTGACAGTTATCATGGACCAGTCACACATTCCTATGTAACGCATAATCAACCCTCCTCCAGGCTACATGGAATTTTCACTATATTGCCTGCACTGGTGGTGTTTGGTTTCCAGCACATGAAGGTCCTGATTCTTCAAACTGCAGGACCTCCAGCTATATACACAAATAAAATACATATGGGGGAGTAGTTTACCAATCTACCAAAGGATTAGTATACCATATCTGTTTATCCAGCCCTGAGATATAAACAGCCCTATGGCCAGCCTGGTGACCTAATTTCCCTCTACTGCAATTCAGGGTAACGCTTTTTTTTTTTTTTTTTTTCCATTTTGGATAGATTATGGGAGGGTTTTACCCCATCAATTGTTTTGCCATCTGTGTCCCGTTGGGGAGATTCCCCTTCACTTCCTGTCCCATAGCCAAAAAACGAAGTGAGAGGCAATCCCTACAAAGTGTCACCAGAACTAGTGTCTTGATTGGAAGATTTCCCAGCTATTACTGTTCTAGTGTCAACTCAAAACTGACAAGTGTTCTAATCCCTCTCCATTCCATTCAAAAATAAATGAAAAAAAGTTTTTTCTTTAGTTTTACTTTAAACATTCAGTCCTGTCACCTATCCACCCCCTCCAGTGAATAGATGGCTATATAGTTAGGCTTACTTCATACAGAGGCAGTAAGGGGGAGGGGGATTGGGAGGTTTTAGCTTATTAGTTAACTTTATTCTGAAAAGGTGAACTAACCCTTTAAAGCAGAACTTCAGCTAAAAATATAATAAAAACGAATAGCTTGTTAAAACATAAAAAAAAAAAAAAACACAGAACTAGCCTTTGCTGCAATGTTCACTGTTGATCCAGAGATTTCCCCTGCAGTACTTTTTTCTGCCGCTAGATTCCCCTCAATCTCAGGCCAGCATTAACCCTTTCATGCCTAAGCCTATTTCTGACATTTGTTGCTTACAAATTAAAATCTGTATTTTTTGCTAAAAAAATACTTCGAACCCCCAAACATTATATATATATTTTTAGCAGAGACCCATGAGAATAAAATGGTGATTGTTGCAATATTTTATGTGACACAGTATTTGCGCAGCGGTCTTTCAAACACACTTTTTGGGGAAGAAATACACTTCCATGAATAAAAAAAAACTAAATGGTAAAGTTAGCCCAATTTTTTTGTATAATGTGAAAGATGATGTTACGCCAAGTAAATAGATACCTAACATGTCATGCTTTGAAATTGCACATACTCGTGGAATAGCGACAAGATATTGTACCTAAAAATCCCCATAGGCGATGCTTTAAAAAAATGAACAGTTACCAAGTTAGAGTTACAGAGGAGGTCTTTCGCTAGAATTATTGCTCTCACTCTAATCGCGATAATACCTCACATGTGTGGTTTAAACACCATTTACATATGCTGGCTCTACTTGCGCCTGCGGTTTCTTTGCTGCGCGAGCTCGCGGGGATGGGGGCACTTTAAAAAAATATTTCTTTTTTTTTTTTTTTTTTTACATTGTCACTTTACAAAAAAATTCTGATCACTTTTATTGCTGTCACAAGGAAACATCCCTTGTAACAGTAATATAGTAAAGACCCCAAATCCCTCCTTTGCACTTCAAAGTATTCAGATTGCTAAAAACGCTGATTCTGAACACTGTCATTTTTTTTTATCTGCGCCACTGGCAGCCGAGTAAGTAACGTTGTGACATAGGAGACTGGAATGAAGCCATGTCCGACTTTGTTTGAGTCTCACTCTAGCCGGCGGACGCGCCGGATTGTGGCTCGAGTCTCCTGGTGGGACGGGAGGGCCGGGAAGAGTGGCAGAAGGTGGCGGGAAGGGGGGACTGCTCCTTTGGGATAACAGCCGAGCAGTATCCCTCTTGTTATCTCTAAAGTATCGCCCGCCCGCTCTAAAAAATGGTACCGGGGTGATGACTGCAGCTGCATGCATCATCCCGGTATAACCCCTTAAAGCCGAGGCGGCATACGTGCGTATGGTCAGGGCTAAGGGGTTTTAATCAGCCCAGTTACCTTGAGCTCTAGGTCATCCTGTGACTGGATAGTGAAAGGTGAGACAGAACAGTCTTGAGTTCACCTCTTTTACACTGCTCTCTCCTTCTATCAGCATGCTTCTTGTTAGCACATGAACTGATTGGCTCCTTGTGCTGCTTCTTCCTCTTCCAGTCTGAGCTGTGATGTACGGGGACTCCAAGGTGCTGATACCAGGTCAAATTCAGGTATATACACGGCTTGCATTTAAAAAAGACAGTTATTGGTGTATTTTTCAATACAAAGCTGCAGTACTTTGTTTCTTTTATCTGTCTGGAGTTCAGCTTTAAGACATGCTAAAATATCATACATTATAAGAAGCCACTTTTCTGTAGCATTTAAGGCACCTTATAGATTGTTAGATCGGGGCCATAGTGCTTTAAAAGCTGCAGCTTCATACAGAACGCAGGAAGTGCCCTCCTCCGGAGAGGAAATCTAGAAAAAGCATCTATAAATGCAATTTGAAAATATATAAAAGAATCAACAGCAATGCATGAAAAGTAATGAAGTGTGACTGGGGCCATGTCTGATGTCTCCTATTACTTACAATGACAATACGTAGAATGCATTAAAAGAGAAGTATTGGTTTTCTTTTTATTTCAGAATCATACTTACTCATAATTGCCTAGGTGGATGCAGCATCGGTCTCTGGCGCCTCTAAGACTGGGAACCGAGCAATCTAACACCACTGATCGTTCGGCTCTCAGAGTTCCCCCAGAGCGGCCGGCTCAGGCTCTCAGCGGCTCACTAATGAATGACCAGTGAATTCCTTCCAGAGCTCTGGGAGTATACTTTGAACCATTTTTGTGTCGTTTTCATTGTATGCTCCCAGAGCTCTTGAAGGAATTCACTGGTCATTCATAGAATCCAGGCAGAATTAACCCTTCCACTCACTGAGAGGCCGGGTGTCGGTCCAGGCATGTGGGCGGATCCTGACTCCATTGTCATGATATTGCCTGAGCCTGGACCAACTCTGTGATGTCAGCCCTCTGTCTGCTGAAAACGGGTTACCCATTGGAGGAGTACAGCCAAAAAAACTTTGGCTGTACTTCTCCTTTAAGGTAAAAAATCTTCTGCCTTTAGAATCACTTTTAGCTTTAATATTTATTTTGTATTATGAAGATTGTCACAGTTGGAGGTGAAACACACAAAGGTGGGCCGGAACCCTTAATGCCAGGAATTATTACAAGGAGATCTCACCGTTGGTGTGTCCAGAATATATAATAAGCCCAAGGCTGTCTCAGCTCACTTGGCTCCAGCAATAACTGAAAATATCAGTTTTGGGTGGACTGGGCCTTTAATGCAGTGATCCTATAAGCCCGGTGTGTACTGTATGTTCTGAGATGTGTATACATAGTGGTTGGTATATGAGGGGATGTGCTGTGTGTTTATGGGTATGACACACTGAGTGTTTGCTGACAAGGTGCTGTGTCAGGCGCTGAGTTCTGCACTTTCCCTGCACCAATTAAACCAAGAACTGGGGGCTGGTGACTCACGGTGGCTGAATTTCCAGCCACTGAGTGAGGCTTTGAGTGGAGGAGAAATACAAAGGATCGCTTATTGCAGGGCCTGGAGCACAGGAGGCAGAAAAGGGTTCCGTAAATGACGGGGAAGATCCAGCGATGGGGCGGCAGGGACGTCAGCCGAGCAATTGGAACCACATGTAGCCAGGGATTGGCCTGAAGCTGCCTTGGCATAAGGAAGGCAGACGCACGTGGGTCTTTCTGAGACTCTACAAAGGACGTCACACTGCATGACATCCAATAACTGCTATTGTGTGTACCCCATAAAAACAAGTTGTCCAATCCCCCTTATTCTGATAATACCTTAAATGAAATCTGTCATGTCAGTGAGGGCTAGTTCACACCAGCTGTGTTGAACAGCGTGGAGCAATGCAGGTTCAATGCAAGGGAACATAGAAAACAATTGTTCTTTACGTGGCCTGTTCAGATCATACAGGTGCATTGATGTGCATGGCATAAAAATTCAGCAAGTCTGCATTTTTTTACACAATGCACAAAAACATGTGTCAACTTGCGACAGCACAGAGCAACGCCCTGTTGGAACGAAGTGTCATTTTGTGACTTTTCAATAAAGTTAAAAAAAGGAGAACCAAAAAAGTAAATACTTTGTTACAATGCATTGCACCGCCCCTACACAGTGCACACCGGTGTGCAGGAAACATAATGCACACCCACAGCTATGAACGGACCCTAAAAGCTTGTCCTAATGCTAAGGCTGCATTCACACCTGAGCGTTTTGTAGCCTGAAGCCTGAAGCTACAAAACGCTAGAGGGGAAAAAATACATTATTCTCTATGGAGATGGTTCACATCTCCACTCCATGTCGCCTGAAGCCAAACGCCTGAAGCTCAAACAAGTTCCGGACCCTTTTTTGTCGCGCGAATCGGGCAGATTGGGCGTTTTAGGATTCATATAATGTAATGGAAACGCCCGATTCAAGCGTCTAGCGCGACAACGGGCGTTTCGACAGGCGCAAATTCGCGCAACAAAACAACGGTAAAACCGCTCGAAGCGCTACGCTCAGGTGTGAATGCAGCCTAACTGTTGGTGTGAACAGGCCCTATACAAAGAAAGGATTATTGCCTTGTCTTTGCATTGGGGCTGGCAAAACACTGAAAAGGTAAGCAGATCTGCACAGCCTTGTGGGACAGAAGTTGGAGTACGGGCCATTTATCATCATGTGCTGCGCACTGGGTCTGAACAAAGCAAGAATCACTCCTTTTTCTGTATGTATACCTAGATGCAACAAAATTGGAATGTGATGCTAGATATAGAACATCATTTCATCTAGGACTAAACATTGGTATGATATGTGTATACCTAGCGATGAGCCAATATGTAAAATGCAAATACAGCCACATCTCACCCCAGTCTTACAGACTGCTGAAAGGGCTTGGGCTGCCTGACCATGATATCTATTACATTCACCTGTTAATATCATATTACTGAATGCCCAATTTACATTGTTCTGAGTGACACCCACTGACCCCTGTGTCAGATTCATACACTACTCTCACTCACTCCAAGGAGCATACCAATCTACTTATGCCAATGTAATTGGTATTAATTTTCCACTGATTCCAATGAGAGGGGAATTATTTTCAAATGATGTCAATGTGAGGACATTATTTTTCTGATAGTCGTCTGGTCCAAATCCATGGCTCAGGAGCCCAGATCCAAACCGATGAGTCCTTTTGTATTCTAGTAGCTGGAGCTCTTCCTTGTGGCCCTGCTCTGGTATGTTGACAGGCTGACAAAATACTCTTTGGCAGATATACAGGATGGGTTCCCTTTCTGTTAATACAGTAAAGGATGGATCCTTTGGAGCTCCCATGCAAGAAACATCTCCAGTGCCCTTTGTTTGGTAACAACTGTTTGGTAAATCCTTAGATACCTTTATCAAGGAAGTCACAGGGGAAAGAGTACCTATTTGTCACACAAAAAGAAGGCAAATCCTCCAGCAGCGCAACCCTCTGCCCTTGGTATGAAAAAGTTCTTTATTTTCCTCCCAGGCCTTCGGAGCCAAGTAAAAGCTGGTAACTCAGTTCTGTCATAAGTCCTGGCCCCCCCATAACCCACCAAGTCCAGAAGCAAACCCTCTCCTCAATGAAGGAACACTCCTTTTGTCAGAGGGGGACATCTTTCAGCATTTGTAGTCATCTTGTCCCAGGACATTTCAGATGCTTTGGTCCAGAGCCTTGTATCCAGGGGGTACAAATTAGAGTCTTGCTTCCTGCCTCCCCCTCACTTCATGATATTAAATTTTCCAAGGTCTTTCCAAAGCGAAGAGACCTTCTCTCTGCTCTGAAGCAATTCCTCTCTCAAGAGGCAAGCAACAAGGGGTCAGTGCCCCCATTCAGAAACTGGTAAGAGGTACCAGGGTTTAATTCCAACCTGTTCAGCATCCCCAATTCAAAAGGAGGCGTTCGCTCTATACTGTATCATAAAGTGGTTGTAAAGTAATATTTTTTTTTTATCTAAATGCATTTTATACATTAAGATGATAAAGTCTTCTGTGTGCAGCAGCCCCCCTTGGTCCCCCTAATACTTACCGGAGCCCCATCTCTGTCCAGCGATGTCTACAAGTGTCTCGGCTATCCGGGACTCTCCCTCCTGATTAGCTGAGACACAGCAGTGGTGTCATTGGCTCCCGCTTCTGTCAATCAAAGTCAGCCAATTAGGAGAGAGAGGTTGCTGGGCCAACCCCACCTCCGTGTCTGAATGAACACACAGAGCTGCAGCTTGGCTTGGGTACCCCCCATAGCAAGCTGCTTGCTGTGGGGGCACTCAACAGGAGAGAGGGGCCAGGAGCTCCAGCCAGGGACCCGAGAAGAGGAGGATTAGGGCTGCTCTGTTCAAAACCACTGCAACAGAGGAGGTAAGTATAACATGTTTGTTACATAGTAGGTGAGGTTGAAAAAAGTAATTCAAGTCCAACCTATGTGTGTGGTTATATGTCAGTATTACATTGTATATCCCTGTATGTTGTGGTCGTTCAGGTGCTTATCTAGCAGTTTTTTGAAACTATTGATGCTCCGCGATTATACCACCACCTGTGGAAGGGAATTCCACATCCTTGCTGCTCTTACAGTAAAGAACCCTCCAAGTAGTTTAAGGTTAAACCTCTTTTCCTCTCATTTTAATGAGTGGCCACGTGTCTTGTTAAACTCCCTTCCCCGAAAAAGTTTTATCCCTATTGTGGGGTCACCAGTATGGTATTTGTAAATTGAAATCATATCCCCTCTCAAGCGTCTCTTCTCCAGAGAGAATAAGTTCAGTGCTCGCAACCTTTCCTCATAACTAATATCCTCATAGACCCTTTATTAGTTTTGTTGCCCTTCTTTGTACTCGCTCCATTTCCAGTACATCCTTCCTGAGGACTGGTGCACAAAACTGAACAGCATACTCCAGCTGCGGCTGGACCAGAGTCTTGTAGAGCGGAGGAATAATCGTTTTATCTCTGGAGTTGATTTCCTTTTTAATGCATTAAAATATTCTGTTTGCTTTGTTAGCAGCAGCTTGGCATTGCATGCCATTGCTGAGCCTATCATCTACTAGGACCCCCAGGTCCTTTTCCATCCTAGATTCCGCCAGAGGTTCTCCCCCCAGTGTATAAATTTCATTCATATTTTTGCCATCCAAATGCATTATTTTAAATTTTTCTACATTAAACCTCATTTGTTGCTCACCCCATTCATTTGTTCAGATCTTTTTGCAAGGTTTCCACATCCTGCAGAGACGTTATTTCCCTGCTTAGCTTAGTATCGTCTGCAAATACAGAGATTGATCCTCCAGGTCGTTTATGAACAAATTAAATAGGATTGGTCCCAGCACAGAATCCTGGGGGACCTCACTGCCCACCCCTGACCATTCTGAGTACTCCCCATTTATCAACACCCTCTGAACTCGCCCTTGTAGCCAGTTTTCAGTCCATGTACTCACCCTATGGTCCATGCCAACGGACCTTATTTTGTACAGTAAACGTTTATGGGGAACTGTGTCAAATGCTTTTGCAAAATCCAGATACACCACGTCTACGGGCCTTTCTTTATCTAGATGGCAACTCACGTCCTCATAGAAGGTTAACAGATTGGTTTGGCAAGAACGATTCTTCATGAATCCATGCTGATTACTGCTAATGATACCGTTCTCATTACTAAAAACATGTATATAGTCCCTTATCATCCCCTCCAAGAGCTTGCATACTTTTGATGTTAGGCTAACGGGTCTATAAAATAGAAAATGTTCTTGCGCTAGAAGCAAAACATACAAAGTAAATCTGTATAGGTCCCTTATTGACAATGTCTACGATGACGAAACGCGGCTAAGGGGGTACGCGCTGACGTCACCACGCTCGTTTGGACGGGAGTTTGCTGAAGCCGGCCGGCTTTTTTTATACAAGTCCTAATATCGCTTATGTGATGTAAGTGTGATTTTAATTTCTTTAATAAATGTAGTGATGTTATCACACTATCTAGTCTTTATATATTTTTTGGGTACATCTTCCTGTGGGCTCCATGGAGTCATATCCTTTGAAGCTGTGAGCTATACCCATCCGATTTAGCAGCCATATCCATGAGAGTAATTTCTACCTGCAATCCAACCTCTGCTGACAGTTGATGTGTTCTGCTTATGTCCCAGTGTTATCTGGTAAGGAGATTACTTAAGAGGTGGTGGTTCACTTTGTGGCGGATTATTGCATTTTTTACCTAACGGGTTACAGTTCATATATACATCTGTCTGGTAAGGAGATTTCCTATAAGGTGGTGGCTCATTTTTTCTCTGTTAAACACACAATTGGTGCTGTTACGTTTTTTACATCATATAGCACTTATCCTGTGAAGGATTACTTTATGTGGCAGGATTACGCTATGTTTTTTTCTTTTTTTGGTTGAAACACAACCTTTGGAATACATATCTGCCCTACTGAGGAGTCTTCTTTCCATTACTACTACCTTCGAGGAAATTGACACTGGTGTGTTGATTAAAGGCCTGGGCTGGGTTATAGCCATTTGCCTGTTTGGCTTACTATCTGGTAAGCATATATCAACATAGGTTCATTCAGAATTTACGTGTTTTTTGGCTTTGGTCTATTCCAGCACCTTCAATTGGAACTTTTTGGACTTTGAACTTTTTCCTCTTCTTTTCTTGGACTCATTAGCGCAATTTTTTTTCCTTCTATCTGCTTGGTGTTTATCCCGCTATTATTGCTGCTTAGAGAGTACTTATTTATTAACAATTAGCGCAGTTTTTTTCCTCTTTAAATCTGTATAGTGCAACAATCTCCTATACCGGGATGAGTGAAGGAGTCCAATCAATCCATGTATAAAAGGAGATCAATACAAATAAAGTGCAGTAAATAGTATAAGGATCAATAGGTGCAAATAAATACAATGTGCAAACAGATACAACAAGTGCATGTGCAGGATTGCAACCGCATGCAAACCTGTAAGAACCATGAAGTACTCTCAGCATACAATTTAAACAATATCACCTCATGAAACAAGAGAGACATACATCAAGCTATCGGTGAAGGACCATGTCAGTGTGGGTGTAAGCAGATGCTTCCGGATCCTTCAAGAATAATGGCAAGTCACAACCTTTGCTACACTAGCTCAGAGCCTTTGTTTCATTTTCTATAACATTGGGTTTTTATATCTATAACTTACTAGTCACCCTTAAGCCCCGAATGTTGGGAGACATTTGTATGTTGGACATGCATGATGGAAAACCAGCAGCCGACCGACTCCCGATCAGCTCTCTCAGCCAATGGCAGTGTTCTGGCGCGGGGGGCCGTCTCCCTGTCGGAACACAACTCAGCGGGGAAGATCGCTCTACTAACCTTGTATGGTTAGTACAATATCTTCGACCACAGCCAAAAAAAAAAAAGCTTATAGTGTGTACCTGGCTTAACATATTGTGAGCTGTAGTCCTGAAAATTATTTTAGGGGGGAAAAAAAAGAAAAAAGAAAAGAAAAAAAAGGCATTCCTCTCGATTCCAATGCAGTTTAACAAAATAGTTTACTGCTTGTCTATCCACATCTACATGTGCCCCGTGTAAAGCGCCTGAATGGCAGAACAGATCTGTATCTGCTGATTAAAGGAGAACTGAGAACCCTACGTCATCCAGCCCTTTAGAAACATTGTAAAAAGATTTTTCTAAGACATAATCTGTTGTTTTTAGCACCTTTCTATAAGTTGGCCACATCCTGTCACCTCTCCCACCCCAGAAGTTTCCTTGTCAATGGCATTGTCTATTGTTTCCCAAGTTCCTTCAGGCCTTGAGTGGAGGAACCCACTAGAGTCATCTGCTGAATGACCACTTCTCCTTATGTAAATGCTGTCTAGCAATCTAAATTTCTGTGATGTCTAGCACTTCTGCCAGACCTTCTCAGGACCCACTGACATCAGTAACTGATGGGATGTGCTCACAAAGCGTCAGTGTGTCTCTAGGCTTATAGATCAACAGAATTGATTTGATTGATCACACCCAGGAGTGATTTTTTTACTCATAGGCACAGCCAGGTAGACTTGAGTCTTGAATGTATTGGATACTTCAACAGTGACATTGCTCCTCCTGTTTCATTCTCCATAATATAAAAAAAATAAGAAGTCAGAAGGTAGTATGGGAACTCCTCATAATATACACATCAGGTGTGCATGTAAGCATGTGTAGCGGGGTGTCACTTTAAGAAACTCCAAAGACTACCGTACCCAGTGTGCAGCGGGACACCCAGAGTGCATTGCCCGAAGCAAGGTCTGCTGAGGAAGGGCTTTATAAGGAGGAGCGGAGCGACACGCGGGTCTCTTTGGACACCATCTCCCTAGCAAGTGGAACCAACGCCGAGTCTACCGTTGGACTGGGCCTTGAGATCCAGATAGCCCTCCGACCTTCACGGGAGAACCCAGCTGTCGTTTCGTCGATCATTCCTCCAAGGACTGTCAGGAGGACCAGAGACTACGGGTGTCGTGAGACGTGTTCTGAAGCCCCAGCTACGCAAGTCTGTTGTACGGACTGGTCCGGTCGGGTGAGAGAGCACCTGCTCAGAGATTAACTGACTAATCTTAGGCCCAGTGTCCTTAGTTCAGGGACCACCGTTACAGAGTGTCACATTGCACACCAGAGGGACAGTGTGCTGTGTAGCGTTAGTGGAACTCTTTAGTATATGCCAAGAAGTTAACTTTTTTGTTGCCGGTGGATTACAAATAACCTACAAAGTGCAACACCATTGCTAGCGAAGATCCTTCCCAATGGAAGCACCATATCTGAAATAGTCAGGCCTGACTGTAGAACTTTAGACATTGCTTGGGCGCCATCTTGCCCACGAGTCAGGAGCTCGCGAGCATAGTTAAATGTTAAATTGCTATTGGAACTCAGTGTCTGTTATATGCTGAATAGCTAATATTGCAGGGCTCTGCATATGCACATGTATCACTGTTTAACTTGATATTTCATAATCGGTAAAAAAGTACTTGTGGTTAAGCCAATCTACTGTGTGATTGCATGTTTATTGTGGATCCCACAGCTAACGGGTCTCACAAGCCCATCTTTACTGCTATCTGTGCCAAGGGAGGTTAGAGCCAGTTACGGGGGTTGACAGCAGTGTGTACAGGCCCAAAATCTTTACCAGCAGCCCTCTTAACTCGGGGTATTGCTACACATGTACTTAATAAGGTACTGTTGTTGTCTTTGCTAATTATATTGTGGGTTAAGTGTATTTTCTGCTGTGTGCATTGCACTATTTAGTTAATGTTGCCCATCAAAGGTGGTGCTGCCATAGAGGTAACAGTTAACATTACTGGCCAGGTATTCACAGGTTTTTCTAAGACTTACCGCCCTCTGCTATACAGAACATATAAAAAGAGGAACTGTATATAGGTCAAGGGTTCCTTGGGGTTCCAGTTTTTACTCTCGGCATGGGAAGAGAAGGAGAGTGCCGCTTAGGATGTAGTTGCCACTTTGCTACTTAAAGCAGAGCTCCTCCCAAAAGGGGAAGCTCCACTTGTTGCACCCTCCTCCCCTTCCCTGCCTCATTTGCCACTTTGTGGGGGAGCGGGTACCTTGTTTTGACTGGTACCCGCTCGCACTTTTTGGGGTAAGATCGACGATCTACGTTTCCAGCCCCTCCTCCCCATGCTGCCTTCTGGGATACACAGAGGTCCCAGAAGACGGCGGGACCATTCAGAAAGTGTAGCGTGACTAGTGCATGCGCGGTAGGAAACTGGCTGTGAAGCCTTGCGGCTTCACTTCCTGTTTGTCTTACCACAGATGTCGGCGCCTGCACCCGAAGCTGATTGAAGAATCGACTTGGGGTACTGACATTGCGGGATCCCTGGACAGGTAAGTGTCCTTATATTAAAAGTCAGCAGCTACAGTATTTGTAGCTGCTGACTTGAATTTTTTCTGACGGAGCCTGGAGCTCCTCTTTAAGCACCCAATGTGGGAGCCCAGTTGGGCTTCCAAGGGATATGGACTGATGCTGCTGAAATGGACTAAAAGACTTTTCCACCTGATTAACCACTTGCCCTCTGGTAGATTTAACTTTTCACAAATATTATAACGTTTACAAACTATGGTAGATATAATGGAATCTTTTATTTTATACTAGTAATGGCAGCAATCAGCGACATATAGCAGAGCTGTGAGAGAATGGCAGGAAGTCTGACACTTTGTGGGAACCAGTGACACTAATACAGTTCTAAAAATATGCACTATCACTGTACTAATGACACTTACTTCTAGGGGGATCAAAGGGTTAAATGTGTGCCTTGTGTGGGGTTAAATAGTGCATGGTGTGTTTACCGTGATTTACAGGTAAACAAAAACCAACACATCCCTGCTGACAAGACAGAAATCTGTATTGTTTACATTAACAGAGCTCTGTCCTATCTTCCTCCTCCGCCGGCACCCGCTGATGGGGTCTGTCATTGACCTGCACCCCCTGATCAGCTTGTGCTGTGACTAATCACAGCACAGCCGGCGCGCCCCCTACCCGGAAGTACTGGATTATGTACTAGATACATGATCCGGCACAGGAGAGCCGCTCTGCTGCCATACTCACACATGAGGTGGTCAGCAAGAGGTTTAAAGTGGTTGTAAACCCACTTTTTCAACTTGCACCTACAGGTAAGCCTAGATTAAGGCTTACCTGTAGGTGCAAGAAATATCTCCTAAACCTACACGGTTTAGGAGATATTTGCTAAAAACGACATGCATCCGTGTCTATGGCGCATGCGCGCCGTAGACAACGGCGCATTCATGGGGTTAATCCCATTCACAAATCCGGCTAAATCCCATCATTCGACGACTTAGCTGGATTCGACGGCTCACGAGCGCATGCGCAGAGTCACGTCTTCGCCGCTCCGGCCAATCACAGGGCCGGGCGGCACTGTCATTGGCTGGAGCGGCGATACCCAGCAGTAACGTTCCGGCTATTGCCGCAGCGATGGCTGCGGCTGGAGAGGGAGACCCGGACGGCTTCGGGGGCCCCGATCTAAGGTAAGTGATGCATAATGAGCTATTATGCTAGTCATATTAGCTCATTATGGCTTTCTCTTACAGGTGATTTAAAAAAAAATAATTCACATGGGTTTACAACCACTTTAAAGGGGTTGTAATCCAAACCCTCATGTTTTTTTCACCTTAATGCATCCCATGCATTAAGGTGAAAAAACACCTTGCTGTGCCTGGCCCTCCGAGCCTCAGTTTTACTTACCTGAGCCCCAAATTTCCGTGGGCGCGATCCCGCGTCGCTTTCCCCACGGCTTGTCAGCTCTTTATTGGATAGATTAATAGCAGCACAGCCATTGGCTCCTGCTGCTGTCAATCAAATCCAATGTCGCGGGGGCGGGGCCGAGTCATACACTCGGCGGCTATGGCCGCCGAGTGTATCACACTGGAGCGTGCCCGCAAGGTAACCCCCTTTGGGAGAGAGCTTCCCAAAGGGGGTTAGCTATTGCGAGAAGGAGCCGCGAGAGCCGCCGTGGGACCCCAGAAGAGGACGATCGGGGCCACTCTGTGCAAAATGAACTGCACAGTGGAGGTAAGTATGACATGTTTGTTATTTAAAAAAAAAAAAAGTGAACCTTTAGTACCACTTTAAGGTATGCTTATCTCATGTGCAAAAGGGAGGACTAGGGGCACAACTAAAGGGCACTTGGAGAACTTTGCACAGGAATGTGTTTGAAAGATGGCTTTGAGAACTTTTCACCTGTTATGTTTAATTACTTCAGTAATTATCTGTTGTTATCTAATCTGTCTGGTCGGAAGTCACTAAAGGGGTACCGTACATGCATGGTGGATTCAAAGAACAGGGCTAATAAGGGATGGGGATAAGTTAGAGAAGATGCTGTATAAATTCTATCAAGCCGTGAAGCTATCTGGAGGAGGCCGTATTGCCATTGCTAATGACTAAATATACCTGTATATATAGTATCGTGTGTATAAGCAACCAGCCAGTCGGGGAGCAGGTGCGCCATGCCTGGGGTGATGGAGGCCCTGGTAGAAAAGGAGCTTGGTACATTGGCTGCTTCCCTAGCAAACGGTTTCCCACGTACTGGGACTGATCTCGCGGTATGGGGCATCCTAGAGACCTAGCCTGAGAGTCATGGAGGAAGATGTAGTGAGTCCTTAGAAGAAGAAGAAGCACGGGATATGTACAAGTAATCTTCCTAGTATCCAAGTGAAACATATGGATCAATTTCACTGGGAGCAAGGTGACAGGTTGCTTGGTTGGTGGAGTCCATTACAAGCTCTGTGGTACCGGCTCAGAAGTGCTGCACAACTTAAAGGGGTTGTAAAGTTTCATGTTTTTTCACCTTAATGCATACTATGCATTAAGGTGAAAAAACATCTGTCGATTACCCGCCCCCCAGCCCCCCCGATTTACTTGCCTGAGCCCTGGAAAGTCCTGCGTCGCAAGCCCGTTTGATCTTTGCCCGGGCTTCTCGGCTCTTCATTGGATAGATTGATAGCAGCGCAGCCATTGGCTCGCGCTGCTGTCAATCAAATTCAATGATGTGGGCGCGGGGGGGAGGCGGGACCGAGTCATAAACTCGGCGGCTATGTACGCCGAGTGTATAACACGGGAGCGCGCCCGCAAGGTAACCCCCTCGGGAGAGAGCTTCCCAGAGGGGGTTATCTATTGCGGGAGGAGCCGCAAGAGCCGCTGGGGGACCCCAGAAAAGGACGATCGGGGCCACTGTGCAAAACAAACTGCACAGTGGAGGTAAGTATGACAGGATGGCAGGAGAGTCTGTGTGAGGCTGTGAGGACTGTTTACCATATCCCGATCTGTACATCTCGCTACGAGCCTGATATAGAGTGGTGCACTGTCGCATCTGCAGTATGCGAGTACCCCGGCAAGGGATCTCTCTTTTTATCTAAATAAATATTGTTAAAACGTTACTTACACCATCCAGGTTTTTTTCTTATATATTCTATGATCTGGAGCTGCCTGCCAAGGAACCAGGAACCCAGGATTATCCATTAGAACCCAGGTGTGGTTCATAAGCGTGCACAGACCAAGCTTAGTTGCAAGGTCGCACGCTCTAAAGTGAGCGTCCATTACCATAGGGGAGCACCTGTGTGACTAAAACCTTGGCATGACTTTTGGATCACTCACTGGGCTGTGTGTTGCTGTATGAACTGTATTATACATCACCCTTGGATTGCTGCTACTGATTACATGCACTAAAGCACTGTGGAATTTTTCATTAATTTCTATCCATACTGATGCACCTTAGAATACTTTTATATGGACTTGTGTTTCATTTTTAAGGATTGGACTGTTTACCACTATTATTTACTATGCATGTTTATTCACCTATGCACCTTAGTGTGATGCGATTTTTTTGGAATCATGCGATTTCTTTTAATCATTATTTATATATATTTACTTGTACTATTTGTTTGCACATATCTACATTACTTACCGGACACATATCCCCCTTACCTTGTATAGTGGTGTGTGCACTATCATTTCATTAGCGCTGCGTTTTGTTCATTTTATTAAAGGGGTTGTAAAGCTAGTGCATTGTTGGTTCACTTACCTTTTCCTTCGATTTCCCTTCTAAATGTTTTTTTTCTTTGTCTGAATTTCTCACTTCCTGTTTCTCCTCACTAAACTTCACACCATCATCCGAGTGGTGTGGAGACAGCCAGAACAGCTTACTGAACAGCTTACTGAGGAGGAACAGCAAGTGAGAAATTCAGACAAAGAAAAAAAACATTTAGAAGGGAAATCGAAGGAAAAGGTAAGTGAACCAACAATGCACTAGCTTAAAGGAACCTATTTAGAAAATAAAAACAAACCTTTACAACCCCTTTAAGTATGACATGATTGTTATTTAAAAAAAAAATGGTCCTTTACTAAGGAGGAACTGTGTCCATAGGAATGATGTGAAGTGTTACAGAAGTTGGCCACAGGTTATAAAGTGTTAACTGTGTTTTAGCTGAGTATCCTCGCTTTTAAGATGGAGTGCCACCTTAACTCTGTATCAGTGTGAAAGGTGGCCTCAGCCTGCCTTTGGTGGGGCACTATCGAAAGCTTGCTCTGGGTCCCGCACGTGGGTGCAGTAGGCCCTGCCCATATGCAGAGCCAGAAACACTGCATAGGGATGGTGGGAACCCCTCATCAAATGCTTATCAAGTGTGCAGAGCTGGAAACTCCACAAAGGGATAGGGGGAACCTTTCATAATTGCCACATCCAGTGTGCAGACCTGGGAACTGAACACAAAGATCTAACCATTATAGATTCAGGAAACTGTTAATCTGTTTAACTTTGCAGCATCTGCCAAACACTGAATTATACATTTTGGTTAAAGTGGGTGTAATGTTATATGAACATAGTGTGCTGGAATTGCTATATGATTGTGTCCAGTGGTCGGTCATGTTGGCTGTGTAGTGTCCTATGGATAGAGTGTATTAGAATTGTATAATGATTGTGTCCAATGATAGATTATGCATAGAATGCTACAATTTCAGCATGGAGTGTGATCATGGAGTCCAGTGGCATATATTGTTCTATGTATGGAGTGTAATAGAATTGTATTATGATCATGTCCAGTGGTTGAGTTGTGTTGGTTATGTAATGTTCTATGTCATAGATTTAGAAAAGCGAATGTAAAGTTTTGTTAAAGGGGTTGTAAAGGCAAAAGTTTTTTTTTATCCTAATGCATTCTATGCATTAAGATAAAAAGGCTTCTGTGTGCAGCAGCCCCCCTAATACTTACCTGAGCCCCATCTCTGTCCAGCGATGTCCATGAGTGCCTCTGCTGTCCAGGACTCTCCCTCCTGATTAGCAGACACACAGCAGTGGCGCCATTGGCTCACGCTTCTGTCAAAGTCAGCCAATCAGGAGATAGAGGGGGCGGGGCTGAACCTCAGCTCCGTGTCTGAATGGACACACACAGCTGCAGCTCGGCTTGGGTGCCTCCATAACGAGCTGCTTGCTGTGGGGGCACTCGATAGGAGGGAGGGGCCAGGAGCAGCAAAGAGGGACCAGAGAAGAGGAGGATCCAGGCTGCTCATTGCAAATCGACTGAACAGAGCAGGTAAGTATAACATGTTTGTAAAGTCTTGTTTAATAAAAGATAACAATCACTTTAAGTCGTCAAGTAACATTTTAGGTGGCTTGTGTATGTTGGATCTTGTAGAACTGCCTTGTTTCAGTCTTCGCAGAGTTTTTACATTTCAGATGGTCAGAAGTACTGCATTTGAAGCCAGTAAATATTCTAAATGTAGGAGGGGAGACTGAGTGCTTTTAGTAATGAGAATGTTTTGGAGCATCACAGTAATAACACATTCTTGAGTTCAGCGGTGATAACTTTGATGTTTATCGGTTTCTATAGTGAGTAGAAAACATCTCTCTGTTAAATTAACACTTAGCTAGTTCACTGCTGCCAACTGCATTATGTGGCCATATATGGAGCTGTGGCTGAATCTTATTTACTGGAAACAAACCTATATATATATATATATATGTGTGTGTGTGGTGTATATCCTAGGTGTGCACAGCCTATTGCATTAGGGTGTGCACCCCAAACCTTTAACACATATGCGTTTGACATATTTACCAGCCTCTTCCCCGCTCTCCATTCTGAAACAATGGGGGGAAGGGGGAGCAAGGGAGCACATGGGGGACCCGGGCAACAGAAGGAAATGGAACAGGAAAAAGAGGGGTGCCATATATTACTACCAATCCCCTATATTTTCCTCCTGTGGCAGCTGAATGTTGACAAAAGGGAGAGGGGGAGAAACCTACTTTCAACTGCTGCAGGAGGAAAATACAGATCAGTTCCACTAAATTTCTCCGCCACCACCTCTCCTGTTCTGGTTCTGAGGGTCGGCAAGGAAGGATTGTGGTTTACCTATCACCTGCCCACCATTGACAGGTTGCCAACCCCAGGATTAGGGTGTGCCCAGGCACACCCCTTGCGCACGCCTATGGTGTGTGTATATGTATATATATATATATTTATTTATTAATATATATATTAGACATTGTGGTATGTCTGCCTAGACAGAGATGGTGATTCCCAAGTTTCATTCTCCTGTTGAGCCGCTCATACATAGATTGAATTTCAGGTGATTCAGCATCAAAATTTGATCTGTGGATGGTCAGTCACCACCATTGGCTCATCAACCTTTGATTGGAAAACTGAAGGAGCCTGGTGGAAAGTTTTCAGCTGAACAGTGACTTAAAGGGGTTGTAAAGGTTCACGTTTTTTCACTTAATGCATCCTATGCATTAAGGCAAAAAACATGAGTCGATTACCGACCCCCCAGCCCTCCCCGTTTTACTTACCTAAGCCCTGGAAAGTCCCGCGTCGCGAACGCGCTCTATCTTTGCCCGGACTTCTCGGCTCTTCATTGGATAGATTGATAGCAGCGCAGCCATTGGCTTGTGCTGCTGTCAATAAAATCCAATGATGCGGGGGGCGGGGCCGAGGAGTCATACACTCGGCGGCTATGGACGCCGAGTGTATAACACAGGAGCGGGCCTGCAAGGTAACCCCCTCGGGAGAGAGCTTCCCAGAGGTGGTTAGCTATTGCAGGAAGGATCCGAGAGAGCCGCCGAGGGACCCCAGAACAGGAGGATCGGGGCCACTCTGTGCAAAACGAACTGCACAGTGGAGGTAAGTATGACATGTTTGCTATTAAAAAAAAATAAAAACTAAACCTTTACAATCACTTGAAGCCAATCAGGTCCAGCCACTGTTCAATTAATTTGAGAGTCATGGTGCCCGCGGTCAGAATATAATAGCTGGCAGAGGAAATTCCACCATTCATGCTGCTTACCCTAAATGGGGGAATCCATTGATTTCTCTTGTTCCGCCCCATGAGGTACTGATTATCACGGTGATCATCTCTCAAAAACGTTGTCAATTCTTCCAGCTGAATATTTTTTTGGTTTATTTTCAGCTGAGTGAAAGTGTGGCAAAAATTAGAATTGCTACTTTATAACCGTCAGTTAGGATATCGAATCTTTATAAAATGGACCCGGCAGACGTTTTGTATAAATGCTTCATTTTTAATTTTCCAAGTTTGTTTTAAACACAGTAAGAAAAAGAAACCGAATATATATTCACATATACATATGTATAAAAATATCTATCAGAAATGATGTTCCTGCATCAGTATAAACTACAGGGCAAAAAAACAATCTTCCAGATAGGGGAGCCCCCAGCCGCGTCTCTCCAGCGCCGGCCCCAACGAGCGCCATTATTTTCCCTAGAAATAAAACAGTACTTCATGAAATGCTACACAAGTCAGCTACATGTTTCCATATAGAGAGACACCTGATTTCTCATAAATTAAGCAGAAAATACAAATACAAAGTGTGGTCATAGAAAACGACATATTAAATCAGCTCAGCTGCTGCACAGGAGACGCCCACACTCTGCAGGAATGTGTAGAGGTAAGTGGAGTGAAACTGGATTAGCTGCACCAGATGTGAGTTCATAAAGATCTACAAGTCCAGATTGTCTCAGCTTTTCAATGCTCTTCAGAAGAAGATAGGTTAGGATTTGCACAATTTAGGCTTCCAGGATCCCATTTGCTCTATGGCAATCATCCCTTCGGGGGTTTGTACACTTTAAGATAAGTATACCTCGATGATGTAAGCGCCTGCTACAGTAAAGCCAACTGTTTGATTTGGTGCTGTACCTGATGCTTATTTATCCAAATTTGCAGTCACTTAACCTGTTACTGCTTTCAAATCTGCATTTTGATTGAATAAACAAGTGAATCTGTAAATACCCAGACATAAAGGACACATGCATTTACCTTAGAGGGGGAAAAAGAAAAAAAAAAAAAAATCTTAAAGAGACCCTGTCACTAAACCTTAGAAATTTGCAGATAAAAGCACAGAAAAATTAAGTATCTAAAATGCTTACTTGCAGTGTTTTTTCGTTCCATAATTTTTTTTAATCACTTGCGGTGTGCCCTTTAATTTTCTAAGGAATATGACCACTGCAAGAGAGTCAGTTCCTCAGCACAGCCCCCTCCCCTCCTTCCTTCTTGCACATTATGGCCCTTTCCTCATGTGGAAGTGTCTAATTAATGTCTGTGCTGGCCCAGCTCCTCCAACCCTCCCTTTACCTCTCTCCAGTGCGTCCCCATTCACTGTTTTCAGGTCCGATTTCAGTCTGAATTTGGACCTGAAACAGACCAGAAAACGCACAGGACTCCAGTGCAATTCGCACTGGCTCCATAGAAAGCTGGCCACAATCTCCTGACATGCGAATTGGATGCGGAGAAACCCTCATCAGATATGCAACCCAGCCTCAACGTAGCTGCAGGAGGAAGTGTGAAGGAGAATATATAAGTGACAGCTCTGAGTCTGCTGGGGCTGTTGATAGCACATCCAAAATGTCAGTGAGCAGAAGCAGTCTTGCAGCTTTTGGATGTCTACACAAAAGGTTTTTTTTCCAGGTAAATGACATGCCTAAAATGTGTTAAATGCATATATAAAATTTATGAAAAGATTGTTGTTGAAATAAATAGTCTCGTGACAGGTTCTCTTTAAAAAGCTAATTTGTATTAGCCGTTTAAGTGCCGCCAGTCCTCTGGTACACTCACCACTGAGAGTAACCATTGTTTCTGAAGGATTTGGTTTTCATACACAGGGACCCGGGTGGCTGTGCTCTCATAGAAGTGACAGGTGGATGTACAGGTACTAAGAAGGTTTTAGAACTGCTTCAACAATGGATCTGGTTAAGCAGGAAGTGCTGGCTGTACCTCCACCAGTGTACTTTGGGACAGGAAGGATCTGAATAGTTGTTTTAGGTAACAGTTTGATAAATGGAATCCCCCTGTGACCACCTAAATGTCGCCTGTGATTCTGTTATCCATCTCATAGTTCCTACATATTCTGAGTTGTCATTGCTTGGGATAAGGCACAAAGTGGAAGATTATCACCCACTGATAAGGCACAGACACATCCCTGAAAATTGCAGTGCCGGCCTTCCCACTCAGGCCAGCTCAAGGTAATGCTTTGTAAGGCATTTCCATCTAAATATCTCTCATCCACGCTCTTGTATAAAAAATCCTCTCAATCTTAAAGAACTCAGATCTGACACAAGGTCAGCAACTTGTGGATAAATGACATATCTTACTAGAGAAACATTTTGTAACTTTACTTCTTATTAGCACTTTTTGTAAAGTCTTTATTGATTCTGATGTAAAACATTGTGCTGGTTTGGTTGTTCTGTGACACAAGGGAGAGACAACCCTCTCCCCGTTATCACAAAGCCTGTCCACGCCGCTCTATACATGCTAATGATTACAGTCATAAGTGATGAGGACAAATGTTCGGCACCAACCTAAACAGGAAGTCACATCTCCTGGCCCAGGCAGGTCATTGCCTTATTGAAGCCATTGGATCAATAGGACTGTCTGGGCAGCTGATGTTCAGGAGAGGTCATCTGTCCCTGTAATCCTCACAATACAGGTTTCTGTTGAACATATCTCTCTAATGATTGCACATGGTCCAGATTTGCTTTATCATAAAATCTACATCAAAGAAAAGATTCTGATTGTCTTTAGCTATTAGCTGACATTCCTGAATTTTACTTTAAACTCGCCCTGAGCCCACGTTCACACTAAGGGCGGGTTTGACATTGTGCAAGTTCAGCTGAACTTGCCCAGTTTCAAACCCGCATTTCATTGCGAGTGATTTGGACTCCTGTGCTGGTTCATGCACAGATGTCTATTGAAATCTCCCCTGAACTTGCAAAAGTAGTGCAGGAACTACTTTTGGGAATCGTCGCAGAGCCCTAAAGTTGGCGGTGCACCCATTCAGACGATGCAGTTGCCGGCAATGGACTCGGATTTGACATGTCAAATCGGCCCAATGTGAACGTGGGCTAAAAGCTAACATTCACCATGATAAAGGCCGGGGTCCCTCCAGAAGCAGCGGATACTGTCACATTGCACCGACAAGGAGCACTTTACATACATTGCTGCTCTGGTTAGAGGTAATTCTGCTGGCTGAGAGCAGGCCAAGTTAATGTCAATGATGGGAAGGGCTCTCTGCCCTTTAACCTGCAGCTTCTGCTTTTCCCCTTTGATCACACTGCAACCCCAACCCCCTTCAGCAAAGGTGCAGACAGGAGGAAGCCCAGGCAGGCTCTGCTGGATGTACAATTCTGAATTTAAGCAACACTTTACCCGAATGCTGGCAAGTTAGCCAAATTAAAGGCACAGTCCACCTTGTGAATTTTTTTTTATTAAATACAGCAGCAATGAGAAAAAGGATGATGCTGTACGTGATCATGCTTCATTTTGCACCCTAAATATGGGTATAAAATGGAACACGGTCTAAAAGGTGGACTAAGCCTTTGAAATAAAAGTAATCTATATAGAAAAAGAGATTTAAAAAAAATAAGGCAAATTCCTTTCTTTAGTAATTTTTCCTGATCTTAGACTGTCTATGGAGCATACTGCAGAGCACTGAATTGTCTCCCAGCCTGGGAAGGGTTAACACGGAGGATGTGAGGAATGTATGAAGTACTCTGGCATCTTCTGTGTGGATGATATGGTAAGCAGCCTTGTCAGTGCCCTAAATCACCCCTGCAGGCGTGTGATGGCAAGCCGCTCTCACAGGAGCACCCAGACATCTATCATGAATGGCAAATATTCCTTCTAGAGGAATGTCCCTGTGCCCTCCATATGGGACTTATCAGAGGAGCGGGGGGGGGGGGGGGCAGGGAATGCGGGCCATATGGATGAATGGTGTCCACCACTCAGCTTTCCCCTGCTGTGTTTCCAACAGATAATGTAAGAAAGCAGCTGATTGGATGACTGCGCCTTCAGACACGTTCTTTACAACTAGCTGAGCAGTAAACCACAATGGCTCGGCAGAACCATAGTGTATGTCTAGCCAGAACTTAAAATAAAAATAAAAATGTTAGATAGACATAGAAAGGCCTCTGTCAGGTTTTTACAGTAATTTGGGGCTCTGTTGGAAACGTTCTCCTCCACTTCAAGTCCTAGGAACTGCAGTTTCATGAAATGAGGGAAAATCTGCAACGGGGACATAGATTTACAAATCTACAACTGGGGGGATAATTCCATACCCCCTGATAGTATATGTTCAAGGAAACACTCCTTCATTTTATAGGTTACTAAATAGATTTTTTTTTTTTAAGGACAGGCATGGTTTAAAATATAATTCTAACACATGGAAAGGCAAAAAAAATTATGTTTTAGGCATCACTTTTTATATATATATTATTAAAGCTGAAGTTTAATCTGTATATAATTTGCCCTCACTGGTGCCTTCTTCCCCCCTCATTAACATGCTAATGAAATTTGAAAGTAAAACCTTTCCATTTTTATTACATAATTTATTATGGAGCCAGATATGTCACCACTAGCACTGTGCTTCTCTATGCAATGCAGATAGATCGTGGCTGATATGTACGGGAACCTGCTGGCCACTCCCAACTTCCTGAAAACATCACAGCATACGTCTTCAGTACTCCTCTCAAGAGCCTGCAGCACTGATGCAAGCCGTGGGCTTGTTCCTGGGAGGACAGTCTGTACAACTGTGCAAGACTGAAATGAAGGTTTAAAATATATATATTTTTAAATCATTTTCTACATATTGTTTTTTTTGCCTTTCCACTTGCTAGATGTAAAAATCTGACACGGATTCTAGCCTGTCTGTGTTACTGTTGGAGATTTTTCCCTTACTGGAGAAACCATTGTGACTGGGACAGGAAGTGAGTGGAAATCTCTCCAGTGAAGTAAAAAAAAAAAAATATCCAGCAGGCATTCAAATGCACCTCCATCCATCACAAACTACAAAAAGGAAAGTCTTACACTTTAAGCAGTGTCCTTACTACAACACATAGGATTGTCACAGCTGGCCAAAGCCAATAGAGAAACATCTTTGGCACACTTGAAATAAAATAAAAAAAAGAACTTTAAATCTGTACAACTATCTCATTAAAAAAAAACAAAAAAACTTTCTTATAAAATATATACACATATAATTCTTATCTCTATAAAAATACAATCTGGGAACAAGTAAGATTGAGAGAAGAAAGTCATGTTGGCGGCTCAGTGAGAAAGCTTACAATAGCGGAAATTAGGCATTTGGGGCTTATGGCGTTTTATGCGGTGAAATACAGGTAGGATTGGCTGCTATTTGGTTACTGTATTTGCACTTGGGTCCTGAGAAGATTCAATTGACACTGGAGCTCTGTGGTCACATCAAGCACAAGACTTATGTAGAGGGCTCTGAGCCTTGCAGTACCGTTTCTCCTCTCCGGTACGGATATGACCCGCCTCTGAGGCTGCTACTTTGCTTTTCTCTTTGCACATATTGTAACTTTTTAAAGGAAATCAGCTTTCAAGATAAAATGAAAAAGTCAGAAATACTGGCACGACATCGGGAATGATTCTGATTAATAAAACAAGCCATCGACTTTCTCTTCTCTTGGTCCTCGTTCAGCTTTAAGGCAGGAAAGAACCCAGCCAACTTCTTAAGTAGCCACGTCTCTTAATCCCGCCTGGCATGTGGAGACCCCTCTTCCCAGAATTCTGTGTGTCCATCTCGCACATTCCTAGAGAGAGGGGCTTTGGTCTTTTTTTTTCCCAATAAGACTCTGACAGTGTTTCTATTCATCGTTGTCCGGTTTAACATCCAACATGGCATGGAGCTCCTCTGGTACATATCCCAGAAGGCTTTGCAAGTCACATACAAAGCGGTAGACATAGCGCTTGCCGGCCGTCTTGTGAATGATGTTCTTGTCGTAGTAGTATCGAAGGCCACGGCTCAGCTTTTCATAGTTCATCTTAGGCTTGTTCTTCCTTTTCCCCCAACGCCGGGCAACCTGCAGGGCAGAGAGACAAATGTTATATTTCAAGGGTGGGTTGTTTGAGTAAAGTAACGCTGAGGAATCCAGTGGTCGACCTCTGCTTCTGGAAAGTCCTCATCAGGCTGACAATGCTAAACCACCTTTTCACAATTGGCAGCAGCGTTGTCAGCCTGCCGTGTGCACTTCTTCAGTTGGCAGCTGATCTGCTTATCTGCTAAAGCGGACTGGCAGAGCGACAGCCAACTAAAAGAGCATACGCAGCAGGCTGACAACGCTGCTGCCAATTGTGAGCCTGGTACATAGCGATGTATGTCTGCAAAGTGCTGTTACTGCCCAGATATCCAAGTAAGGAGCAGCAACAAAGTCACCAAAAATGATTTGCTCTTGAAAACTATATACAGTGAGGCATGATGCCAAAAACATACTGAAAAATTGATTTTGGGGTTTCCGGGCACTCGACATGGTGAAGGATGAAGACAATGGAGTAAGAAAACTGGGGATTTAAGGATTCGAGTGCCAGACTTGTCATTTCTGTCCAGATAAAGGCTATTTTATCAATGCATTTAATAAAAAAACAATGCATTTTGCAGGTTCTAAGAGGACCCCTTTTATTAGGGCTTAGGGATATAACAGTAAGGCCTCATGCCCACTGGCGTTTTTACAGCTGCGTTTTTTGCAGCTTAAAAACGCCTGTCCATGTTATTGTAAATATTTTTTATTTATTTTTTTTTTTTAAAAAAAAAAACGTCGGAGCTAAAAACGCGACCGCGCGTTAGTGCGCGTTAGTGCGCGTTTTTGGACGCTCGCGTTTTTTTCTGCCTAATTCTGACGCTGAGGAACGCACTGGCCCTGGGTTTTTTTTACAGCTTACAAACGCCTATGCTCTTTACAGCTCAAAAATGCCTAGGTGGGCATGAAGCTATAGACTAACATGGACAGGCGTTTTTAAGCTGTAAAAAACGCTCAAAAACGCGGCTGAAAAAAACGCCCGTGGGCATGAGGCCTAAATGCGTTCAGGACAGCAATGGATACGACTCCTGAGGAGGAAACTTTTTTCATTTACAAATTTCGCTTCCAGTATCTACTTTGGCAGCAGGTCCCAAAGTAACGATCCCATAATTCTGTCTGGACAGAGAAAAACTTTGCCAGGCACAATAGGGATAGATTGGACGTTACCCAAAAATTAGTAATGTCAATAGTGAAATGTCAAAAGAAATCCAAGAAAAGGAATAAGAGAGAATTATTGAACTGTACTGTAATTGTGCTGTCCTCCTTATACATTGTAAAGCGCTGCATAAACTGTTATATAAATAAATTGTGTATAATAATAATAATAATTATTAATGTCAGAAAAAAGCTACAGTATAAGAAAATTATACAAAATACAGATTATAGTTGGATAATACAGAAAACACACGATTGTACAGCAGTGACTTACAAATGCCTGATCCCCCTCTCCCCCCCACTCACCAGGACTCTACCAATAGGCTGTAACAAGCAATACGGACAGTCATGGGCTTTCAGAACTGTGGGTTTGATTTGCTAAATCTGCAGAGTGCAAAATCTAGTGAAGCTCTGCATAGTAGCCAATCAGATTCCAGGTTTTTGTGTCAGAGCTTAATTGAGAAGACTGAAGTTATAAGCTGATTGGCTACCAGTTTTTTGCACTCTCCAGTTTTCTTACAGCAACAGCGTAAAATGGAGAAATCGAACAGGTCACCGTAAACAAAAAAAAAAGACATCAGGGAGAGAATGTTGGATTTATGGAAAGGGAAAACTGTCTGGTGGAATGGGGGGGGGGGGGGGGTTCTGGACCACCTTTACATTGTTCACTAGGATCCAGCACGTCATAGACCCCATTAGGTGGAGGAGAATACACCTGTGCCTTGTAGCCAAGGACTTAGAAAACCAGAGGTGAGTTGGTTCTAAACCAACATCTGTTGCCGTTATTAAATTATGTTTACAGATGCACAATATTTAAATGGTCTAGTGAACTTTCCCAGTATACTTTGTAAGTTCCGATATCCTGTAGGTATATAGGATGTTTCTACCCTATAGGAGCCTTTGAGGGATTGCCCACATAAAGTCAGTAGAGAAGATGCTCAGTGACTGGTTGTGTGTTATTTATTGGACTGAGTTGTAGATGCAGGAACTCTCTTGATGATCTCTCCCTATACAGGCTTCCACATAAGTATACCCAATGATCAGTCATCAATCCACCTATTTTCAGTCTTTTTATTATGATTCTGAACAAAGGATCCAATACCGCTAAATAAATATCAGCTACAAGATAAGATGACTTACCTCATCTGGGTCGGACAGTTTAAATTCCCAACCATCCCCCGTCCAGCTGATGAAAGACTGGCATGACTTGTCTGTAAGGAGCTCCAAGAGGAATTGCCAAAGCTGGATTGGTCCACTGCCTAGGAGAGACAGAAGAGAGAGGTCAGCATTGTCTATATATTCCCACCATCATAGATGTCCTCATCACACATACCCCAGTCTGACCTACCAGAAATAGTAAGTAGTACAAGGTACAAAGTAAGGATACAGAGCAGATAAGTTCTGACAGGTTGATATGATTTCATGACTTAAAGGGGTTGTAAAGGTTTGTTTTTTATTTTCTAAATAGGTTCCTTTAAGCTAGTGCATTGTTGGTTCACTTACCTCTTCCTTTGATTTCCCTTCTAAATATTTTTTTTCTTTGTCTGAATTTCTCACTTCCTGTTTCTCCTCACTAAACTTCACACCATCATCTGAGTGGTGTGGAGTCAGCCAGAACAGCTTACTGAGGAGGAACAGGAAGTGAGAAATTCAGACAAAGAAAAAAAAAAATTTAGAAGGGAAATCTAAGGAAAAGGTAAGTGAACCAACAATGCACTAGCTTAAAGGAACCTATTTAGAAAATAAAAAACAAACCTTTACAACCCCTTTAATTCCATACACTGCAGAATCCCTAGAAGGCTCTCCCTGTCATATGTTCCCCATATGATCACCAAATATTTAAAGTAGGTTTAAACACTAACTGGATGACATTTAGTTTTCTCAGTGCACTGGTCATCATAAACCATTTGATTTCTTTTTCCATAAAAGTCTGTTTTCACTTCTCAGTGCTGCTCGTCTCCTTCCACTACTTTCTCTGGGCTGCCCATCTTAGCGCTGGTCTTGCTTGCTGATAGTGACAACAGTAGACCATCGCTATGAAATGTGTCAGTAGTCATCTTCTGGGGTACATGTGACATGGTGACAATGCAGGAGCACCACTGGGAGACCTGGACATAGTATTGTTACCCACAGGAAGTGTCTAAACAAAGGCTAGCAGTCAGGAAATGTGCGTTAATGGTGTGCCTGCCCTTACTTCTGTGTTGTTCTCCGACTATAGACATGTCTGATCCTCTAAGTTGTAACACCCATGGGGGATGCTTAATCGCCTCCCTGCAGCCATCTTGTACACTAGAACAATATGTCTACACAAAAGGCACTGCCCATGGGCCTTCACACTTTATTAGCGAGACATGTGACCGTTGGATTCCTGAGCATGGCGCTGCTCTGGAAAGTCCCGGAGCAACCGCAAATTGGCTGATAACAGCACGCCTCTGTCCTTCACTGCAACCCAATGACCCATAACCTGAACAGGGTTCAAAGACTGAAACCAGTCAATGGGACTCACATGCTATTCCTGTGCACAATGGAGCCTGTGTTAGGCCGCAGCCAGTGATGGCGGGCACAGAAACAGGCCGATTATGCCCGTCACATGATAGGAATGCACTGTCCTCACTGGGAAAATATGTCTCCCCATTCAGCTACAGGGGAACCCGGATTCTAAAAATACTGTTGGCCAGAGACAGAACCCCCATTCTGCTCGCCAATCACGATTCTGTCTGGTCTCCAGCCACATAATGGACATTTTATCACAGTTGAAACACAACGGCCTTTAATATGCGCACAGAGAAGGCGGTTTGGGTGGGAAGGGGGGTGCATTTCAGATTCAGAGCTTGCCAGGCACAGAGCGGCATCAAACTGGGCGATGCTAAAGCAGCCAGTGGCAATCTATACAGGCATACCCCGCTTTAAGGTACACTCACTTTACATACACTCATGGGTATGTCCTTACTCATGAGTGTATGTAAAGTGGCTCTCAAGCTAAAGCTGCAGCTGAGTAATCCATGCATGGATAGTTCAGATTCCCCGCTACTTGGAAACACACTCACTGACACCCCTACTACAGTCCCTGACACCCCTCTACAGCCCCAGAAATGAAAAAAGGTATTGCTTCACTTTAAGTACATTTTCATTTTACATACATGCTCTGGTCCCATTGTGTACTTAAAAGTGGGGTATGCCTGTAATTCACTGGATAGGGATTGAAACGCGTCCCGACCCATGCACACGTTTGGCTCCGTTTTTTCAGGCCACAGCTGTTGTGCACAGTGACCGCAAACCCCAAGAGGGCCCTGTGAATGGAAAGTTCCCAGGCTCATGAGAGCGTTTTCTGTTTAAATAAGGAAATATTTCTGCAGATATCGCATGGCCTGACACTGGGGTAGTGGCCCCTGCAGAGGCGCCTCTCACCCTCTGTTCTGTGTTTAGTCTTTGTATACAGTAACTTTTATATACACACACACACAGCAAACTGCACAGCTGCCAAATACAATTCACTCCATATAATCTGTCTGTACGCCAGCACCACAGCCTACTGCAGCCTCATCACCACCCCACGGCTTCAACCTGAAGCTCATTTGGTAGAGGGTGCAAATTACAAATGTGACAAGGAAAACCTGCAGGGCTCCAACTATTAAGGAACTACAAATCTCAGCATGTCCTGCAGTGGTCAGCAGGAAGCTCAGAACAACTGCGGGGTCTTGTGGTTCCTCAACACAGTGCTGCTTCGTTCAGACACACACTCCAATCTATGTAAAGATGCCATATCCACAATTGTCCCTAAATTTCAGAACTAACCTTAAAGTATGTGTAAACTCTAACTAGAGGACATTTAGTTTGCTCTGTGTATCATTAACAGCTGCTTGTTTTTCTAAAACTCTTGTTTTCACCTTTTTGTCATCCGTTGTTACATGATCTCAGGGCTGCTGAAGTACTGCAGCCTGTTTGCAGCTACTTCCTGCCATCATGGCCTTTCTCAGCGTGGGTTTCCTAATGGTAAAAATTGTGGACTATGTCTGTGTAATGTGTGTTGAAATGTCCACTTGTAGTCTCCATCAGAAGCCCATATGACAGGGTGACAACAGATTCACTCCATTAGGAAAAGGATTGTTGTTATCATCCGATTATAAAAAGTGCTGAACAAGGACTTTCATGGCAGGATCACCAGGAACCATTAATAAAAGCTGCAGATTTAACCAGTGGCAGGTGGCCCACGGGAGACGGATGGCGTCCGTTATGTCCTAAGACTCCCTGGCCAAAAGGGGATTCCTGATTGGCCAGGAGGAGAATGAGGGAGACAATAGTGGAGTATTCACTATTGTCACACAAGTGGAGGTGCTCGCCCTGAGCCCACCCTTTTCTGAAGCCTATTAGAGGCTCTGGCTCTAATCATGTGCTTAAAAAATAAATAACCCCCATTGGAATCTATGCGGCTGGTGCCCCGCATGTAGATTAGGGGGCCGGACTAATGGATGGGGGGGCAGTGCCCGTGCACCCCTAAAAGGACAGGCCGCCACTGGATTTAACAATATTAAAAATGACATTAACCACTTCCCGCCTGGTCAATAGGAGATTGACGTCCGGGAAGTGGTTGTGTTATCTTGACTGGACGTCTATTGACATTCTGCAGGATAACAGGGGGCGTATATCGTGGCGATCGGTGGAGCGGTGTGTCAGTCTGACCCACCGCCACACTGATCTCGGTAAAGCGCCCCTGGCGGAGGCTTTTTACCACGTGATCAGCCGTGTCCAATCACGATGTAAACAGGAAAAGCCGTTGATCGGCTCTTCCTCACTCGCGTCTGACAGACGCGAGTAGAGGAGAGCCGATCGACGGCTCTCCTGACGGGGGGGGGGGGGGGGGGGGGTTTGCGCTGATTGTTTATCAGTGCAGCCCCCCCTCGGATGCCCACACTGTACCACCAGGATGCCGCCCAGGACCACCAGGGAAGCACCTAACATGGATCGCTAGGTAAGTCCCCCATGGCCATCCACATGTATAATTAGATGTCTAACTTATGCCAATCAGTGGCCACCGAAAGAAAGCTCTATTTGTGGGAACAAATTGATAAAAAAAAAAAATTAAGGTACAGTGTAGCATGACCGCGCAATTGTCATTCAAATTGCGACAGCGCTAAAAGCTGAAAATTGGCTTTTAGCAGGAAGGTGTATATGTGCCTGGTATTGAAGTGGTTAACCTGCTACAACTTCTATGAGATTTTAGTGATTGGGTTTACATCTACTATAGTGGTCTGCTATAAGCCTGTATAAACCCCAAACCAAAATATTCATCAATCTGCAGCTCGCTGACTGCAAGCAAACTTTCTACGCTCACAGAGAAGGATAAAGTCCCTGTCTGACTTGTGTACATATTTGTGGCTCAGGACAGTGCAGATGTATAGTTTGTATACGTCTTCTGTGTTTAGGAATAAGATTTGTTTCTGAGGGCTGAGGGCCATATGTGACCAGCCATTGCTGGAGCGCAACTGTGTCCTCAGGGACCGTGCACGGCATGAATTACTGTTTACAGCTGCAGAAAGAAATGAGAGAAGGACATTACAATCTCTCTTCCTCTGATGTGTATATAAAGAATTATAAATCATTTTCTGCGCTTTTCATAACAAAATTAGGGAAAATACTACAATAAAGTAACCAGTGCATGTGTTTATATATATATATATATATATAAATAAAAAACACACACTCACACTCACCAGCCACTTTATTAGATACACCTTGATAACAAATTGCTAATCAGCCAATTGCATGGCATCTAGACATGGTGAAGACAACTTACTGAAGTTCAAACTGAGCATCAGAATGGTGAAGAAAGGGGATTTAAGTGACTTTGAACATGGCATGGTTGTTGGCGTCAAATGGGCTGGTCTAAGTATTTCAAAAATTGTTGATCTACTAGGATTTTCACACACAACCATCTCCTGGGCTTACAGAGAATGGTCAGAAAAATAGAAAATATCCAGTGAGCGGCAGTTGTGTGGACAAAAATGCCTTGTTGATGTCAGCGGTGAGAGGAGAATGGCCAGATGATAGAAAAGCAACAGTAACTCAAATTACCACTTGTTACAACCAAGGTATGCAGAATACCATGTTTGAATGCACAACACATCGAACCTTGAAGCAGATGGGCTACAGCAGCAAAAGAGCACACCGGGTGCCACTCCTGTCAGCTAAGAACAGGAAACTGAGGCTACAATTCGCACAAGCTCACCAAAAACTGACACCAAAATTGGACAATAGGAGCTTGGAAAAACGTTGCCTGGTCTGAATTGAGTCTCAATTTCAGCTGCGACTTTTAGATGGGTCAGAATTTGGGATAAACACCATGAAAGCAATGGATCATCCTGCCTTGTATCAAAGGTTCAGGCTGGTGATGGTGTAATGGTGTGAGGGACATTTTCTTGGCACACTTTGGGCCCCTTAGTACCAATTGAGCATCGTTTAAAATGGCACAGCCAACCTGAGTATTGTTGCTGATCCTGTCTATCCCTTTATGACCACAGTGTACTCATCTTCTGATGGCTCCTTCCAGCAGGATAATGCACCATGTCACAAAGCTCCAATCATCTCACCACTAGTTTCTTGAACATGACAATGAGATCACTTTACTCCAATGGCCTCCACAGTCACCAGATATCAATCCAATAGAGCACATTTGGGATGTGGTGGAATGGGAGATTTGCATTATGGATGTGCAGCTGACAAATCTGCAGCAACTGCGTGAGGCCATCATGTTACTATGGACCAAAATCTCTGAGGAATGTTTCCAACACCTTGTTGTATCTATGCCACAAGGAATTAAGGCAGTTCTGAAGGCAAAAGGGGTCCAACCCGGCACTAGCAAAGTGTACCGAATAAAGTGGCCGGTGAGTGTATATATATATATATATATATATATATATATATATATATATATATAAACAATATACCGGTTCTAAACCATCGATATACAGTATCAGCATCTGATTCTTTGTACCTTTATTTCCTATCACTTTTATATGTATATTAAATACTCAGGGTCAATGCTATGGGAAGGTGGCATTCCTGCACTGACCATATAATATTGCTCCAAAGGAACACTCCAAAAAGGACAAATTTGTCATTCAAAATGACTCTGGAGACTTGGCCTACCTGCTGTAATTCTGCCAGTCACCTCTGCACCCGGCTGCCCACTACCTGAATTCTTTAGAAGTCACTTCTGAAAAGCCCTAATCCTGACAATCTAAAGACTGGAGGTATCCTGGTTCCAGCTCCGCCCCCCTCTCCGCCCCCAGTGATGCTCGAACCCCATATACGCTGCTTTAGGTTCACACAGTATCATGTGACAGAGAAGGCATTCCCCATTGTGACAGGGGGTCACTTTGGAGCACAGGGTGAATGAAAACCCCAATATGGCCTATGATGGCCATATTCAAGCTGCACATACATTGTATCTAGATTGAATGTGTACTGTGAGGGGGGGTGTAATCATTGCGGTGAGGTGTTAAGGTTATTTGCATTCTATTGTCTATTATGAATTAAGTCTGCTACTGTGACAATGTGGATTGGAGCTGGTCAACCGTCTGGCTGCATATTATGAGATGTTGAAGTGTCTTCTGTGAGGAGGGGGGGGGGGGGAAATCACCCCTCCTGCCTAAGACTGTTTATCAAAGGAGAAGTTTGAACACACCTGACCTGTATTGCCATTGTCATTGGACAGTTTAACCCGCCCTGTTCCCCAAAGGATGGGAGGGAAGGGTTTTGAAGAGAAATGTGTTACCATGTGTTTTGAAAATAAAGTCATTCCCTGTTTTGGAACTTGAATACAGAGCGTTGTCTCGTATCTGGGGGGAGAACCATTCGTATGGGGTCTTATTCAGCTGGTTGCAGTGTCTGGTGGCTGTCGTGTGGTTGGAAAGGGAATATCCTAACGGTGTTAACCCCTTTCATACTTGGGGTGCCGTTACAATTGTTGGCAAGCAGTGGGATGATTCCACAGCCTATAAGGACAGCTACAAGGGGACACAGGACAATGGAAGCACAGTAGGGACGGCTAAAGCTCTCTTCCCTCAAGGACTTACTAGAGAACCGGGGCAGACCGGCTAACAACCTTAAAAAGAGGGACATTAATCGCAGAACGAGTCGAAATGGATGGAGCTGAAAGACCCAACATAACAGAAAGGCCCAGCGTAACAGACAGGACACCCGAAGAGGCAAGTTTTGATCGGGCTGTTAACATAAGACTGGCACATTATGGTCCTAACCCTACAGCGGAGATCATAGACCGAGTTATAGCGGCTGTGGATGCAAATTGGCTACAGAGAAGAGGTGCTGCAGCAGCAGAAGTCAGAGCAGCACCAACTGAAAGGAAAAAGATACATTTTGCTGCTTTTAAAAATTTCATTGAAACTGAAGGGGAGATTGATGGGTACCTTGCCGATTTTGAACGGCAATGTGCCCTACACCGGGTGCCCACAGAGGAATGGGTTACCATTTTGTCTGGGAAACTGTCCGGCCGGGCCAGTGAAGCATTCAGGGCCATCCCAGACGAGGATATTATGAACTATGGACTGGTAAAAGAAGCACTTTTGGCCAGGTATGCTGTCACACCGGAGGCATATCGGAGGCGGTTCCGAGAGGCGAGCAAGCAGACTGGAGACTCGTATACCGAGTGGGCATGCCGCCTACACCGCACTGCATCCCACTGGGTCGCTGGATGCCAAGCAGAATCCGGGGAAGAGGTGCTGCAGGTGTTCCTACTGGAGCACTTCTTTGACAAACTGTCCCTGGAAGTCAGAGAGTGGGTCCGGGACCGAAAACCTTTCACCTTGCCTGAAGCAGCTCGCCTGGCGGACGAATACACAGATGCCCGCAAACTGGATAACCCTGTGGTCAAGACAACAGCTCAGGTGGATTATCGATCAGCGGCACCCCCTCCGGCTATCGCCTACCAACCACAGTCGTACCGCCCTACAGCACCACCTCCAGCGGCCACTTATCCTCAGCAGCCCAGGTTCAACTCCCAGGGCTACTCACAACCCATCAGGTGTTTCGGGTGTAAACAGCTAGGGCACAAAAAGCCAGACTGTCCATTGAATCCAGCCAGACAGTCCCAGTCATGGAGACAGCCAGCAAGGGGGAGCCCCCGCACATCCATGCCTGCGGTCCACTGCGTTGAGGAGGAAGAACATTGGGGTGTCCTGCACGAGGCTGATCCAATACAAGCAGCTAACCGGGACAACCGGCAGCAACACAGGCAGACTGTCTGGGTCAATGGAAAGGTAGCCAATGGCCTACGTGATACTGGTGCCACCCTGACCCTACTACAGAAGAACCTCATCCCAGATAGCCAACACACCGGAGACACTGTAGCCGTAAGAGTAGCGGGAGGCACCGTCTTCCGGCTACCCGTTGCCCGTGTTCACCTGGATTGGGGGGGTTGGTTCGGGACACGTGAATGTGGGGGTGATGAAGGATTTGCCAGCGGATGTACTACTGGGGAATGATTTGGCCCCCCTCGTTTCTGCTTATGCCCCGATGGGCCCCGCTGAAGCCAACCCCGTGACTACCTGTGCCCAGACCCATGCTGCTAGAACCGGCCTGCTTGCGGCTGAGAACTGGGTAAGACTATCTTCCCCGACATGTACCTTAGATCAGGCTCAATATCACAGTCTAGAATTGGAATGTGACAAGTTAGCCAGGGAGAAATCGGAGATGCAACGACACTACGTCATGTATTATGAGATGTCCCATGGCTTGAACATTGAAATGCACAAACAGGCTGAAATTGTCAAAAGGTTAAATGGGATTTGCGCCCAGTTTTTACCTTACCTCTCCCAAGAGCATCAGCAACAAGTTTTGGGAGCCATTGAGAGAGCAAAGCAAGTGACTGTTCCAGAACTGAATTCCATTATTCGCCCTGCAACCTTACAACGTCACCATCAGCTACTGACCCGGTAAGCAAAATGGCCATGCTGATGGGTTGTCCAGGCATTAGAGGAATGGAACTATGGACTAACTTCGGAGTCAACCCGTCTGGGGTTTCCTCCTGTGTTAGTCTCCTGCCGAAAGGGGAGATGTGTGACAGGGGGTCACTTTGGAGCACAGGGTGAATGAAAACCCCAATATGGCCTATGATGGCCATATTCAAGCTGCACATACATTGTATCTAGATTGAATGTGTACTGTGAGGGGGGGTGTAATCATTGCGGTGAGGTGTTAAGGTTATTTGCATTCTATTGTCTATTATGAATTAAGTCTGCTACTGTGACAATGTGGATTGGAGCTGGTCAACCGTCTGGCTGCATATTATGAGATGTTGAAGTGTCTTCTGTGAGGAGGGGGGGGGGGGAAATCACCCCTCCTGCCTAAGACTGTTTATCAAAGGAGAAGTTTGAACACACCTGACCTGTATTACCATTGTCATTGGACAGTTTAACCTGCCCTGTTCCCCAAAGGATGGGAGGGGAGGGTTTTGAAGAGAAATGTGTTACCATGTGTTTTGAAAATAAAGTCATTCCCTGTTTTGGAACTTGAATACAGAGCGTTGTCTCGTATCTGGGGGGAGAACCATTCGTATGGGGTCTTATTCAGCTGGTTGGAGTGTCTGGTGGCTGTCGTGTGGTTGGAAAGGGAATATCCTAACGGTGTTAACCCCTTTCATACTTGGGGTGCCGTTACACCCATAAAATTCAGGTTAAGGTGGCAAGGATTTATTTTTTTACTTTGGCACAGTTGCAATGTTTTCTGGATAATATCAGTTCTCTGATTGGTTTTACTTGCTGCCTGCAGTTCAGTTGCTCTTCAGAGACTGCATAATACTTATATCCAGCAGTTACATCTGATATGTATGTGAATACTGTAACGTTCTTATGACAATGCACACATAGATCTGTAGCTGGTGTGCACAGCTGTGTCACACTGCAATCCTGCTACATATCTCTGTGCTGGGTGGTTAGTAAGTGCCGCATAGGGTGGTGTGTAAAGAGCTTGCGTCTCAGATAATATCAGCTCAGTCACACAGAAGGTGTGAAAGTGAATTGTGACGGAAACCTCTCACTGCTTCTCACATTACTCAGAGCAACTTATCAAAGTGAAAAATCACGACCCAATTTAAAAAGCTGCAGAAATGGAGCTAATTCTGCAAGGTGCTGAGGGGGCGGACTGAGAAGTGTCTCCACCACCTCCGTCTCAATATCCATACTGGCTGAATGAAGAATCTGAGAAATTCTAAGTATTAGACAAAGTATAAAATGTCACCATGAGGCCACAGGATCACAGATGTGTCCAACTGAGGCCCATATACTCTAATTGTTCCCCAATTATGGACCTTTAAATGTCCGTCCGTCCCCCCATCACACACAATAGACTTTCATGTCCTGTTCCTCTATACCCCACTATGTACTGATAAACTTCCAAATGTCCTCCCACACTATCAAACTGTATACTTCTAAATGTCCTCCCCACTATGGGCCCCTATCCCTCTGGATGTCCTCCCCACTATGGGCCCCTATCCCTCTAAATGTCCTCCCCACTATGGGCCCCTATCCCTCTAAATGTCCTCCCCACTATGGGCCCCTATCCCTCTGAATGTCCTCCCCGCTATGGGCCCCTATCCCTCTAAATGTTCTCCCCACTATGGGCCCCTATCCCTCTAAATGTCCTCCCCACTATGGGCCCCTATCCCTCTGAATGTCCTCCCCACTATGGGCCCCTATCCCTCTAAATGTCCTCCCCACTATGGGCCCCTATCCCTCTAAATGTCCTCCCCACTATGGGCCCCTATCCTTCTAAATGTCCTCCCCACTATGGGCCCCTATCCCTCTAAATGTCCTACCTCACTTTTGGGCCCACATAACTCTAAATGTTCTCCCTTACTTTTGCCTGTATACCACCAAGTATCCCCACCTACTAAATTACACTATGGCCCATATACCTCCATACTTTACCCCACTATGGGCCGTATACCTCTATATGTCCCCTCTACTATACCTCGCCATGGATCTGTGTACCTCCAAATGTCCTTCCTCACTAAGGGCCCAAAAAAATAAAATAAAAAAAAAGTGGCCCCTACTATGCCCCACGTATCTTTAAATGCGTCCCCCCCCTACTCCATCCCACTATAGATTCATATACCTCTAAATGTCCTCTTCCAGCATATCCTAGTATGGGCTTGTATACATCCAAACGTTCACCTATGGGGCCCATATTCATCAAGATGTAGACCTGCTATATACCTCACTATGGGCCCATCTACCCTCAAATGTTCCTCTAATATACTCCACTACAGACCTGTATACTCTCAAACGTCCTACGATAACCCCCTACAGACCAATAGCACTCCAAAAGTTTTCCATACTACAGCAAATAATTGGCATACTTACAAATGCCTGCCACCCCACCATTCCACACTATATCTCCCCCCCAACTGCCTGTACTACAACCCACTGCAGTCCTGTATATGTCCTTACATCTCTATATCTCCTCCCCTCATACACGCTACATCAGGCCAACTGCTTCTGTCACACATTGTCAGCCTACCTGTGTATCCTGCAAGGGCAGCGGCAGGGATGACTGGCTTGTCTTTATTCAGCTCGGCCCGGTCCCTCACATAGTCCTTGAAGGTTCCTTTTGGTTTGTGGTTGGGCAGTGCAGGTGGGTAATCCTCCGAGTCAAAGCTGTCATACGACGGGACACGCTGCAGGCTATTGTAGGAAGACTGGCTGCTCCATGACTGAGTGAGGCGGTCACAGCTGTCGTGACTCTCGATACTCTCAAATGACTCCTGTCCGCCAAGCTTGCCTGTCCACAAACACCAGTCCGTTACTTAAGTGACAGCTGAAACCTTGACAAAACAACGTCTCGCTATTGTGGGGTCAAAGTCCTATCTGTGGTGCCCGCATTAAGTGGCATTGACTTGTGGCAAACGGGTCAATCGCCCACAGCAACCAATCAGCTATTGCCTTCATTGCACAGCCTGCGCTAGAAGCATGGCAGCCGGAAAGTGGATGGATGCTATGGGTGACACAGTCACTATGATCTTATGGGTCATGTCCGTCATAGTGGACATGCTCCGCAAACATTTCATATCAGAGGAGTTGTATGTCAGATATTACCCAGTTTAATACAAATGACTAAATTTGGTGAGACACGGAATTAATGTTTTCAGAGTTTTACTGTCTCCCATGTGACCGGCCAGACCCAATGCACATCATCCGTCATATCGGAGATTTAGCTAAACCTGGCATAAGTTGTGACAATCACAGTGGGCATTAGCCCAGTCATGTTGTCTTAAAATCAGCCAATCATATTCTCTCTCTTCATTATTTTACCAGAGTCGGTCACATCTAATTGGTTGCCATCAGTGAATAGTTTTTTTCTACTTTGCTAACAGAGACATGGAGAATTTAAATTATTGTAAATATATATGGACTCTTCAAAAGATTCTGAACTGCCTGTCAGCTACACCCAAACAGAACCTACATTAGCACTGCAATACATTGAATTTAAAAAAATTGCGCCAAATGTCAAAATTCCTAATGAATGAAAATACGTGAACGGTGTGGTGATTTGTATGTCTGTTCTGACTCGGGGAAGGCTGCGGCTGTCAGGGCTCAGAATCCAGTCTGTGGATCCCTCTTACCTCGGCTGATCCTGCCCACACACATGTTGTCCGGTGACACCACCTCCTGCTTGATGGTGAAGTAGTCTCCCTGGAGAGAGTCAGGCTGTAGGGGGTCTCTCAGGATGGGGGAGGGGTAGTCCGTCTCATATTTCAAAGACAAGAGTTCCTCCGAGCTGATGGGGTGAAGGGTCTGGTAGGATTCTGTGATAAAGCTGGGCTCCGAGAACTCCGAGGGGGGAACGCACTGTGCATGTTCGCTTCCGTAACCTGCGAGGGAGAACAAGGCTGAAGTCATCGAGAGGATACAAACCATGGCTGATGACATACAAATGAAAACAAACGCCGACCCTAACTGGATTACATTTTGCTTGCTCTGTGCAATTGCCCATTTTAAAAAAGGTAAAATTCTGGTTTTATCCTTTTTTCCCCCTCACTTGTTGAAAGTCAGTGCTGCTGATCTATTGCAGCAACTTCTGGGACAGCGCGTTGTTAACTGATAACAGGAAGTTCCTGAGCAAGAATCATCATGGCAGAATCACCAGGGATTATTTTAAAGAGATTGTAAAGTCTCAAGGTTCTTCACCTAAATGCATTCAATGCATTAAGCTGAAAAACCTTCTTTGCTGCAGGTGCCCCCAGAGCACCCCCCCCCCCTTTACCTGAGCCCATCAGTTCCAGCGATTTGCACGAGCCCAGAGGCTCCAGCCGTTGTCTCTCTCCTCCTTGGACAGATTGATAGCAGCGGGAGCCATTGGCTCCCGCTGCTGTAAATCAAATCCAGTGACACAAGACCGGGGAGGGGACCGAGTCCCGCTGTCTGTGTCAATGGACGCAGCAGCGGGATTAGCAAAATATTGCTAATAATAATAAATACTGTACTAACTAAGCTTCTATGAGATTTTACTAAGTGGGTTTAGCCTGCCCTGTATTAGACATGTACTTTACTCAAACACTGGCACAAATTCAGCTTCAAAAAGATGAGAAGTCTGGGAACAAGTTGCAATGTCAAGTAAAATCCATAGAACCTTTATTATTATTTCAACAAGATAAAAAGGGGGAATCCATTGCACAGCAACACTGACGCGTATCAGGCTTTCCCATTTTTTTTAATGAATGAATTCTTTATGAATTTAGTCTCTTGCATACACAACACAGAGAGATGCAGACATAGCATCCATTATAAAAAAAAAAAAATGACCGACGTCAGAAAACACAAGATAATATAAAACAAAATGCAGTATAGAAAATCAGTAGTCCTTAATTGGACTAGCATCAAGTCAGAAACAGCAACTGTCATAAAATGGTGTATAGAAAGGGAGGCAACAATCCTTATATTTTAAAATAGACACCTTGCATGCAAAACCGATATCAGAATTAAACCATATTTAGATAGGAACCAAGGAAACAGAGAAATGCAGGTTCTGGCTCAATTTTCTACATATTTCTTTGTGTGGATACAGATAATGTACTAGAGATAGCAGTGGGCTGCAGCAGTACAGACCTGGGTGTCCTTCACAGTCTACATATATTGTTCAAATTTGTGGGTCCAATTGCTCACAAAGTGATCATTCTTTGTTTGACTACCTTATAGAGCAGTGTTTCTCAACTCCAGTCCTCAAGGCGCCCCAACAGGTCATGTTTTCAGGCTTTCCATTATTTCGCACAGGTGATTTGATCAGTTTCACTGCCTTACCAATTACCACAGCCGTTTCATCTGAGGGAAATCCTGAAAACATGACCTGTTGGGGCGCCTTGTGGACTGGAGTTGAGAAAAACTGCCTTACACTACAATGAAAGGGCCGCCATAGAATGCTGTGATATATTGTAGAGGCCCCTAAGAGCAGAGTGCACAGCAAGCTTTTTCAAAGCAATTGTAAAGCTTTCAGCAATCTTTTGCAGCTTTTGTTGAAGCCTTTTAAAGAAAACTTTAGTTCCAATATGGGGTTGTTATACATAAATCATGATGTTAGTGCTGACTGTAACTTTAAACAGGCTGCTAGCAGGCTTTCAGCAAGCTTCAAGTAGTTAGGCTGCATTCACACCTGAGCATTTTCACCCCGCAAAGCGCCAAAAAAAAAACACCCGAAAAACGCTCAACAAGCAAAATCCCATTTATTTAAATGGCCCCTGTTCACATCTAAGCGTTTTGTAGTCTGAAGAAAAACGCCTGAAACTCAAAAAAGCCCCAACTGGCCAGCAGAAATCAACATGCACATCTAATATAATGCCAGGGATGCGTTCTTTTATACAAGATTCAGACTCAAATCTTTGGCACATGCTGAAACTAATCTCTTCCCTGTGATCAGACAGTGAGGTCCAGAGAAACATGGCCCCAATTAAAGAGGCAAAAATAATTTAAAGTAGAAATATAGGCAATTTTTAATTTTCCATTTTGGATAGAGTGGGGTGCGTTAGAACTCCTGTCAGATTATTCTTTTGCCATCTGTCCTATTGCCGAGATATCCCTTAACTTCCTGTCACATAGCCAAACCGGAAGTGAGAGGAAATCCCTGCAAACTAAGGGAATTCCTTGGGGACCCCAAGTCACCAGAACATGTGTCCCCATTGGAAGATTTCTCCTCTATTACTTTTCTGGAGACAACCCAAATTTTGTGATTTTCTTTTACTTTCAATAATAATGGTCAACAGGAGAAATAGAGAGGGCGAATCTCCTTAACGGGGGCAGAGACAGCAATAAAAACTGACAGATATTCTTATCCCTCTCCAAAAAAAAAAAAAAGTTTTGCCTTTGGTTATACAGTGGAACCTCGGATTGCGAGTAACGCGGTTAACGAGCGTTTCGCAATACGAGCACTAATTTAAAAAATTGTAACTCGGTTTGCGAGTGTTGTCTCGCAAAACCAGCACGATTCAGGCCAAAGCGGTTGCAGTACCGCGTTTGGCCTGAGGTGAGGGGGCGCCGGAGCAGAGCTGAACGGCACCAATTGCCACCGTTCAGAAATGCACGGAAAGGCCCAATGACAGCACGGCTGACCTCGGCAAATCTCGGGAACGAAGCCTTTCTGAGGTCAGCCGAGGTGTCCTCTGGCCTTTTCCGAGGCTCTCCGTCGCCCCCCCCCCCGCCTCTGGCCACATGCAGTATTACATCCTATTGAAGTCAATGCGGAACAAATTATTTTTGTTTCCATTGACGTCAATGGGGAAACTCGCTTTGATATGCGAGTACTTTAAATTACGAGCATTCTCTTGGAACGGATTATGCTTGTAATCCGAGGTTCCACTGTACTTTAAGCATGGTGAAATGATGCTTTTTATGGTTAGTTATTGTACACTTTAACATCCCCAAACTGGAGCTGAAGAGTGTTTAAAGTAAACACTTTAACAAAGCTGCTTGAATTTTGTCAAAAGCTTTACAAATGGTTAACAGATTTTTGCTGTACAATCTTCTCTTATTGCCGCAGAGAAGCCCATGTGTAGAGGGCCTAGCCATCATGCGCAGAGGGCCTAGTCATGCTACTTATACCAGGTCAGAGGGCTCTGGAAATACTCACTGATAAAGTAGTCGGTGGTGTATCTGGGCTCGGGATAGGCAGGGGTCATCTCACTTGTCTGGTACAATTTGGAGTCTAACAAAAGTGACAAAAAATAAATAAAAAGCATTAGACAAGGAACCATACATCGCTTTTTATCTTAGCATACATGAATGGCAATTTTATTAAAGCATGCAGAGAAATTATGACATAACTAACATAGAAAGTTCTCTAAGTACCATATGCTCACTGCCTGCATCACTGTCATATGACAAGAACACAAAGAGATCACACATTCCTGAGACCGGCAGACATGATACTTCACAGTGTAATTATACTGGAAGGGTTGTCCGGGAGTTCACCGATTTTTGCTGTGATATAAGGATTGGTAGCTTTAGTTTTTACTTCTGTCTGCTGGAAATGCATCCAGTTCAATGAGAGGCCTACATATTGATGGGACATTCTCTTGGTTGAGCAGATAAATTGTGTTTATCCATGTTATAGCAGACCTTCATCCTCAGTGACATAATCTGCTTATTCAAGGTGCCCCCCATCCCCCCTCCTACACTGGGCAAAATTAGATAGTATTACTTACCTTTCCTAGACTTCTGTAGTGCGGGGGGGGGGGGGGGGGGTGACATCATCCTCCAGCCAACAAGATACCTGGGAATGCTGAGTAGCCCAAATCTCAAGAGAATTTGCTGCAGCGTAGTGCAGGAACACCTACTTGTGAGATTTGGGCTATTTAACACTCATCTTGAATAGTCAGACCTTAACACTGAGGAGGAAAGTCCACTATAATATGATGATTTTATCTCTAGGAGTATGTCTGTTTTCAAAAGGAATTCACTATATTAAAATTCAAGCAGAAACACAAATGTGTCACCGCCAAGCAACTGCGTTAGTTTGTGGTAGATTAACGTTTTCTGATTACCCATTTTCTCAGTGCAAGACCCTGGACCAATGCCTGGCTCCCCGTCATTCACATGAATGTTCCAGCATTTTAATGAGTACTATGTGGGAGGCTGATAAACCGAAAATCTGCTGCCAAGAAACAATTTCCGCAACATACAAGTAAACAGTTTCAAGGCAGATAGACAGGTTCACTTTCCTGGCTGTGGACGCAGAGGCAGCTCAATGTGGCAAAGTAACTAAAACACGGGCAGGCTTGTAAAGTATTCATTTCCCTTTTAGCTAAGAAGTGATTTCTGATTGGTGGCTGTAGGTTACTGCACATCCCTGCACCGCCATGCTCTATGGCACAGGTGTCAAACACAAGGCCCGCAGGCCGAATCTGGCCCTCCAGGCCATTTCATGTGGCCCTCGCACCTCTCCTGCAGCTGCAGGAGAGCTCCAGCCCTCCACTGGGTCCTCCTCCAGACCCTTACTTTCTGCTTTCAAGCAATGCATCCAGCTTCTTCCCAGCAGCAGCAAAAGGAGAGGGGGGTGCACTGTGATGTAAGGGAGAGTGGGGGACTCAACTTCTGATGGTGGGTTGTAGGGCTGGGAAAAAAATCGATTTTAATCTTGAATCGAGTTTTGAGTTCAAATCGATTCAGATTTGAAGAAAATCGATTTTTTTAGATTTAATTTTTTTTTCAAAAAAAAAATTATATATATATTTCTCTTATCATCCATGGACTGACACGGTGTCTCTTTACACTTTACACGTGGGTTATGTCCCTGCTTGCAGGAGAAGACCTAGGCAGAATGTGAGATGTTATACATACATTCTAAAAGCCAGAGCTGAACAGCCCCACCCAGGGGGCGGTCCCTCCGGGCATAACCCTCCCACTACAGTCAGCAGACTTCAGTTTTTTTCTGCCTAGCAGAAGGAGAAGACGTGGCTCCCTCAGGAGCCAGTCTCCTGACCTATTTTATTCCTTTTTGGAATTCTTTTTTATTTTATTTTTGAGAATCTTCTATCAACTGTCGGCTGGGCAACAGGTTGGGTACAAGATATCCTCGTAGTCTTCCCTGTCCGACCATCGAGCGTGCTGATCCTCGCCTTCTGTGCGTGAGACTCAGTTCACGACAGGCCCCATGACTCCAGGGGTGGCCGGGTTTGCTTTCATGCTCCCACGGTCCTCTCAAGACTGAACAGCTCCTGACTGACTGTATCTTTCGCAGTGGACCGGGCCGACAGCTACTCAGTACTGCACTGTGATAGTCCTGTCAGAAACACCAGTGTGTCCCTCAGGGGACGGGTAAGTAGTCTCTCCTGCCTGCAGGTGAGTACAAAGGGCTGTGTGTTTCTCTGTGGGGGATTTTCCCTGTCTCCCCCTGTATTTTATTGTCGCTCTCTGTCACCATTACTGGCGCTGGCTGTGTGGGGTGCTTGGGGGTCACACTGTTCTTGGGGGGCTCATGCTGGTCTGCAATGTATGCCTTGGGGCTTTTTTGTGTGTTTTTTTTTTTTTGGGGGCCTGAGCGGCGCTGTGCGTGTGTGCTGTTTCATTTTAACTGCGTCATGGCGGCCATCTTGCCGCGGATCGCCTCAGTGAAGTGCGGCGGCCATTTTCTTGTAGCCCGCGTGCTTTTCAGCACTAGTTTGGCCTCTAGCGCTGCTGTAGCAGCGCGAATCTCCTCACAGTCTCCTCACAGCTCACCAGCGCTGACACAGCGCGGTACAGACAGCGGAACTAAGCGGTCCCTGGTCCGGTTTGGTGAGTCCCCTGGGCGCCCCCTCCTCAGTCAGCACAGCCTGTGGGTGGACTTTTTATTTGAGAGAGTCTCAGAGAGGGACAATATGGAGTCTGTGTCACCAGCTTCCCCTAAAAATGTCAGTGGCAACAGGCAGTGCTTCAGCACTGCGGTCCCTATGGACCTGTTGTGGGCAGCCCTGGAATCAATTTCTGACCAGGATGGGAGCTGTGTGCAAGCGCAAGGTGCAAAAAAGGCGCCCTCTCCCCACTTTATCTACTCGAGGGCAGTGCGCTGATTCAGATATGGGCCTAGCCACTTTCGCTCAGGACCCTAGTTCTGAATGTATGGATGGTTTTGAACAGGACATTCCTTATGAGGGAAACTCCAGTTCTGAGTCAGTAAATGACAGGGCGCTTGTTAGTGTGCTCATGACTGCGGTGAGGGACACTCTCAAGCTCAAATGCTGCAGATGCAGAACCTCAGGCGGATACTGTCTCCTTTGGTTCTTTTAAGGCCAGGCCTTCTAAAGGTTTTTTTTCCATTGTACTTTCTTTGACCAGCTCATTGATAAGGTCTGGGAAAAGCCGCAGAAGAATTTTTTTATGGTCCCGCGGCGTTTGTCTATCAGATACCCCTTGAAGATGCCCTACTTAAAAAGTGGGCTTCTCCCCCAGTGGTCGACCCTCCAGTCGCCCGGTTGAACAAGGCCATCACTCTCCCGATGGAGGGGACTCCTGCATTTGAGGACCCCACTGACAGGAGGTCAGAAGTGGTGAGCAGAACCATGTTTGCCTTGTTGGGATCCGCCCTACGACCTGTGGTAGCGGCGACCCTTGTGTCTAAAACACTTACAGGTTGGGCAAAAATGTTGCACCTAGCTGTACAGGAGCATATTCTTCCTCCAGACACAGTTGCTCTGGCCCACCAACTGGTTCAGGGCCTGGTTTCTGTGTGCGACGCCACGCTGAACGCGGCCCCTTTAATATCCAGGGCCTCTGTCTCGGCGGTGGTATTGCGTCGTCTTATCTGGTTGAAATGCTGGTCTGCTGACCTAGCCTTAGGAAGCTCCTGACGGATCTACTATTTAAAGGCGGTAGACCTTTCGGTGCTGCTCTGGATGACATCGTCATGGATGTCACGGGAGGTAAACGCACTCTTCTAACTTAGACTAGCAAGGGTGAGGAGGCCCGCCGCAAACAGGGGCCTTCCTTTCCAGTAAAACGTTTTTTTTTTTCATCAGTCAGAGTCCACAGGTAGGCCCTCTCAGGCTGACGGCAGTGCGGCTGGTGGGCACAAGTGCCCCTGGGTGCGTAAGCCAAACAAGCGGCTCCCAAGCCCGCCTCCGCGTGAAGTCTTGCCTCCGCCCGACTCTGGGGTGGGGGGACGACTTCGCAGGTTCACGGATCGGTGGACCTCCCGAATCTCCGACTGGTGGGTGTGCGAGGTGGTCACCTCAGGATATAGGATAGTATTCCGATCCTGGCCCCCATACAGATTCTTTCCCTTGAATCTTCCTCTCCTTCCTACCTGTCGGGCAGCCCTCTTGGGGGCTGTACAGGATTTGATCAGGTCCGGAGTGATTGTGCCGGTTCCGTCTCAGGAGAGTTTTCAGGGATTCTGCTCGAATCTGTTTGTCGTCCCAAAAATAGGACGTGGTTCGACCTACCCTGGACCTCAAGGCCCTGAATGCCTTCGAGAAGGTGCAGAAATTCCGCATGGGATCCATTCGTACGGTGATCGCTACACTCCACCAAAGGGATTTTCTTCTGGCGTCCTTGGACTTCAAGGACGCCTACTTGCATGTTCCGATCTGCGCAAGTCACCAGAAGTTTCTGCGCCTTGCGATCAGCGAAGTCCACTATCGATTGTGGCTCTTCCTTTCGGCCTTGCCTCGGCACCAAGGGTGTTCACCAAGGTGCTTGCTCCGGTTCTAGCCTTCTGTTACAGCGAGGTATTGCTGTCGTGGGCTATCTGGACGGTCTTCTGCTATGAGCAGAAAGTGGCTCAGACTTAGAGGAAAGGTGACTATCGTCAATTAGACCCTCAGGGACTTCGGGTGGTTCCTGAACATTCAGGAGTCAGTCCTGGTCCCGACTGGAGTATCTAGTTCTGGTTCTGGACTCCTTGGAGGCAAAGGTATCCTACCTCTGGAGAAGTTGCTGACACTTCAGTCTGCGGTGCGGGTGCTGACATCCCGAACATGGTTGTCAATCCGTTGTTTGCATGAGAGTCCCGGGACTCCTGGTGGCCTCCTTCGCGGCCATTCCGTATGCCCAATCACACACCAGGGCATTGCAGAAGGAGATCTTGTCCACCTGGGACAAATCCCCGTTGTCCTTGGATCTTCGGATCCAGGTGATTCACCTGGTCAGGGCGTCCCTGACATGGTGGTTGGGACCCTCGGCTCTTCGGTCCGGAAAGTCGTTCCCCTCCCATCCAATGGACGGTACTCACGACGGACACCAGCCTGACGGGCTGGGGTGGAGTCTGGGGAGTCCTGTCGGCTCAAGGCCTTGGACTCCGGATGAGCCCGTTTACCAATCACCGTTCTGGAAATACGGGCCATCAGACTGTGTCTCTCCTTAGGTCGGAGAGAGTACCGGGTCGCTCCATCAGGAGCCAGTCGGACAACGCCACGGCGGTGGCGTATGTAAACCATCACGGGGGGACTCTGAGCTCAGCTGCGGCTTCCGAGGTAATCCGTATCCTGAAGTGGGCTGGAAGAAACGTGCCGGCTCTGTAGGGGCGGACTATCTGAGTCGCCAATCGCCAGACGCCGGACCAGGGAGAGTGATCCTTGCATATTTCAACTCCTTTGCCGACGGTGGGGCACGTCGGATGTGGACCTGATGGCCTCTCGACTCAGTCGCAAGGGTCGAGGTTGTGGCCAGATCCAGGGATCCTTGGGCGATGCCTCGGATGCGTTGGTGGCCCCATAGGGTCCTTATCGCCTGATATAAACTCCGGTGATCCTAATTGTTCCGGATTGGCCTCAGCGTCACTGGTACGCTGATCTGGTACGTCTCGTTGCGGACGTTCCCTGGCGGTTGCCGATGAGGGAGGACCTTCAGTCTCAAGGTCCTATGTTTCATCCGGCTTACAGTCTTTGGCTTTAACGGCAGAGCTGTTAAAAGCCAGGTGTTGAGGGACCGAGGTCTCTCGGACTCTGTCATTTTGACCATGTTAAGGACACGGAAGTCTTCCTCCAGGCAGATCTATCACCGTGCCTGGAAAGCTTATATCGCCATATGCAATGCGCTGGACTGGCGTCCTCGGACGTATTCCCTCCCCAGAATCCTACGTCCTCTGCAGTGTGGAGTGACCCAAAAGCTTGCTTTGAGTACCATCAAGGATCAGATTTCGGCCTTGGCCGTCTTCTTTCAGTGACCTCTAGCGGGTCATTTCTTGGTTAGCACCTTGTGTTGGGGGGTTCGCCATGTGCTCCCTCCTGTCAAGCCTTCTCTCCCACCGTGGGATCTGAATTTGGTGCTCTTGGTCCTCCAGGAACCTCCTTTTTGGGAATATCCGGGATATTCCTCTCTTGTCTTGTCTCAGAAGGTGGCCTTTTAGTGGCAATCACTTCTGTTTGACGAGTGTCTGAGTTGGCGGCTTTGTCCTGCAAGTCGCATATTTAGTCATCCATAAGGATAAGGCGGTGTTGCATCCGCGACCTTCCTTTTTGCCAAAGGTGGTGTCTACCTTTCACCTACATGAGGACATTGTCCTCCCGTCCTTGTGTCCTCACCCATCGCATCCCAGAGAGTTTGTGCTGCACATATTGGATGTGGTACGAGCCTTACGGGTGTACCTGTCTGCTACTGCTTCTATTCGGAAGTCCGACTCACTGTTTGTGACTGTCCCTGGTCCATAACAGGGCCAAGCGGTTTCATCTGCCATCATTTTTAGGGGAATCAGACAAACCGTCATTAAAGCCCATGCTCTCAAGGGGCGGGCGCCTCCCTTTCCGGTTACGGCGCATTCCACCAGGGCAATTGGTGCTTCCTGGGTTTTCCGACATCAAGCGTCGGTTGCACAAGTGTGCAAGGCAGCGACCTGGTCGTCTGTTCATACCTTTTTAAGTTTTTTATAAGGTTGATGTGGCTGCATCTTCAGATGCTTCCTTCGGCCGCAGGGTGCTGCAGGCCGCTGTTTAAAGTTGTGACTCCTCCGTTGAGGAGATCTGCCTTCTTGGAGTGAAAGTTTGGTTTTTCCATTTATACTGCTCCCATCCCTCTTGACACTGCTTTGGGACATCCCACGTGTAAAGTGTAAAGAGACACCGTGTCAGTCCATGGATGATAAGAGAAAATAGGATTTTTTTGTACTCACCGTAAAATCCTTTTCTCTGACATCCATGGACTGACACGGCACCCACCCTTCCTTTTAAGTTTGTACTGCTTTGTTACGAACTGAAGTCTGCTGACTGTAGTGGGAGGGTTATGCCCGGAGGGACCGCCCCCTGGGTGGGGCTGTTCAGCTCTGGCTTTTAGAATGTATGTATAACATCTCACATTCTGCCTAGGTCTTCTCCTGCAAGCAGGGACATAACCCACGTGTAAAGTGTAAAGAGACACCGTGTCAGTCCATGGATGTCGGAGAAAAGGATTTTACGGTGAGTACAAAAAAATCCTATTTTTTTCCTTTAAAGTTTCCATAGCAGGGCTGCAGGGGGCGTATCTGGAATGGCACTGGGTGGCGTTACCCCAATTACATCTACTCGCCGCAGCCGCCACGAGTAGATGTAATGTAACACTAACTAAACCGCAAGCCGCCGTCTGCCTACCTGATCACCGTGTCATGCAGAAAGACGGCGGCCATTGCAGTGTTCAAAAGCCGCGCCTCCCGAGTCCTCGTTGTCTGTGATAGGCGGAACACTCAATTTCACAGCAGGCAGTGTTCAGCCTATCACGGACATCCTCTCATCCTCGTCTGTGTTATGAGGATGAGCGGATGTCCGTGATAGGCGGAACACTGAATGCTGGGAAATTGAGTGTTCCGCCTATCACAGACGAGGAGGAGGCGCGGCTTTTGAATACTGGAATGGCCGCCGGTGTAGCAGTAAAATCTGTATCCCATGAAAATCTGCATCAGGTACGGGCACAGTGATTGAAGCATGGGCACAGTGAGACACGGGTACAGTGAGGCCCAGGCACAGTTCAATTCAACTAAGAGTAACCTCAAGATTTTTTGTTGTTTTATTAGCTAAATCCAAATACAGTATTAATAATTTGGATGTTTAACAATCTTTGTTGCACACTGACTTTGCAGTTAGAGAAAGGGTTTGCCTTTTCAATTTTCTTTGTTGATGCACTTTAATTAATATAATAAAAAAAAAAAAATCAAATCGTAATTCTAGTTTTTTATAAAAAAAAAGTAGTTTTTTTTTCGGGGGAAAATCGCCCAGCCCTAGTGGGGTGGCTCTTGACATCTAATGTAAAGGGAGGGAATGTGCTGGACATCTAATCTTACAGATACAACCGGCCCTTTTGAGGGCTTTAATAACGCTGATGCGGCCCACGATGAAATGGAGTTTGACACCCCTGCTCTATGGTATTGGAAGCACCCAGTTTACATGGCCGGAGCTGTGTGTGTTTTGCTTACTCCAGATAAAACCGAAATCTGTTGCCATTGAATGGTCAAGTTCAGTCCTATTTTCTGTGCCTTGTATATATTATAAGCTGCCGTTTGGTTAAATCAGGGGCCACATTTTAGCCCCACATACATTAAGTTGACAACTATTCCCCTATAGGGTTTAACAAACTCATTATTTATTGCCAAGTGGAATGGATGGAAAATAAATTGATTAATGCAACCTCATACACACTATTTAGGTGAAGGCACACTATATTATCAAAAGTATTGGGACACACGCATGTGAACTTTACCCCTTCTTGCCCAAGCTTTTTTTTCTGGCATTTGTTGCTTAAAAGTAAAATCTGTATTTTTTGCTAGAAAATTACTTATAACCCCCAAACATTATATATATATATATTAGCAGAGACCCTAGAGAATAAAATGTCAGTCCTTGCAATATTTTATGTCACACAGTATTTGTGCAGCGGTCTTTCAAGTTTTTTGTATAACGTCAAAGATGATGTTACGCCGCGTAAATAGATACCCAACATGTCATGCTTTAAAATTGCGCACACTCGTGGAATGGTGACAAACTACAGTACTTAAAAATCTCTATAGGTGACACTTTAAAAATTTCTACAGGTTACCAGTTTAGCGTTACAGAAAAGGTATTTTTCTAGAATTATTGCTCTCGCTCTAACGATCACGGCTATACCTCACATGTGTGGTTTGAACACTGTTTACATTTGCGGTCGCCACTTATGTGTGCGTTCGCTTCTGCGTGCGAGCATGGAGAGATGGGGCGCTTTAAATTTTTTTTTAATAATTTCTTTAATTTTTACACTGTCCGTTTGAAAAAAAAATAAAAATGTGATCACTTTTATTGCTGTCAGAAGGAATATAACTCTTTATGGAGGGATCTGGGGTCTATAAGATCCCAAATCCCTCCGTTGCACTTACAAGCATTTAAAATGCCAAGTTTGGCTGTTTTAAATACTGATTTTTTTTAAAATTTGGCACCTTTAAAGGGGTTGTAAAGGTTCGTTTTTTATTTTCTAAATAGGTTCCTTTAAGCTTGTGCATTGTTGGTTCACTTACCTTTTCCTTAGGTTTCCCTTTGTTTTCTTTGTCTGAATTTCTCACTTCCTGTTCCTCCTCAGTAAGCTGTTCAGTAAGCTGTTCTGGCTGACTCCACACCACTCGGATGATGGTGTGAAGTTTAGTGAGGAGAAACAGGAAGTGAGAAATTCAGACAAAGAAAAAAAAACATTTAAAAGGTAAATCAAAGGAAAAGGTAAGTGAACCAACAATGCACTAGCTTAAAGGAACCTATTTAGAAAATAAAAAACGAACCTTTACAACCCCTTTAAATCTTCTGTAATCTGGAAGTGATGTAATCGCTTCCGGGTTACTAGATCCGATCAAAGCCAATTCTGGCTTTGTTCGGGTCTCCGGCCAGCCGGCGGACGTGCCAGCTGGTCGCTCAGGCCTCCTGGTGGGACAGGAGAGCTCAGGCGAGGCGCGGTAGGCGGCAGGGAAGGGGCGTACGTAAACGCATGGTTTGACCCATTTAATGTGGAGCAACATGAGTGACTTGCACAGAGCCCTGACCTCAGCCCTACTGAACAGCTTTGGATTGAATTGGACGGTTGTTTATTGTGAGCCAGGTCTTCTCCACAGACGCACTCCAAAATCTTGTGGAAACCCTTCAGAATGGTTGCTGTTATAGTCACAAATGGGAAGGGGACAAATTCCATTCTAATGCCCATGATTCAGAAACGGAATGTCCAACAGGATCATATAGGTGTCATGGTCAGACTTTTGGACATACAGTGTAGCTGAGAACAGATTTCCAATACAAAACACCTGATAGTCTTACTCCCCCTAGTGATAACTACATACTAACTTTTGAAAAAAAAATAAAAAATTAAATGGGACAAAGTTGGCTCTTTATTGTGCTGAGACTTTTGGTAACCAGGCTGCAGATGGCTAAAGACAAGATCTATGGGTGTGTGATGTCTGACCAGAGCTGCCCTAATAAAGACAAAATGCTGCATCACCTTTTTGCAAGATGTCCAAGTGCTCCCACAGGATGTCTCCAACAAAGTCCGGTGCCAGGTCCAAGAATCGGTCCTTCCCCAGAGCACACAGCCCTGCTCCGCTGATGCAGAACTTCTGCAGCTCCACTCCCTTTAGCGTGAACTCATTCACTGCCCAAGACACCCATTCCCTGACGTGAGCATCCGTCCACTCCTGGGGATCTGTCAGAAAGAAATTGCAACAGCTGCTCAGGATGCAAAATGCAAGATCACGGCACTGACAGGATAGCCAGTAGCCAACAAAACTGAGGGTCATTTAGAAGAATACTGGCAGTAACAGCCACAATGCAGGGTGCCTGTGTGAGAACCCTCAGATAGAAGCCTTTATTATCAACTCATGAGCTGCATACTGCCTTGGAACTAGAATGCGGCTTGAGAGTCAGAGAATAAAAAGGAGCTCACTAGAAGCTTCTCACACAGGCATCGTGCTTCATGAAATCAAGAGGATATTAAGAATACGTCTCTGAAATCTCACCGAAGGGGATGCCGAGGCGTTGCTGTTCCTTGGTGAAGCCGCTGAAGGTGGCGCGGAGAGCCTGTGACATCATCTCCTTGCTGCTGGGGGTCAGCAGAGGCACATCACCGCACTCCATATCTGCGGGGAACAGCATAATTACTACTGAGTGTGCACACATCAATATACAATATTGTATACTAACTACCCAACTCTAATATCCCCTCCTCCACACCCAACCCCAATTTAAAGAACCCTCCTGCATCTTATCCCCTCCCCCCCCCCCAAAACCCCTTCTCTTTACCATTCTCAACTCCAATAACTCCTCCTCCAAACCTTACCCCCATTTCAAGAACCCTTCCCCCACACCACTCTGCTCAACTCCAGTAACCCCTCCTATGCACTCTTCCTCTACACTTAACCCCCAGCATTGCAATATATCCGCCCCTGCAAAATATGTCCCAATCTTCCAGAAGAAGTCATTTACCTGGTAAAGTTTTAGGTGTTTGAATAATACAGTACAGTGAGTGATTGTTGTCACTCTACGACAGAAAGTATGTTACTGGCAGGATCACCAGGCGAAAATAAAGAGAAAAAAACCTTTAAAAAGAAACAATGCAGCCACCATCTAAGGACTGGTAATCTGCAATATATTACATTTTGTTTGGGGGTTTAGCTACATTTTGTGGTATAAAAATAAAGCGAAGAAATGTTCATATGAAGTAATGAGCAGACTTGACTGAACCCACTGTGTCGTCCCGTGCCAAACGATTTACTTCTAGAGAACATGACACGTGCGGATTCACCTCTAGGAATATTAGAGTGCCAAATCCGGAGCGGTACGTCCTAAAAAACACTCCGCTGTGATGTGCCAAAAACGTGGGAGCTTCCCTGGCATCCGGCCATGAGGAGAACTAGCGGAGAGCTGTGCTGCTTTCACAGGCATATTATTCTGCCCACTGCACCATTTCACCTCCCTCGTATTACCCTGAGTCACAGCAAGTTCAATGCCAGCCCTGCCACTCACAAGAGTCTGCGAGGATCATTCACAAACAGGACAATACCATCCAACATCATCTGAATATTCTTCTGAGGGAAAAGGGCATGCGAGAGGGGAAGAGACAGATCCAAATGCCCATAAAAACCATTCTAAACAATGACAAAATCGTGTATGAGTGAAGTGTGAGTGCTCATATCTTTATATACATTTTTTCTGGACTATGTATTTATAGAACAATATATTATGTATTTATAAAACAATCGAAAGCAGAACTGATGTAACGCTTCTACAAAAAAAAAAAAAAAAAATAATCATGTAAAATCACAGCATACAGCGAAGAAAATCGATAAAATACATATTTATTTTAACAAAAATATTTTTTTGTCGATTTGTTTAACCACTTCCAAACAGGGCACTTTCCTGCCCAGACCAATTTTCAGCTTTCTGCGCTGTTGCACTTTGAATGACAATTGCGCGGTCATGCTACACTGTACCCAAACTAAATTTTTATCATTTTGTTCCCACAAATAAAGCTTTCTTTTGGTGGTATATGATCACCTCTGGGATTTTCATTTTCTGCTAAAAAAATAAAAAAAAGACAGAAAATTTGGGGGAAAAAAAAAGTATTTTTTTGTTTCAGTTACAAAACTTTGTAAATACTGTATTTATTGGCTTATAACACTCACTTTTTTACCCTGAAAATAGAGGGTAAACTGTGCCTGCGTGTTATACGCAGGGGGCTGTGGAATTTTTTTTCCCTGAAACTTCCCTCTTAAAGTTAGGGTGCGTGTTATACGCCGATAAATACGGTAAGTATGTTTTCTCCTTCACTGATGGGGCTGCACTGATAAGGCGGCACGGATGGGCACCGATAGGCGGCAGGGATGGGCACAGATAGGTGGCACGGATGAGCACAGATAGGTGGCACTGTACTGTAATGTGTTGTACTAATGGATGCCAATCAGTGCCAAACAATAATGCCTGCCAATCAGTGGTGCCCATTGTGGGCACTGAATGGCATCCATTGTGGACACTGATTGGCATCCATTAGGCATTTCTAATTGGCATCCCTGGTGGTCTAGGGTGGCATACCTTATGGTGGGCATCCCTGGTGGTCCAGTGTGGGCATCCTCGGGGGGGGGGGGGGGCTGTGCTGATAATCGATCAGCACAAACCCCCCCCCTGTCAGAGGAGCAGCCGATCGGCTCTCCTCTACTCGCGTCTGACAGACGCGAGTGAGGAAAAGCCGATCACCGGCTTTTCCTGTTTACATCGTGATCAGCCGTGATTGGACACGGCTAATCACGTGGTAAAGAGTCTCCGTCAGAGACTCTTTACCTAGATCGGTGTTGCGGGGTGTCAGACTGACATCCCGCAACAACGATCGCCGTGATGCGTGCCCCCGGGGGCGCGCAGCGACTCAATATCCTGAAGACGTCATATGACGTCCAGTCAGGGTATTGAAACCACTTTGCCACCGTCAATTTGCTATAGGGCGGGCGGCAAGTGGTTAACTGTAGGTGATAGTTTTACAGGATTTCTTTGCAGAAGTTCTACACTGTCTAATTTATTTTGTTGCATTGCATCAAGAGGGGTTCAGTTTATTGCACTTACCTACTTGTGTTGGGAGCATAGAATATTCAAGATTCCTAAATATGTTTATTATTAGCCCTGGTGAAGGGGGCGCAGATACCTGAAATGTGTTGGCTCTCCTGGAACCTGCAGCATTCCAACTGTATAAAAATGTGACATAGTATAGAATATTTCTTTGGCTACAAGTCCTGCCCCTCCAGACAGGATGGCTCACACACATTCCTTTTGTTTCTCTCCATGTTGTCAGGCTTGTTTAGCAACCTATTATTTCTACTCTACTATTACTATTCAATACAGACTATAAGGTCTTCATATTGTATAATGGTCAGGACTGCATCTCCTTGTCACTTGATCCTCTGCACTCTCACACTGCAGTGCATAAGAACAAGGCGAGAGAGAGAGAGAGAGAGAGAGAGAGAGAGAGAGAGAGAGAGAGAGAGAGAGAGAGAGAGCAAAATTTAGGTTTGCTTGCTCAGCTTCTCACAGTAAGGCTAGCAGAAGTGGAAACATGCCTGTGTTGTCCACATTGTCCAATCAAACCATCCTTCACCTTCTAACATGCATTGTGCAATGTGACTGGTTGCTGTGTCCAGAACATTCTTCTAGCCTTAAAGCCACCATATAAGTGGGCAGGATCCGACTACCCGCTCAGGAAACAGATGATGAAAGATGAAGTTAGAATTTCTGCTCTTTAAGCAGCCGCTCCACCTCTCTCCCCAGTAGGTCTGAACCAGGAATAAAAACACTGTTCCCATCATGCAATGCCAGCTTTCCATGCCTGTATAAAGCTACATGTTCCCTCTCACCTATGATGAGACAAGAGGCCTGCATACCAGCCGGTTTTTAGAAAGAAACATTAGCAAAACCATTTGTAGTTCCACAGAACTGATCTGCCTGTTTTCTTTTATAGAAAATGACTTCTCTTTACAAGTTAAAGAAAAACACAACATAAAAAACATGTTTCAAAAATAAAACACTGTTCTTGCATCAGTAATCACAAAGTATGAGGGTGTCAGACTGTCTTTGGTGGTTTCATTGGCTCCACTTTTCAGAACAATTTCCTGCTTTTCGATCTGGGCAGGGTCCTTCTTTAACCCCCATGGTGCTGTAAACGTCCCCGCCCCCCCCCCCCCCCCCCGGTGGATGGGATGACGTCTTCTCTATTTGTGAAGCACTAACTGCGGAGTGCGGAATGGACTTCTGAGGGAGAAGGATTTTATCCAGAGGACTATGGTAGCAGCTGCACACCAATCGGAGTAATTTTAGGCCCTGGAAAGGGGCCAGAGTTTAGGCAATACCGAGCCGGCGCTTCATGGAAAACAAGGCCACGGCAGCCATGACTCACTGGTTTTAAAGGCTCAGGATTGTAACGGACAAATGCACCATCACAGACATCACATGGATTATTCTGCTGTCCTTAATTAGCCCCAGGTCTGTGCTGGAGGGGATAGGCAGAGGACATCCTGCAGGGACAACACACAGGATAAGATACATTTAGATTGATGGGACATGCAAGGCCAACTCTGATTGGAGCGAATCAATCAGCCTGAGGAACATCATAGCACTATTTCCCGCCTCCCATAGGTGCCACAAACGACCAGCCAGAACAAAAGTGGGATTGCTTACAGAATACTGCCCCTGGCAGCCACCCCTTTCTCCAAAGAGCCACCCTGTCACCAATCCAGGGGACTAGGCATATGCTGGAAAATGCCATAACGCAAACACCAAATGTCATATGTCCGTTTCTGTTCTGTTCTGTCTATGATGTACTAAGCCTGACTGGACTATCAGCGGATACAAAGCGAACAATGGTTCAGCAGTCGCCCACAGACGTAGCCACCATTTTTTCAGGGAGTTGCCCACCTATGTGTCTGCAGGCTGTATTCCTCGGTGCAGCTTCTTCCTTGTTCTATCGGCAGGCTGGCTCCATCAGATGACAACCTTTCATCACAATGAGACATTCACAAATTCTACCAGATTTCAATTGTATCTCTATCAAGCAGCATATGTAATGAAAACAGCTGCTTCCTTTGATCTGTTTTTTTATGTATGCATTCTTATGTCTGTGGCAACCTTCATACAGGGCCAGTGCTACCACAAGGCGGCTTAAGCACCTGCTTTGGGGCGCCAAAATAGGAGAGGGGGGGTGGTAAAATCCAAATCCCTGGCCAGGTTTTCTTTTCTTTACACTTTAGTAAAGCCGACTGTCAGTGCTTGCGTGGAAGTGATACAAGTGGCTGTGAAGCCACGTTGTGCTGCCTTTCCACCCAGCGCGCACTGCCCCCCCACCATGTTCACTGGGCTCTGCTGTCCCACCTACGGGCGATGTTATGGTGGGGTCACTGGTAAGGACGGGGGTAGCTCAATGGACCTCACTTCCTGGACCAGAGCTGTATTTCTCCAGGATCAATGCTGGGAAAACAGCTGATGGAACACAGTCTGTGTTCCATTAGCTGCAGTGCATTAGAGAGGAGACATCCAGGGTCTAATAGACCCTGGGTGTCTCTCCGTAAGGAGAACCTCAGTAGGATTGCTTTAAGAAAGGCCTGGATACTTTCCTAAATGTACATAATATAACTGAGTACTGACATTTATAGGTAAAGTTGATCCAGGGTAAATCGGATTGCCTCTCGGGGAATCAGGAAGGAATTTTGTCCCTGCTGTAGCAAATTGGATCGTACTCTGCTGTTTTTTTTTGCCTTCCTCTGGATCAACTGTGGGTATCGAATTGGGTATATGGGATTGTACGATATTTTTTATTGTTTTATGGTTGAACTGGATGGACTTGTGTCTTTTTTCAACCTGACTAACTATGTAACTATGTAACCTGTCACCTATATACTATGACATAGGGGGCTATTGGTCCCCTATGTGACAGCAATCAAATTTATGTAAAAAATATTAAACCAAAAATCTTTTAAGCATATAAGACGACAAAATGTTTCAAAAATTCATGCGCTGGGGTACCTACGTATGAAAACGAGTGAAAGCAATAATTTTAGCACATGTGCTCCTTCGCCTAAGTAGACAAAAATCCTCGCACCGGCCCTGCCAAGTGACAGAAGATACAGTATTTCCTGGTGTTGTAATGTGCCTCTCGCTCCTCCCTGGGGCCACTAGAGTACCGATCTGCTCGGAGAGTCCTCCTTATGGCACACGACGACTCCGGCTGCGATGTGAGCGGTCAGATCAGATTGCAGGAGGGGGGCCCAGCTGGTGGCCTCATCTCACAAAGATCACAGGGGATTAGAAGATATTAGTGCGGATTATCACAGCAGCCCAGTCCTCGCACAAAGCCAACAGTGCGGCCTGATAAAAGGAGGCACTTCAGGTACAAGACAAACACAAAGGACTACAAAGTGAGATGCCACTCATACAGTGCAGAGAGACACAAGAAGGAGACTACACAGTGAGGCGACTACACCACACAATGCAGAGAGAAAACCACGCAATGCATAGATGACACAGTGAGGGAAAAATACACAGTGTGGAGACAACCCTTCACAACGTGGAGATGCAGTGCAGAGGCGACACAATAGGGGACAGAACTACACAATGAGGAAACAACACCAAGGCAACACTCACATAACTTGAGACAACACTTAACAAAACATGGAGAAAACACACGCAAGCATAAGGATAACATTCACACAACATTTAAAGCGTATCTAAGCCCAAGAACAAAAAAAATTAAATACATTGCAGCGTACCAGCCCCTACATGTGGCAGCTGCATTCATTTTTGTCTTTTCAGGGAAGGTTAATTGTCTATTGATTCTGTTAGAAATGCAGTATCCTTGTAACTCCATGTGCATTGAAATGAATCACGTATCAGCCATCTTCTGTGTACTAGAAAACAGTTCACCCTCTATGTAATAGGCATGAGTACAGGGGGCGGAGTTTGTAGTCCAAATCAGGAGTGTAGCCTAGATACACTCTAAACAAAACGCAAAGACAACACAGACAATGCTACAACCCAAACAGTTCACATAACTTCACCTACCGTATACCTGTTTGATTGCTTTTGGCGCTGCTCAAAGTAGAGGTGACAACACATATCTTTGTCTTCCAGAACATGGGGTGCAGGCTTGTCCTTATACAAAATCCAGGGGGGTTAGTAAATGTAAAAGGAAAGGATCGCAGATACTCCCAACCAGCCCTGGTGAATAAACAATAAAAAGCGGCCTCAGCCTACATGTCTCCACCAAGCCATACACCCTGATGCCATCTTCCATGATTAAGCCCCGGGGACGGGGAGAAACATGTTGGGGACATTGAGCTAAGGCCACTTTTATTTTACCTGCTGACCACTCAGTGAAGTGTGGCGGTCTAGCTATCTCTTCCTATTTCTGCAGTGTGGTTTGCTGGAGACATGTAGGCTGAGGCCGTTCTTTAGCGTTTATTCACCTGGGCTGGTCGGGAGTAGTGGTGATCCTTTCCTCTTTACATCCACCTACTGTATAATCTGACTGGTATGTATGTATGTATGTATGTATATATATATATATATATATATATATAAAATATAAAAAATTATAGAGAGAGATACTCTAGATGGATACACACAGTATTGATGGCGGATATGGGACAATAATTTGGAGTCAGATTCAGAGAGCCCTGCATATAAATCGGTCTTCATTTAACAAACAGCAGCCTAAACCTGGGCAGAGCGAGGCCTCGCCACTTCAGCTGTCCGTATTACACGCAGGGCAGCTATGTTCCTGACCATAGACGGAAAATAAAATGTTTTGAAATAGTTGATAAGGTTTACAGTAAAAACCTCCAGCAAAGCTGGAATTTCTTATGGAAAGGAAGGTGAGGAAGAACTCCGGGCACTCCTAACGTGCCCAGTGTGAGGGCTGCCTGTCCTTTCAGGCGTTTATTTCCTTCGGAGTGATCACATGTTCCTGTAAAGCCAACAGGCTGCACATAAAACGCTGCCTCTGCTCCAGGCCAGCTGTGGTGGGGTTAATGGGTGTCCTCCGCCCCTTACCACTGAGTCATCCCAGTGTAATGTGAGCCCCTCCAGTTAGTCGTCACAGCGTGCATGGGATCTCAGTCAGCGTTGCATCTTCGGCAAATCCCAAACATTCCCACACTGGCTCAGCCCGCTACTCACGCACATGTAATGTGGGAAGCAGAGTGCAAGGAGTGGCTGGGAAAGGGTTAAGGGACCCTTTCTCCTCACATGTGGCTGCCACCCTTGGAGGTGTCCCTCTCATATGGAAGCCATTTCAGCCCCTTTCCAGGAATGTCTTCTCACAGCCCCGCACTGCCACTCCCTCGGGGAAGCCTCTTCTTTCAGCCCTCTGCAGGCCTATGCCAGAGAACACCGCCAATACGAGTCCATCACTCCACCATGTGGGAAACAAAAAGCATGAGACACCCCCAGCAACAGTCATTACTGCCCCAGACCAAATCCTAGAAAGGGAGGATGGTGGAAACGCGTCGACAGCAGCTCTGCGCTGATCAACAGATATTTCTCAGCCCAATAATTTACAGAATCTTCAACACCAAAACCTCCATGGGGTGAAGGTGGCATTTATGTCGCCGTGACACAAAAGGTTTCACCTAACATTTAACACGCGTTTTAGGCACATTGACATGCTACTACAGTGTGAATGCAGCCTTTAATTTACAATAGGATTGTAGTGTGTATGGGCAGTGCTAGAATATTTGATAAATAGGGCTCGATTCTATTATATTAGTAACAATGGGCCACGCTCTGGATAATGCCTTCAAAAAATATTTTGCTCCACAGCAAATAATCTGGTTTAAGTTTGTGGAAGAGCATGAGAGCTAAGATGAGGATGGGAGGTAAATGGTTAGTACTCTTCCCTTGTAGCACTAAGGCCCTGGGCTCAATTCTGACCAAGAACACTAGACACTACATGTACTCTGTATATGTCAGAGCTATATAAATATATAATGGCAATAATAGTGTGCGACTGTGAAGGGGGCATTACATTGTAAGCTCCTTTGGTACAGAGCCTGATGTGACTGGCTCTGTGTTCTCTGTACAGCACTGAGAAATATGTCAGTGCTATATAAATTGATAACACTAATAATAGCATGTGACTGTGGAGCTCCACTCAAAAAGGGGAAACTCCACTTGTCTGTCCCCCCCCCTCCGATGCCAGATTTGGCACTGTGTGTGTGTGTGTGGGGGGGGGGCAGAAAACTCAGCCAGAAGTTCAGCCGGCCCATTGAGAAAGCGCAGTGCGATTCTTGTACGTGCAGTAGGAAACCGGCTGTGAAACCGCAGGGCTTCACTGCTGGTTTCCCTTACCCAAGATGGCAGCGTCAGCACGTGAGAGCCAATTCAAGAATCGGCTTGGGTGAGGACACCACGGGCTCCCTGGATAGGTAAGTGCTCCAATAGTAAAAGTCAGCAGCTACAGTATTTTTAGCTGCTGACTTTAAATTTTTTGGTGGGGGGAGGGGGGGGGGGGTTGGAGCTCCTCTTTAAGAGTGTAAGCTCTTCTGGTGCTGATGTGACTGGCTCAGTGATCTCTGTACAGTTTCCTACCCCTGTGAGTTGTGTGAAGGGTTAAGGCAGTGCTGGCGCTCAGCACTCCATGCACATGTCGGTGTGTCAGTGTCTGGCCGGTACTCAGTGATATCACAGGAATGAGATGACTCATGACACACTAAGTGCGGAGTAATAGGAATGCTATGGGGACTCCATTCCATGTGATGGGACACATTGGGATCACAGAGCTGTGCTGGGAAGGATGAAAGGGGACCTGAATATGCTAGCTACCTGGCTGTCTCTGGTCTCAATAATTCTGAGTTTCTGACACAAACCGAAAAGTCTGAGAAAGTTGGCATTTCAGAATTGTTGCTGGTCAATGACTCGGGGTATTGAAGAAAGAGGATCAGAATGACAGCTGTGTTTTTGGAATGAGCGCTAAGTAAAGGCAGCCTTTATCTTTTCCAGGAAGGTTTCCTTTAATGTGAGCACCTGTCACCACCACCCAGCAAATCCATCAGACTGCACTAAATGTACATCATGTCATTGTGTCATACAGTATGATGGTCATTGTCCTATTCACTATGTATGAGACAGGCGATTGCTCTTGTCCTGCCAATTTCTCCTCAGCACCAGGCCTCTTCTTCCACCAGATACTCTGCAGGATCTCTTATGGATATCTGTTCCTCCAGGATTCCGACAACCATTATAAAGAGTACCAGTAATTTTCACATGTACACAACACCCAGGGCACTGTGTATACGCAAAGTCTGACTTGTCTTCCGCCCTCAACACTGTAGGCGCCTCAAATGTACCCAATAAGGCTTCAGGATTGTTAACAGCATTCTACCCCTCAGGCATCAACAAAACTCACATTCACCTCCACTGCCCGGGAACTAGCATAGGCAAGATATTGGACTGTTCTCATATGCCTACATGGAGCCAGGACTTTACAGTCCTCTCCTTGCCCGAGAGGGGCAGGAAACTGCAGCGGCTTTGCTGGAGTACACAGGGCACTAGGAGCCGTATACTTCATATTAATAAGACGAGTTTTCTTTACAATGTGCTCAGATTTCTACAAGCGGCCTCTTCACTGCTTTTCATTACATTTCCACTTTTAGGATTGCATGGCTGCCCCTTCCCCTTCAAGATTTATCTTGCCCTTTCTATCACTCATTGCCCCCCCCCCCCCGGTTAGATGTCCTATATACCGTATATACTCGAGTATAAGCCGACCCGAATATAAGCCAAGGCACCTAATTTTACCACCAAAAAATGGGAAAACGTATTGACTCGAGTATAAGCCGAGGGTGTCCATCTGCATGCCTCACTGTGCCCAATCTCCCTACCTGATCTCCGGCGCTGTGTGACTAGACTGACGTTTAACATGGGAGTCTGTGGAAGAGGTTCCCAGGTTTAAAAAAAAAAAAATCGGTGCTCCCTGGCCGTAGTTCCCCTGGACAACAAACTTTTTACACTTGTAGATGAAGAGTGGGGCTACATGTGTGCCAAGTTTGGGGTCCAGGGGACCTAGGGCCGGCCGGTACCGGGTCCCCAAAATCACCAGAGAAATGACCGTTTAACATGGGAGTCTATGGAAGGGGTGCCCGGCTTTGAAAAATCGGTGCTCCCCGGCCGTAGGTCCCCCAGACATCAAACGTTGCAAACTTGCAGAGAAAGAGTGGGGCTACATGTGTGCCAAGTTTGGCCACGAACAGGCGCACAAAGTTGAAGATAGACACAGACTTGAGTATAAGCCGAGGGGGGCATTTTCAGCACAAAAAAAATGTGCTGAAAAACTCGGCTTATACTTGAGTATATACAGTACTTACTGCATGCACTACTGTACACTGCTACAGTATATGATAGCAATATACTGTATACATTATATTATTCCTCTCCTGAGCAGCCCTTAATATATATTGAGATCTAACATTGTGTAAAGAGGCAGAAACATGTTGCCTGAGAAACTCATGAGAGCAGCAATCTGCTGGGACAGCAGAAACATAGATACAGAGAAATGTATATCCTCCACACCAACCTCAATCTCCTGATATCACAGCTCATTTATGACCGACATCTGGGAGATTTTCAGCAATGAGGTGTAGAGATTCTGACTGACTGTACAAGCTCAAGCTGCAACCTCCCCCTTCCAGTGCCATTGATGCAGTCCACCAACGCATGAAACGTGCATTGCTGAGCACATTTTCACAACACAGTGGTGTGGATGCCCAGGTTGCTGTATTTTTCTTACCAATGTGTAGAAATGATTTAAAAGTTTTAATCCCAATCCTAATAAGCATTTATAGGAAAAGGTAAAATGGCGCAAAATAGTTCTGGTATAATAGGAGTTAGAATGTCACTGGAAAATACACTATAAATTATTCCAATGTCCATCAGATGATGTATGCACCAGCGGCAGCTACCATAGGCAGAAGCAGGCTCTGGAAGATAAATGAGGAAAGGAAGGTGCGCCAAACTAAGTGCAGTATTAACGTTTTAATAACCATTAATAAAAACAGCCAAATGGCTACTCACAAATAGGAAGAAGTAATCAGGCATGTAGAGTGTAAATAGCATACAGGGTCCGGTGTCATCAACAGTCCGAGGGAAAGATGTAGGTCCCAGATGGAGAATAAGGCTGAAGGCAGATGTAGTGTCAGCAATGGAAGTCCTGGGCATAGAGATGCTGTATGAGTGTATGTTGTTATTCTTCCTGTAGTGGAGGAAGATCCAGGACGATGCGCATCAGCTGAGAAACGCGTCATCCTATTGGTCCGTTCTTCTTACCACGTCACTTCCGGTCCGACGGCACGCTGCGCTTCACGCTGAAGCGCACGCTGATGCGCATCGTCCTGGATCTTCCTCCACTACAGGAAGAATAACAACATACACTCATACAGCATCTCTACGCCCAGGACTTCCATTGCTGACACTACATCTGCCTTCAGCCTTATTCTCCATCTGGGACCTACATCTTTCCCTCGGACTGTTGATGACACCGGACCCTGTATGCTATTTACACTCTACATGCCTGATTACTTCTTCCTATTTGTGAGTAGCCATTTGGCTGTTTTTATTAATACGTTAATACTGCACTTAGTTTGGCGCACCTTCCTTTCCTCTAATAAGCATTTATGGCGGAAGCCATACTTGTTTTTGCAAATAAAGTTTTCAGAGCCGCACAGTGATTGAGTTAACTGTTGTTCTCTCTATACAAATCTGTTAGTCTAAGAAAAGTAACTGTCGTGTCCAACGAGAGGCCATGTTTGCATGCCTTATGTGCACTATGCACTACTTTAAAGCGGTATTAACCACTTGCTTACCAGTGCTAACCACCCTTCCTGGCCAGGCTAATTTTCAGCTTTCAGCGCTCTCACACTTTGAATGACAATTGCGCAGTCATGCAACACTTTACCCATATGAAATTTTTATATATTTTTTTTCCACACAAATAGAGCTTTCTTTTGGTGGTATCACCACTGGGTTTTTTATTTTTGCTAAACAAAAAAAAAAAAGACTGAAAAAGAATTTTTTTTGTAAACATGTAATTTTTCTCCTTCACTGGTGGGCACTGATGATGAGGCACTGGTGGGCACTGATGATGAGGCACTGGTGGGCACTGATGGGCGCAGATTGGGACCGATGTTCCTGTAACAGAAGCCGGTTATCGGCTTTCTTATATTCTCTTCACGCTGATCGTGAGGAGTAAAAAAGCCGATAACCGGCTTCTGTTTACGTCTGTGATCAGCTGTCATTTGCTGACAGCTGAGCACGTGGTGAAGGGCCCGCTGTGATTGGCTCTTTCCCCTGTTCTGTGATCAGCCGAGTCCGAAGGAGTCAACTATCACAGGGCACGCCGGCCGGCTATAGCGCAGGTGGAAAGTGGTTAAACCCAAAAGCCAACATTTATTATATTGCAGCTTACCAATTCTTGGATGTGGTGGTTGCATTCGTTTTTTTAGGCATTCTGTCTTTATTTTCACCTGATGATCCAGCCCGAAAGTCTGCTGTTTTTCAACAGAACAAGCTGTCCTGCAGATGCAGCAGGTAGAGGGTTGAGAAAAACAATTTATGACTGTCAGGGATGCTTACAATTTTTATTTATGTAAAACCTTTATCTCAAAAGGAATATCAGTTTGCTGTAACTGATTATAACGTGTGAGCTGGAGTGTGGCTTCAATTTGTTAGTGTATCTAAATCTGCTAGTGCATCCAACACTCCTTTCCCCCAGATTGACAATGCTGCTGTCCAAAGGTGTTCCTCTGCTCCTTCATCCAGAGTGGGGCAATTCTAATGCAGGAGGTCAGTTACTGGCCAGATCACCAGAAATAAGAAAGCCTAAAAAAAGAAAACGAATGCAGCTAACCACATCTAATGATTGGAAAGCTGCAATGGATTACATCTTTGGTTTTGGGTTTAATATCACTTTAATTGGTTGCTGCTTGAAATTGTATGACCAGCGCCTGCCTATGTGTTTAATTATTCTTATTTCAGCACTTCTTTGGCAGGGTTCCTGGCTGTACTGCCTGACACACAATTAGCTACTAGAGAGGGGCCTGTGCACATCTGTATATAACATGCCATTGAGAAAATTTGGCTTGGATAGTATGTGGAGATCTAGAAATCAGACTGCAGATAACCTTCAGCTAAAAGTTGCAATAATAACCCATGTCTGGGTATACTGAGGTACCAGGTGACGCACTGCCTGTTGGACATGGGCATACCCACAGTGTGTGACGGATGTGCCTGGGCACACCCTAATCACCCCATGCGCATTTCCATTATCGCTCTGTGTGATGGTAGGAAGATGTGAAATATCCCCCTCTTAGTGGCTCTGCCATAAGAGAAAAGTTTACGCTCTTCTCTTTCGCTGTGTCCGCAGGGAGATCAATATGTAGACACACGTGTGTTTGAGCTTTATGGTGAACACTGTAATGCAATAGGCTGCGCACACATTTGCTGTTAGGTGACCCGCCGGGTGACGCAGTGACTTTTAGGTGATGTCCTGACTGTCTGATCGATACTGTGAATGGTATACTGAGGAGTATCACATGGAATACTAAAGAATCAATTCACAAAGCATTAAACACAAGGATAAGGATCTCTATTTTTAGACATCCGACGGTCATTTTCAAATCCTATTGGCTCCCAGTTGGAAATAGCTGTCAGTTTTTTCTGTTAAGTATCTTTATTCCAGTGTGTCAGCTTTCTGTATTGGGCCCAATGATGTTACTTCGGACGTATCTCTGTCTGTCCCATGTGCAATCACTGACACGGGAAAAGGATGATGGAGGTTCAGCCAGTGACACCGCCATACATACACATACATATAGATACACACACACACATACACATACACATACACACACACACACATATACATATAGATACACACACACACAGCTGCAGCCTGAGCTGAGGTGTGAAAACCGTTACAGATCTAAACTGAGCTACTCTTCATCAGCCTGACCACAGTGCGTGCCGAGGAAGGCCGGGCCCCCAACCTGACTCCCACACACACACACAGCCGGAAGCCTTCCTATTGGCTGAGAGGGTGCAGAGCACAGGTATTGGTGTCACAGCTCAGTGCCGCTTCAACTTATTCAGGGTACAGCTGGTGTGTGTCACCTAACACTGTCCCTCTATAGGGCGGTAAGGGTGACAACACAGGGGCCTCACTGATCACTGGAGATGGCAGGGCTAATCCTTGCCAGGTTTATAGCACAGAAAGGGTTGAGCACCACATATTTTTGGTAATTATCAACGTATTGATGTGCAGATGTTAAAGAAGCTGCAGCATGCTGCCTGTTTGCCTGGTTAAATGGGTGGTAAACCCTCGTGCATAGAATGCATTAAGGTGAAAAACCTCCTGTGCTGCAGCTGCCCCCAGAGCCCCCCTTTTACTTACCTGAACCCAAACTTTCCAGCGACGGGGATGAGCACAGCAGCTCCAGCCGCTGTCTCAGGTCCTCATTGGATAGATTGATAGCAGCAGGAGCCATTGGCACCTGTCAATCAAATCCAATGACACGGGGGTGGGGCCGAGTCCTGCTGTCTGTGTCAATAGTTGCAGCAGCAGGACACGAGCGCGCCCGCACGAGTGCCCCCAGGGAAAGCGCTTCTCCTTGAGGGCACTCAAGAAGAGGAGGAGCACTGCAAAGGGACCCAAGAAGAGGAGGATCGAGGCCACTCTGTGCAAAACCCTTGCACAGAGGAGGCAAGTATGACATGTTTGCTATTTAAAAAATACAACCCCTTTAAGGAAGGCAACTTGCAGATGGCCGCTGAAAGTCATCGCAAACATTTACTAAAGGCATTCTAGAAAGTCAGATTCTCTTCTGTGGGCACTGAGTACATCAGGTAGGGGGGAGCCTCAGAATCTTCATCATAAACCAGTCTGCACCAGGTCCGTGTCTGCACACAGAGAGGTAGAGGTCAGCCATTGCTGTCTGGCAGTCATAGGCGTGCACACAGAGTGTGCCTGGACACACCCCAATCACCCCATGCGACGCAGATTCCCCCAGTTTAGACTCCTGATATTTCACCAAAGCCCCCTAATGCCTTGTTTCCACTGAACGGAACAGTTCGGGTCGGTACAGTTTGAAACAGTTTGAATGGTCCGGTCTATTCTGGTGAGCGTTTCCACTGCAAGTCAGACAGTCGGGGACCATTCAGGGTTTAGAAAAAATGCCTAACATGTCCGCCAATCAGTGGAATGTATTGTAGCTCCGCCCTAACTGAACCGTACCATTTTCTATGGCCCCTCATCTGAAGCAGGACCCAGAATGGTGGCGGTACGGTTCGGTTTTATGGCACGCTTTCATAATGGAAACACCCAAAATAGCGTACCGTACCGTACCACTCAGTGGAAACGAGGCATAACAGGACTCCTAAAAAAATAAAAAAAAGTAAAAAAATATAATTTTTTTATAAAAACAATAGAAATAAAAAAAGCTACCGACACCTTCCACTGCCCTAATAACACGGTCAGTATATATACACACAGGCATACACACGCATATGTATTTGAGCTTTGGGGTAGACACCCTAATGCAATAGGATGCGCACACCTATGCTGGCAGTCAGAGAATCATTAGTGTAGATTGGTGATAAATCTGGCGTTCCTACGGCCCTGTTCACACCAGTGCTTTCTTGGTGCATTACGGTAAAAAAAAAGTCCTGCATGCTGCATCTTTCATGCACGTTCATCAAAGCACACATTCTATGGAGTTTAATGGTAACATGCTTAAAACACAACACACCAAAATTTGCACCGCATAGATGTGGACCGGCTCTTGATCTTCTTGAAGCTCGGTGCAGCACAGAGCATCCTCGGTACAGAACCGAGGCATCACATCACGGAGGAGCGGAAAATATGTTTTTGTGGTTCACCAATCTTTCCAACATCGTGCAATCTTCCAAGCAGATCTCTAAAGACTGAAAATGCAAGTTTGCTATTTACAAAAAAAATCTCTCCCTGGGCAGCCAACAAAATCTCCACCGGCCCGATTCTCTGCTGTGTTTAGAATTCAGACAAATTTCGGGAGGTTTTGATGCTTCAACATGGAGAACTTTGCCGATTTACTCCAACCTAAACCTGGCAAAATGAATCTCTTGCACCAGAGGGGAGATGTGGCAAACGAGCAGCATTTAGTTTGGTGACCCCAGTAAGGGCCCACTTCTGCATTGCAGTAATGCATGGTACATGCGTTCCTGTGTTGTGGTGAATCACATTGCATGGCAATGCTCAGTGGTGTGTTGCAAAAAAAGGTTATGTTCAATGGGCTGCCATAATCAACCCCACATTAACACAACACTAAAATGTGTCTATATTCAAACGCTCATGTTGTTGTAATGCACCCAACATGCATTGCAGTGCCCTTCATTTTGAATAGCACTCTGGTGCACTATGGTAAGGCACACCGACGTTGTAGCACACTGAAAGTGCACATCAATGCAGTGTAGTAAGTTGTATTGCATTTGTGTGATTTTAGGTAGGATTGGGAGCATTGGCACTACATGTGAGGTGTGTTATACTGGTATGATGTAAACTGGCCCTAAATCTACCCCTTCTCTGACTCTGTGTCCTCTGCATTATGTACACAGTCCTTTGTGTCTCCTCACTAAACTGAATTTCTACAAAAGAAAATGGCGATACTAAAACTCCGAAACCATCGCCCGAGGATGTCAATCAGTGCTGCCATGCTTTCAGCAGTGTGAAAGTCACCAGGGCATTTTCATATGATGAAGAGATCAATGAGATTATCAGCTTCCAGAGTATGGCACGGCCCAATTGTCATCAGTCCTGGGCCGGTGATTGGTGGGGTCTCTGCTATGGCAGACGCTCTCACAGGGGAGAGGACACAGTGGAGTTGATGGACACAGCAACCGATTTCCAACAATTCCATCTGTATTCACATTATGAATTAAAGTCAGCAGACATTGTGCTGGAGACCCTTACAGTGCAGCATCTTCTCCAGCTGTCTGATTCCCTGCAGCTATTAGTGGACATTTCCATCTCTTGCAGAGCTTTCACCCCATGGGGGAGAGGTTTGGGTGGGGTGATGTCCACAGTGGACAGGACTACATATACAGGGGGGCTCAGTCCTGCCAATGCAGACTGCTCATCATTAAAATTCCGATCTGAATGATAATCTGAGACGAGATGATGCTGCAGCGTACATCGCCAATGTAAACAGTTACTATAACCAACAAAATACAACCCTGATCTACCCTACACAAAATACAGAACAATATCTGGAATGTTGCCCATACACAGACAGACGTGTCAGCTGTACAATCAGCACTATGCCACGATCTCCGCAGATCTGAGCACAGCAATCACCAATATCCTTATGGCATATGAAGGGTAACATGTCGGCATTACATGAATAATGACTGAACATGGGGAAGGGAGAAGTGTCCATCCCTGTGCAGTGCTGTGGTCTGCAGAGTCACCTCGTCTGTTGTCACCTCTGTCAGATCTCTGATCTCACCGTCCTCTCTGCAGGCAGCGGGCGAGGCCCAGATTAACTGCCCGATATACTGTTTACACACAGACCCTCCTCCTCCCACAACATCAACACACTCCACGCTAAGGTCAGCGAAGGGTTGATTTCTGGTTGCCAGGGGATTCTGCATTTTACACTGCTTTACTGACCAAGCATAATCCCGAATCTGATTGGATACAATCTGTATGGGCAGTTTAGGTAGCCCTCATATTATATCGTTTTGGTAAATCTAAAGATATTGTACAGATATTGTAGAATCAAACTGTAACATATGTGTGGCTTTCACCTCGCCAAGCAGCAACATCTAAACTCGTACAAAGACACACAACAGTGAACAATGCTTTGTATGTCATTCATTCTGATATCAGTACACGCCAGAAATATTACATTAGCTATTAAAATTCCTGCAATACAGTAAGGAGTAGCGGGGGTGGGGTGAAGATCTCTGCTCAGTACACTGAATGTATATCGCACTTTAACTTTTCACAAAAAATGAAACATAAAAGGGAAAATTGTTTCCCTTATTAGAGGCATGAGAAAACAGTTTAACACAAAGTGAGGACAATGAATCTTCCCACATCTGGGGGTGAAATATACACAGACCTACTCAAAGGGGTCCCTGGCATGAGTTGGTGTTTAGATGGAGTCCCTGGCACACTCCAGTCTTTAATGAGGGGTCCCTGGCACACGTTGGTGTTTATATGGGGTCCCTGGCACATGTTGGTGTTTAGATGGGGTACCTGGCACATTCCAGTCTTTAATGAGGGGTCCCTGGCACATTCCAGTCTTTAATGAGGGGTCCCTGGCACACACCAATGTTTACATGGGGTCCCTGGCACAGGTCATTCTTAATGGGGGCTCCCTGGCACATATTAGTGTTTAGATTAGCTCTCTGGCAGACACCATTGTATAAAGAGGGAACCCTGGCACACATCGGTGTTTAGTGAGGGGTCCCTGGCACAGGTTGGTGTTTAGATGAGCTCCCTGGCACACTCCCGTCTTTAATAGGGGGGTTCCTAGCAAAACACGAGTTTTTAGATGCAGGTCTCTGGCACACACTGGTCTTTATTGAGGGGTCCTGGAGACTGCTGGTCTTTAAATAGGGGTCCCTGACACACACCAGTCTTTACTGAGGGACCCCTGATTCTGTATCCTTATACACAGTAATGGTCACAATGAAGGATGTTGCAATGAACAGTTCATAGCTGCAGCTCAGTCCAGCCACAGACGATGAAGTCTGTGTTGGAACCCTGATAGAGAACTTCTCTCTCTCCCAAATATTCTGATCCGATTGGGTGACATGAGGTCAGCCTGGGGTTCATCCCTCTCCAAGAACCCACCAGGGGATACCCCCTCTGGGAGTGACCCTGTTCAGGTCTATTAATAATGGCAAAGAACCTGCGCCAAGTTTTATCAATGGACAGATGACGTCTCTCTACGCCTTGCGTGGAAACATCCTGTGACCAAGCCTGACCGGGGAGGGGGGGCTCCCAGGAACACTGACAGCATGCAGCACCCTTAGGTGGGTCAGGGGGCCCTCCTGGCACACTGGGTGATGCTACCGGTATGTATCTGCCATCAGTTATGGGCAACAGATAACACCATGCACACCCTTCATTCAGATGTGCCAGTTTAATAACAGCACTCTTCTAAGAAGTTTTTGGTGAGCCAAGTGGGTGCCAAGAGGCTCCACAGCAGCTGCACAGTCAGGCGGGACAGATCCCCAGTGAAGAGGACCAGTCAGTCCCCTGCTGGGAGGAGACAGCACTGATTACACAAAGGATTCTACATATCACACATACTCATCTCTTCATCTACAGCCTGGGGGCCAGGAGACGGCACCATCCCCCTCACCCCCACTCCAAAACTCATCACCCTCACCCTGGGGCACTGCAAACTGATCCTCACCCTGGGCACCCAACACTGATCCCCCAAACCAATACTGATCACCCCAACCTGGCTCCAGCAGGGATTACTCCTACCTCGGATCACTGTACACCACTACATCGATCACCTCTATTTAGGAAACCCCAGCACTGATCACCCCCAAAACTAATCACCCTCCTAAGTACCACCAAGCACCCCCCCCCCCAAAGAGCCGATCACCCCCATCCTCCTGTCCTCACAGAAGCCGCTCTCAGTGCTGCTGGTTTGCAGTCAGTGTCCGGCAGCAGTGACAATGGCCATCATCGGGGTGCGGCCAGCTCTCAGGCCCGTGTGGCCCCTGCGGGTATCAGTATGCGGGGCCCCCAGTCCTTGTCGGTCCTGGACACTCACCGGCACAGGAGATCGGTTCATATTCCACCTTCTCCGTCTTGACGATGGTCAGTCCGGGCTTCATCTCTAACGCCGCCTTCATCGCCCCGATCCGAGCACACACTGATCTCCCCCTGCCGAGCGGCCGCCTGCACTGACAGGGGGCGGGGCCGGCTCGGGCCAATCACACGGGGAGGGGCGGGACAGAGAGACATCAGCAGCACTCGATCTATGTACGATGATACATGATTGTAGAGAGATCTATGTACAGACATGCAATGATCACTGATGGTACACGGAGACATGCAATGATAACTGGTGGTACACGGAGACATGCAATCATCACTGATGGTACATGGGGACATGCAATCATCACTGATGGTACATGGGGACATGCAATCATCACTGATGGTACATGGGGACATGCAATCATCACTGATGGTACATGGGGACATGCAATGATCACTGGTGGTACACGGAGACATGCAATGATAACTGGTGGTACACGGGGACATGCAATGATCACTGATGGTACACGGGGACATGCAATGATCACTGATGGTACATGGGGACATGCAATCATCACTGATGGTACATGGGGACATGCAATCATCACTGATGGTACATGGGGACATGCAATCATCACTGATGGTACATGGGGACATGCAATCATCACTGATGGTACATGGGGACATGCAATCATCACTGATGGTACATGGGGACATGCAATCATCACTGATGGTACATGGGGACATGCAATGATCACTGATGGTACATGGGGACATGCAATCATCACTGATGGTACATGGGGACATGCAATGATCACTGGTGGTACACGGAGACATGCAATGATAACTGGTGGTACACGGGGACATGCAATGATCACTGATGGTACACGGGGACATGCAATGATCACTGATGGTACATGGGGACATGCAATCATCACTGATGGTACATGGGGACATGCAATCATCACTGATGGTACATGGGGACATGCAATCATCACTGATGGTACATGGGGACATGCAATCATCACTGATGGTACATGGGGACATGCAATCATCACTGATGGTACATGGGGACATGCAATCATCACTGATGGTACATGGGGACATGCAATGATCACTGATGGTACATGGGGACATGCAATCATCACTGATGGTACATGGGGACATGCAATGATCACTGATGGTACATGGGGACATGCAATGATCACTGATGGTACATGGGGACATGCAATGATCACTGATGGTACACGGGGACATGCAATGATCACTGATGGTACACGGAGACATGCAATGATAACTGGTGGTACACGGAGACATGCAATCATCACTGATGGTACATGGGGACATGCAATCATCACTGATGGTACATGGGGACATGCAATCATCACTGATGGTACATGGGGACATGCAATCATCACTGATGGTACATGGGGACATGCAATGATCACTGATGGTACATGGGGACATGCAATGATCACTGGTGGTACACGGAGACATGCAATGATAACTGGTGGTACACGGGGACATGCAATGATCACTGATGGTACATGGGGACATGCAATGATCACTGATGGTACATGGGGACATGCAATCATCACTGATGGTACATGGGGACATGCAATCATCACTGATGGTACATGGGGACATGCAATCATCACTGATGGTACATGGGGACATGCAATCATCACTGATGGTACATGGGGACATGCAATGATCACTGATGGTACATGGGGACATGCAATCATCACTGATGGTACATGGGGACATGCAATGATCACTGATGGTACATGGGGACATGCAATGATCACTGATGGTACATGGGGACATGCAATGATCACTGATGGTACACGGGGACATGCAATGATCACTGATGGTACACGGAGACATGCAATGATAACTGGTGGTACACGGAGACATGCAATCATCACTGATGGTACATGGGGACATGCAATGATCACTGATGGTACATGGGGACATGCAATGATCACTGATGGTACACGGGGACATGCAATGATCACTGATGGTACACGGAGACATGCAATGATAACTGGTGGTACACGGAGACATGCAATCATCACTGATGGTACATGGGGACATGCAATCATCACTGATGGTACATGGGGACATGCAATCATCACTGATGGTACATGGGGACATGCAATCATCACTGATGGTACATGGGGACATGCAATCATCACTGATGGTACATGGGGACATGCAATCATCACTGATGGTACATGGGGACATGCAATGATCACTGATGGTACATGGGGACATGCAATGATCACTGATGGTACATGGGGACATGCAATGATCACTGATGGTACATGGGGACATGCAATGATCACTGATGGTACATGGGGACATGCAATGATCACTGATGGTACACGGGGACATGCAATGATCACTGATGGTACACGGAGACATGCAATGATAACTGGTGGTACACGGAGACATGCAATCATCACTGATGGTACATGGGGACATGCAATCATCACTGATGGTACATGGGGACATGCAATCATCACTGATGGTACATGGGGACATGCAATCATCACTGATGGTACATGGGGACATGCAATGATCACTGATGGTACATGGGGACATGCAATGATCACTGATGGTACACGGGGACATGCAATGATCACTGATGGTACACGGAGACATGCAATGATCACTGATGGTACACGGAGACATGCAATGATAACTGGTGGTACATGGGGACATGCAATGATCACTGATGGTACATGGGGACATGCAATGATCACTGATGGTACACGGGGACATGCAATGATCACTGATGGTACACGGAGACATGCAATCATCACTGATGGTACATGGGGACATGCAATCATCACTGATGGTACATGGGGACATGCAATGATCACTGGTGGTACATGGGGACATGCAATCATCACTGATGGTACATGGGGACATGCAATGATCACTGATGGTACATGGGGACATGCAATGATCACTGATGGTACATGGGGACATGCAATGATCACTGATGGTACACGGGGACATGCAATGATCACTGATGGTACACGGAGACATGCAATGATCACTGATGGTACACGGAGACATGCAATGATAACTGGTGGTACATGGGGACATGCAATGATCACTGATGGTACATGGGGACATGCAATGATCACTGATGGTACACGGGGACATGCAATGATCACTGATGGTACACGGAGACATGCAATCATCACTGATGGTACATGGGGACATGCAATCATCACTGATGGTACATGGGGACATGCAATGATCACTGGTGGTACATGGGGACATGCAATCATCACTGATGGTACATGGGGACATGCAATGATCACTGATGGTACATGGGGACATGCAATGATCACTGATGGTACATGGGGACATGCAATGATCACTGAGATCCATCTCTGGACGATCTATGCACAAAGAGAGACACTGAAGGCTACAATTGTATACTCTGATACAGAACTGATGCCCAGAGATACATGGATTAGCGTACATAAGCTGGATGTACACTAGCAGAATTTTGTTCAACAGTTTTCACTTTTAAGAACATTCCGTTTGAAATTCTCATCACTGCGATAGAAAACTAAAGTCGATTCATCCTCACTAACGATTAGAAAATCCAAGGTACAGAATGAACATTTTCTCTCAAACATACAAATTTCTAATAGTGTATGTGATTTTCCTTCAAGAAAGTGCATTCATTCCAAAATCAAATGTTTAAAGCAAATACAATTTTGAAGCGCTTTCGAATGGCCTTTAAGTCATTGCGTGGTTACTCCACCACAACAGAAAATAAAAATAAAACGTTTGTCATTTTTGACTATTTGCAAAAAAAAAAAAAAAAAAACGCTTCTAAAAACGCAAATGTGTCATGTAAACACGGCAATGCAGACGATTTTAAACACCGTTTTTTATCTGTCACGTTAAATCGTTCAGGGAGAGTTGTAGAACGTCCCGTGTACATTAAAGTGGAGTTCCACCCATTTAAAGGTCAGCGGCTACAAAAAGTGTAGCTGCTGACTTTTAATAAACAGACATTCACCTGTCCCAGGATCCAGCGATGTGGGCGCCCAAACCCTCGCTCCTCCCCCCTCCTCTCTGCAGCGCCAGCATTGTAACTGTGGGCACCGGGCTGAAAAAACTGGGTACCCGCTCCCCCCAAAAAAATATAACATGCCAAATGTGGCATGTCAGGGGGGTCACAGTACTTATAGCGGAAGTTCCATTTTTGGGTGGAACTCCGCTTTAAGCCTAACACCATTTTTTATATCCCGCAGGATATAAAAGTTCACATAAATGTATATATTGGTGTGGTGTTCTTGTACTACAGTGCACCTCCCTCAGAGGGTTAGAAAAATGTCAAACCAACAATAGTGTGTGTAGCGGGGTATTCCCCTTTAATACAGACAGACTACATCTCCCAGTACATCTTGCAGCACCCAGGGTACATTGCTCCAGAACAGAGACTGCTGGGGCAGACTTTGTAAAGGGGAGGCAGAGTTTTGTTCGGTCTCTTTGGACACCCCCTCTCCTAGCAAGAGGATCTCTGTGCTGAACTGCTGTGTGCACAAGGCCTGAAGCCTGGGCCTTGTGTTCTTTTCCAAAGAGCCCTCTGCCAGCCTAGCTGAACCTTAGAGACATCTTCTCCTCCTTGTTGCACTACACCAGGAGGACTAAAGACTCGGATGTCGGTGGATTCCTGTTCCTAGACGAATCGGCGGAGGAAACGGACTTGGACTTGTCCGGGTGGTGAGAGCTGTTTAAAGACAGATACTTTTATCTTTACTATTCGTTTGGATTACAAAGTTGTTCTTCAAGTGCACCACCGAAAGATTGCTAGCGAATATTGTTTCACTGAACTTCCATTTAGATCAGTCAGGCCTGACTGCATAGGTAGACATTGCTGGGTGTTAGTCTACCCATGAGGGGAAGTAGCTGCAAAAGGGCAGCACTAGAGTTGCATAGCAATACTTTATTATACTGATTACTCTGTTTATCTTTATTACTGTTTATTGCAGGGATCTGCAACTTGTTATACTGTTGTTTATTACTTGCCCATTAGCATCAGTAAAGTATCTGGGTAAAGTACATTTGGTGTCAGTTTTGCTTATTTTAATAGGAGTTTTAAAGTATATTGCTGTGCATGCTTGCTATAAGACTGCGTCATCAAGAGTTGCGGTCTTATCCCACTATTACTAGCTGTGCCACGGGAGGTTAGAGCCGATTGCCAGGGGTTGACAGCGGTGCACTACAGGGCCCAAATCAATACCAGCAGCCCTCTTAACTGGGGGTATCGCTACATGTACTATAGTCAGGGGAGGGCTGGCAGCCTTAGGCCTGGGGGGCAAGTCCAGTCAAGTGGCCCATTGAACCGCTGAATCAGCTCACCATCCATGGCCCATCTGGTTTTTCAATGCAGCCTCATCAGTGCAGCCAACTCCAGTGCCCATCAATGCAGCCTGATCACTGGGGCAGGTTACATGGGGTGTATGGGGGGGGATGGGGCGTTAGCTAGGGGTGTCAGGGTCTTTCACCTCAGTGATCTCAGCTCAGCAGGTCCTTGCACGCCATGGTCTCCTAGGGGGGGGGGGTAACGGTCCTGATCCTGGGGTCAAGTTGCAGCCAGCGCCCAGCCCTGCGTCCCGACTCCCTGGCACACCCTGCCTCTGTCTGCTTCCAAGAATCCGGTCCCAGGGAGTTGTAGTTTCCTCTGCACTGCTGTGTTTTCCACCCACCAAAAGCTTGAGTGCGGACTACAACTCCCGGAATGCAACAGCTAGTGGTCGGCCACCGTGGCCATGCCCCCGGCCCGACTTCCTAGACCAGAATAAAAAAGAAAATGGTAGCGGGCAGCGGCTGCTGGCCATTTTGAACATAAGTTAGGGCGGCCTGGGAGGCAATTGCCACCCTGCCCCATGGCCCAGCCCTCCCCTGACTATAGTGCACCTTCCATCTTCCTAAATTTCATTAAAACCAACGTGTATCAATACCCTTTCAAAATAGAGTACTACAATACACTTCCCTCCTACTGTACACCTACTTTATATAAATTAGGAAAATTTGTATCAAAAGGTGATTGAAAAAACATATAAAAGAAAGAAATACAATACACCTCCCTCCCATTAATGTACATGTAATTTCTTAGAAGCTTACTCCGCGCATTAAAAACACTTTTTTCTTATTTGAATATTCAAAATACGATCAATAGTGCAACACAAACATGCAAAATTATTATAAAAAGTGCAACATAACAGTCCACTAATCAAGTGTTGAAAGTGCAGTGACTTCTTCCACAAGGTGACCACTCATGCCCCCCTCCTCAACCACTTAACCTTCAGAAGGTTTACCCCCTTAATGACCAGGCCATTTTTTGCGATACAACACTGCGTTACCGACAATTGCGCGGTCATGCGATACTGCATCCAAACAAATTTTGTGTATTTTTTTTTTTCCCCCACAAATAGAGCTTTATTTTGGTGATATTTGATCTTTTGCGCTATAAATAAAAAAAGACTGACGATTTTGAAAAAAAATATATATATATAAATATATATTTTACTTTCTGCTCTAAAATATCCAATAAAAAAAAGGAGAAAAATCGAATTTCCTCGTAAATTCAGGTCAATATGTATTCTGTTACATATTTTTGGTAAAACAAACTCCCAATAAGCATATATTGATTGGTTTGTGCAAAAGTTATAGCGTCTACAAGCTATATTTTATTTAAAAAATGTTTTTTACTGGTAATGGTGACGATCAGCGACTTATAGCGGGACTGCGATATTGCGGCGAACAATCGGACACCAACTGACACTTTTTGGAGACCAGTGACAGTGGTCAATGCTAAAAATATGCACTGTTACTGTACTAATGACACTGGCTGTGAAAGGGTTAAACATTGGGGGCGATCAAAGGATTACCTGTGTCTCTAGCTGGTGTTTTCTTACTGTGGGGGGAAATGCTACTATGGGAAGACATGGATCCTAGTCCGCTAAGTGGTTAGGAACAGCACTTTAAATTAATAAGTAGGTCTCAGTGCACTTGTACACCAGATATTCTTTCTTCAAATAAAAATCCTCTCTTCTCTTCAAGACCAGGCGGACATGTTAAAAGAGACCGGGAAGGCAGGAAGGGAAAAGTGTGATACTGCTTATTGAGAAATAAAAACAAAAAAAATGCACTTACAATCTACTGGGGCTTGTGGACCACAAGCATAAGGTCAATCAGGTCTATAGTAACTCACTGGAACGCTCCTGCGTTCCACCAAAAGGAAGTGACGTCAGAAGGCGCTTCAATGCATTTTGTCATTTCTATGTCATCAGGGATGGTGCAATCTCCTTAAATGTACTGAGAATTTTTATACAAATGTACAAAAGTTGGTTCAAAAATCTACAAGTGTAGGGCTAGCCAAGATCCATCCAGAGCACTGTGCCATCTCTATACACCAAAAGAGACTATGATAGAGGACTGATACACCAATACATAAAGAGATACAGTACAATGATACATAGAGAGATACAATTATGATTATATATAGAATGTTAATATTAATGATACATAGAATGTACAATGATATACACCGATACTAAAGGCCGGTGCACACTGCAACCTATTATTTGTTCAACCCAGCGCCGATCAGATACTGGTTTTGAAGCATGCCCCTTCAACAAAAGCTGGTCGTTAGACTGGCTTCTGTTTTACAGACTGTCCAAAAAGCACTGTCCTGACTAACTGGCCTACCGTGTACAGAGGTTTAGCGAGATGAATAGTAATATACAATGATAAACAGTACAATGATAGAGAGATACAATGCTATACACAGATAGGCCCCTTTCACACTGAGGCGTTGAAAAAACGCTCAAAAATTATAGGATTTTGTACCTCTATTTTACCGCGTTTTTACCGCAATCACGGTAAAAATAGCGCTAACGCGTATGCGTTTTTACCGCGATTTTACCGCGTTCGCGCTAAAATTAGCGCGAACGTGGTAAAAACGCATAGGCGTTAGCGCTATTTTTTAACATAACGCTTATGCCTATGCGTTTTTACCGCGTTTTTACCGCGAATCCCATTCATTTCAATGGGGATAGGCGTTTTTACAGCGCTATTTTATGCGCCCTAAAGTTGCTCTAAAAAAGCTGTTTGCAGGATTTTTTTCAACGCCCAGCCAGCAAAACGCCCAATGTGAAAGCCCTCAGAGATTTCACATTGAGAATGCTGGGGCAGGATTATTTCAGGCGTTATTACAGCGCTATTTTTACTGCGAAAACGCGGTAAAAACGCCTCAGTGTGAAAGGGGCCATACTGTATATAGAGATGCAATGATATACACAGATACATAGAGAGATACAATGATACATAGAGAGATACAATGATAGAGAGATACAATGATAAACGATACAATAATGCATAGAGATACAACAATAAAATAATACATAGAGAGATACAATGATAAACAATACAATAATACATAGAGAGATACAACAATATACAATAAAATATTACATAGAGAGATACAATGATATACGATACAATGATACATAGAGAGATACAATGATACATAGAGAGATACAATGATACAGATACAATGATACATAGAGAGATACAATGATACATAGAGAGATACAATAATACATAGAGAGATACTATACAATAATAATAGCTGATAAACACAGCTCTTTCATCAGCACTGTGTGATCTATGTACACTGAGAGACACACAGATACATAACTGATAGATAATTGATACACTGAGCTCCATCCCCAGCATTGGATGGTCTATGTACAGTAAGCCCTGGTTCACATTGGTGCGTCTTGACATACGATTTGGCATGTCAAAACGGCGATATTTGCCGCAAATTGCCGGCAATGGCACCACCCTAATCAGTGCGACGCCGCATCTGCGGCACTGCACCGATTTCAAAAAGTAGTTTCTGTACTACTTTTTGCGATTTCGGCCGCGATTTACATTGACATCTGTGAAATCGGAACTGCCAGCGAGAGTGAAGCCGTGCGAGTTCAGCTGAACTCGCATGGCTTCACTCCCGCAGCCCAGTGTGAACCTGGGCTTAAGGTGGCAATACACTCTACAGTCTGATTGTACAATCTCCTTTAGATCTATCATCAAGTATGTAGTGCAAAGGCCTGCCTGGATACAATTTGAATTGTTCAGCTGTGTCCTACCTAGTTTTGGTAACTCTAAAGGAGATTATACAATCAGATTGCATAGTGTATGGCCAACTTAAGAGACACTGAAAGATGCAATGATACATAACTGATACATAGATCGATTTACAGGTACATACATATCATTACTGTATTAACTATTCCATTTCTTGGCTTGTAAAGGTAATCTTATGTTGATCTCTGCACTGATTTCAGCCAAGTATTTCTGACACGGATATTCATTTTGTGCCATTTATGGACCCCATCCTGAAGGATTTCTGTTATAACACACAATTTCTTTGTACAATTAAGTTTATAATTTGTATTTAATAGTTGTATTTTTTTGATCAGATTTGTATTGGTTTCACTGAGCCAGATACATCCCACATGATCCTCCAGAGATATACCCACACGGTGCTGGATGCCCACTGATCCTACAGTGTACCGATCTGTGTCCCTCTGCCATCTTACACCCTCCAACCAATATATCTTCTTATATATTGTTCATTTTGGATGGAGTATATAGAATTTGAAACTAGAGGTGCACTGAATAGAAATTTTGGTGCCAAAATCGAAAATTCAGGATGCACTTGGCCAAAACTGAAAGTGACCGTTTTAAAAAATATATACCGTATATACTCGAGTATAAGCCGACCCGAATATAAGCCGAGGTACCTAATTTTACCACAAAAACTGGGAAAACTTATTGACTCGAGTATAAGCCTAGGGTGTGCCTCACTTCGCCTCACTGTGTCCATGACTAGACTGACGTTTAACATGGGAGTCTATGGAAGGGGTGCCTGGTTTGAAAAATCGGTGCTCCCTAGCCGTAGGTCCCCCGGACAAGAAACTTTGCAAACCTGTAGAGGAAGAGGGGGGGCTACATGTGTGCCAAGTTTGGGGTCCAGGGGACCTACGACCGGCCGGTACCGGGTCCCCAAATTCATCAGAGAAATGACCGTTTAACATGGGAGTCTTTGGAAGGGGTACCCGGGTTTGAAAAATCGTTGCTCCCCGGCCGTAGGTCCCCCGGACAAGAAACTTTGCACATTTGTAGAGGAAGAGTGGGGCTACATGTGTGCCAAATTTGGGGTCCAGGAGACCTACGGTCGGCCGGTACCGTCTCCCCAAAGTTCGGGAGATCAGGCGCAAAAAGGTGACTCGAGTATAAGCCGAGGGGGCATTTTCAGCACAAAAAATTGTGCTTAAAAACTCGGCTTATACTCGAGTATATACGGTATATTTTTTTATAAATAATTGTATTAAATTCGACTTTTTAATGAATATCATGAATTTAAATGAATATGAATTTATTGTCGGCCATTATTGGCACCTTTACCACAAGAAAAATGCATCCCTTTATATATGCAAGTCTTCACACTGGTCTGTTGCGCTTCCGTTGTGGTGTTAAAAATCCTGCTTGCCGCATTTTTGGTCAGTTAAACAAACCGCACCAAAAACACATCTTCCCGTTGAAATGCATTGAAATTGAAGCAAGAACGCATCAATAACCCACCTGTGTTACATTTTTTATGCAGTTTTTGAGTCACATGACCTATGAAAAACACCATAAGCACAGTAAAATCGCAGAAAAATCACGTGCGTTTTCTGCGTCATTTCCCCCTCGTTTTTCTCTATCAGCGAAATGCCAAAAATACCATTTACAGCCGTTATGTTTTGCTCGGTGAAATTTCGGTGCATCTCTAATTAAAACTTCTGCATGTGACCCTATTTAGGAGATTTTCAATTCCTGTCCCTGTGACACCTATACAAGAAATGGGGGAATGGTTGTCCCTGGGACTAGAAAGTACAGTCCGCAATAAAGCATTGGAAGAAAATCTACCCCTCCCCCAACTTTATTAACTTTTGTTTAATCAAAATGTTTTTGTTTGTGTCGCCCACACTTGTGTCCCAGTGCAGGTCATCGTATCTCCAGCATCCACTGGCCCAGGTAGATTATAGATCTGTATAGGTGTTCTTTATACTATATATTCTTATATGTTATTTTATCCTCCTTTCCCTTCTCTGTACAATTCATTGTTACATTGAACTTCCCCCAAGAGGCAGCGCTGTCCTCAGGGTACCTGTACTGGAGGTTATGAATCACTTTGCATACAGTAATGTTCCTCCATCTTCTGAGCTGCAATTCCCAATCCTGGCTGAGTACTGATTACCCAATCCATGAATAACTCCGTCCTACTATACTTCTTCTCTACTATAACAGCCTGTCTGTAAATACTTGTCACAATATACAGAACAGTATCATCTTTCAGAAAAGCTCTTTATCATAAACCTTTTATCATTAAAAAGCAATCCTTAATCTCCAGTCAGTGATTTTCCCTAGGCTGAGTGATGTCATCAGTCTGCTGCAGGCAGGAGGGAGCATTTCCTCGGTCTCCTCTCCTGCAGTGATCAGACTGTACATTGTAACTTTGTAGCCTGTCACAAGGTGACTCCAGTTCCCTCTTGTATAAAGTGGTGATCTGGCGATGTTGGAGCTCCTATTTAACTGAACTTTATAAATAGTCCCCATGTATAAATAACAGGCGGTATGCGCCCAGGGAAGGTCCAGCCTCAGCACTGATGATGGTGAGACGCAGCCAAGCTGATGTGAAGCCGCGTCACTGTTTTTCTTCTCCAAAGAATCCACTAAATAAGCAGATGGGGAAATATTCTGTGAAGTTTAGCAATTGGCTGAGCACATGAGAGGCCTTTCATGGCCTGCCAAGTCCTCCCGCCAGATGCTGAGTACGAGGGAAGTCATGGCACACACACACACTCAGGCCATCTTCTCTCCCCAAATAGATGCCACATTTCCTCCGCTCCGTCCTGGTGGGCAAAGGCAATGAAGTTGGCACTGTTCTCGCCATGAGCTTCACCTGACTTGGACTATAACAATCTACCATAAGATGGCGCCGGCTGACATTTGTCAGTCTCTCTTGTGTTACTACACTGCAGGAACCTGCTGAGGTTTTGTAGGTGACAAGCAGGCAAGGTCCCCACACAAGGCCAGACTCGTTCCTGTCACTTTGTAGAAAAAGGGACAATCCCAACATTTCATTATATAGAACACAGAGCCAGTCACATGAGTCTCTGCCCTAGAGGAGCTTACACTCTAATGTCACACTATTATTATTATTACATACCTCCCAACTTTCTGAGATGGGAACGAGGGACACCTATTAGCAAAAGTATGTAGGCATAGGACACACCCACTGCCACGCCCCCTTAAAGGAGAATTATACAAAAAAAAATATTAGTTAAACCCACGGGTACTTTTTTTTCCCACTACTATTCCTTTATACTGAATTTTGACATTTACAAATGCAGCAATTTAGAAATTGGATGAAAGGTTTAGCACTGGAAAAAGTGCATTTTATAAACAACTATATAGATCAGACCAAAATGAGGGACAAAAGAGGAGGGACAGAGGGACTTTGTTCCAAATCAGAGACAGTCCCTGGAAATCAGGGACAGTTGGGAGCGTTGTTATTACACATTTATATAATACTGACATATTCTGCAGTGTTGTACAGAGAACACAGAGCCAGTCACATCAATCTGCACCAGAGGAGCTCACACTCTAATGTCCCACCACAGTCACACACTATTATTATTATACATGTAAATAGCTCTGACTAGAGCCGAGTATACATTGGTAGAATTTACTTTGACATTTTTCCATTCTTTTTGATTTTCTAATCAGTGGTGGGGCCAAATCCACATTCATATAGACTGCAGTGATTAGAGAATTTGAAGAAGCAAAATGGGGAAATTTCTAACAATGTATGTGGTTTGTTCTAAAATCGAATGTTAAAAGTAAAGCATTTTTTAAGTACTTTCCAATGACGTTCTTTAAGTCATCGAATGTACTAAAATTGTACAAACGTCTGTATGAAAGTCTATTAGCGTATGGCCAGATTTTTCCACAGTGCTGTACAGAGGACACTGAGCCAGTCACATCAGAGGAGCTTACACTCTAATATCCTATAATAGTCGCACACTATTATTAAGCATTTTATATAGCTCTGACATATTCTGCAGTGCTGTACACATGGGGAAAGAATGACCATGTCAGTAGAGCTGTAGAAGTCCAGTATGTGAGTGTTCTCAGTTGCTCAGATTATTTTGGTTTTAGCCTTTTCTCAGGAGTAGATATAAGACAGGCCATAGTGTCCTGGGCTTATGAACTGTGCTCTCCCCCCACCCCCCTTTAGAGGTCATCAATGGCTGCTCAGCTACTCATCTGTTTGCTGCAGGCAGTTCCAACATATGGCAGAGCGATGCTCTGCAGCAGCTCATTTCAGTTATAGGCCCCCAGCTGAGCAGGTGATTAATATCATTGAGCTGCCCCCTGGCTAGTGCTACTATATCATATACTTGGACAAGTAGTGTACCACTCAGTCTCCTGGGCCCATCAGTATTCTATCAATCCAGTGCCAACCTCTTCTGCAACCTGTACAAAAAACCATACCTTTATACACAAATATATGTAATGACTAAAAGAGTTTACAATCTGAAAAGGAGAAGAGAAGGATATAATGTAAAGATTCAAAAATAACTTCCTTAAACAAAAGAAGATCTATGGATAGTGAGGAGTTATTTACAGTAAGAGCAGATAATCTGTGTAGTGTGAAGTCCTTTGTGATAACGGATAATCTGGGAATATTTTGTCTAAGAAAATTGATCTGGTTTGTGGGGTCAGGAAGGACCCAGTGGCTCATACACAGGTGATACTGAGACTTTATCAAAGTGTCTCAGGCGACCCTAAGCAGCGAATAAGATTCTGGATCACGTGACGCTGCCAAATTTGAAGGTCGGCCATCTTGATGGTTGGAAACATTCCCCTGTGGATTATTGATATACATGCAAGTTTTTAACTTTCCTGTGGTGAGTGAGTTAGCTGGATTTTAATAAATTTTACATTGAATGTATTACACTATGAAGTGCTTTTTTATCTATGGTGGAACGATACATCCATTGAGGGCCATATGAAGTGGAATCTGTACAAAGGGTGCAAGAGTGTTGTTGTTCAATCGATTGGATCTGTAACAAATGCATTCGACCACTGTATGTAGTGGTCCACTCTGGATGGTAAGACTCCGTGTGTGTGCATCTCTCACAAGATTTTCTATTTCAGACCTCACACTTATTGGACTCTTTTTGTTGAATTTCTTGTCAAGGACTTTCTGTCAGTTTTTAGCGCTGCACCTTTTGTATGTTTTTATGTTAATATTCACCACCAGTGAATTGTGTCGGCTGCTTTTTCATGCATTATCTTAATAGTGTTAGCGCAGGTTTATTGTTTGTATTGGCAAATCAGATTCACCATCATCCGATGCAGGTCTGAATTTGATTGGTGGATCCGAGTTGTCTGGGATAGTTTGATAAATAAGTCTTGTGTTCCCACTGCTGTAAAAGGGACCTCCATACGTCCATCGGCTGTGGGTGCCAGGCCCAATGTGGGATCCACCTCTTCCCTGGAACCATGAACAAACAAAAGCTCCAGGCCACATACATTTCTTCAGTTTCAATAAAGTTGATTGACGCCACTACATGGCCATCCTTGCATCATTACGCCTGCTGGGTGTGACTTCTCCACTGACGCACTTTGATCAGGGCTTACTCATAGGGGCAAGCCCTGATTGAGGATGAAATGCATTGGAGAGGAGTCACTTCTGGCAGAAGTAAAGATGAAGGAATGGCCATGCAGTGGCTTCAAGAAACTATATTGAAACTCAAGAGAAACACTGCGCTGTGTTGGCTGCATCATATGATGACCTCCAAACTCAGAGCTGTACTATGTCTTGCTCGTATTTACTATTATTACTACTTATATGGTGCCATCATTTGCCATGGTGTTGGACGAAAAAAATAAATAAATAACAAGTGGGGGAATACAATACACAATGTCCTTTACATACAGCTGATGAGAAAAATGTAGCGATAATAAGAAATAGGAGAGAGAGTCCTGCCCATAGGATTTGACAATCTAGAGGTAAGGAAATGGCTAATGCCGCGTACACACGACCGTTTTTCCTGTCATGCAAAAAACCGACGTTTTTCTTGTCATGATTCCTCTCAAGCCTGCCTTGCATACACACTTTCAGGGAAAAAAACGCTCAAGCAAAGCGCGGTGACGTACAACACGTACGACGGCACTATAAAGGGGAAGTTCCATTTGGATGGCGCCACCCTTTGGGCTGCTTTTGCTGATCTCGTGTTAGTAAAGTTTCGTGAAAGACGATTTGCGCTTTTCAGTCCGTTACAGCGTGACGAATGTGCTATCTCCATTACACAAACACTAGTTTTACCAGAACGAGCGCTCCCGTCTCATACTTGATTCTGAGCATGCATGTTTTTTTTCCCCTCGGAAAAGCATACACACGAGTGGTTTTCGCGATGGGAAAAACGACGAGAAAAAATAGAGCAGGTTCTAATTTTTTTGCGGCAGTTTTCTCGTCAAGAAAACTGCTATGGAGCATACACATGACCGGTTTTCACGACCAATCAAAAAAATGACAGTTTTCTCGTCATGAAAAACGGTCGTGTGTACGTGGCATAAGCTTTACATTGCATTATTCTTAATGTGGAGCCAAGTCAGTTTTCAGTCAGTTTGTTGTTTTAGGTTTTCTGGTTCTGGATTGTTGTGTGTTTTAGCCACGCAAATCCCAGCAGAAGATGGATCCCTCCAATTATCCCCTTGTATGTATGGTTACCTCGTTTTTGAAAGGTTGAAATTTAAATGTGCATCGAGTTGACATGGGATGTACAGATGCTACAACTTCGCCCCATCGAAAAATACTGTTCGCAGTCCCTTCCATTTTCACCAGTCCTAAAGTGCGGTGAAAACAGTCCACAAAATATTCTCGATTTTGCAGGTGGAGTTCTCTCCTTCTGTACAAAGACTGAAAACACTGACGATACTTTTTGCACCCCAATATCTTGAATACCTTTTTTTTTGCCTTTGCAAATGTTTAATCTTCAAAGAACTTTCCTGGAAACCCAGATGGTGGAATTGAGGGGAATGAGACGCAGTCATTTTGCCGATGCATTTAACCAGGTCTGCAGTGTAGTTGTGAAGAATGTGGCTCTTGTCCCCCTCCTCCTACACAAACACACAATGAGCCCCAGTGCAGTCACAGGTCACAGACACCCCACCGGCCCAGATAAAGGATCCGCTCTACCCAGACAATTAGAGCAGCTAAAAGGCTGATTGTTCAGATCTGACACAGACAGCACGTGTCCCCTGAGCTCCATTGTGGAGTCAATGAACTAAACACGTCGGGCCTAATTACCCCCCACCATGTCCAATGAAGCTTTTGTCACACTTCGGAGGGTCTTTCTCTGCCGAGAGACAGCCGAATACATGACAGGACCACAAAAACCAATTTACACACTGCCACATGGGATTGAATACTTAATACAAGACTGGTTCTTCAACTAATGTCAAAAAGATTCAGTTAAAAAGTCTATAAAATGGATCAATGACAGGAGTTTTCCAAGTACAATACAATCACTGGTGACCGATAGATAGTTAAATCTAGCTCACTGGAGAATCATCCATTGCAAGTAATCATGTAAAAGATGTCTTATAACTTAAATTACTTTACATGCACAATCTGAAAGATCTCTACATTTTGCCATCAAAATCCCCAAAATCATAATAATATTATTATTATTTAAGATAGAATTTCTATAAAGCCAACAGTGCGCATCGCTTTACCATATGATAGTGCCCTACATCCTTATAGGTGAAGGGGGCCTACTCCGAAGCAGTCCTACACCTTAACCCCTTTGAAGATCCCCTCCTACTATATAATCTCTATGACAGCAAGGTTTGATTTTTCATCTTTGAGCTTCCTTGGCTAAACCATATAGTACAGGGGTAGGTGACCTTAACCATATCTGCCCCGGAAGATTTTACCCCCTTCCTGACCAGAGCACTTTTTACAATTTGGCACTGCATAGTTTTAACTGACAATTGCGCTGTCGTTTGATGCTGTACCCAAACAAAATTTGCGTCCTTTTTTCCCCACAAATAGAGCTTTATTTTGGTGGTATTTGATCACCTCTGCGGTTTTTATTTTTTGCGCTATAAACAAAAAATGAGCGACAATTTTGAAAAAAAACAAAAAGGGGGGGGGGATTTTGCGCTAATGTGAAATACTTAAACCACAGCTATATTAGTGACAGAGTGACAATTAGGTAAAAATCAAGTGAATAAATGTAACTGACAAATATAAATGATAATGAGTTAAATAACAAAAACGTGCTAGAAAGTACACCAACGTGCCAAAATAGTGCAATACTGTGATACCACAGTGAACGTGAAGTACTAATAAACACAATTATTGCAAAACAAAACCGGTTCAATATTGCAATTATACAGTGATAAATGAGATCCAAAAGTCCATATGGTATCAATCAGGTATCTCCAATGGGTAGTATCCTTAAATGGAGTAAGGGTCTTCTCTATTTAATACCAAATTGTAGTATTGAACCACTGGTGGATCCTACACCTGTCTCCCAGTATTCTCACCTCACTTCAAAAAGGTAACTGGCATAACTGGAGATCTTGTCTTTCTCTCTATATCCTCTCCACATTGGTACAGTGAGGGTCTGTCCACCGCCACTCACGCTGCCTACAGCTTCAACTTTACAAGTAGTCCCTGTGCATTGCACTCTGTTTGATGCTCTGGAATGGCGGTTCAGCAAGCCCAGACCGCGATCTACCAGTCGCCTTTCCGCGATGTACTGGTTGCTGACCCCTATATAGTATGTACTGTACCGTATATACTCGAGTATAAGCCAACCCGAATATAAGCCGAGGCGCCTAATTTTACCACAAAAAAATGGGAAAACGTATTGACTCGAGTATAAGCCTAGGGTGTCCATGTGCATGCCTCACTGTGCCCATGCCTCACTGTGCCCAATCTCCATACCTGATCTCCGGCGCTGTGTGACTAGACTGACGTTTAACATTGGAGTCTATGGAAGGGGTGCCCGGGTTTGAAAAATCTGTGGTTTCCCGGCCGTAGGTCCCCTGGACAACAAACTTTGCACACTTATAGATGAAGAGTGGGGCTACTTGTAGTTTGGGGTCCAGAGGACCTAGGGCCGGCCAGTACTGGGGTCCCCAAATTCACCGGACAAATTACCGTTTAACATGGGAGTCTATGGAAGGGGTGCCTGATTTGAAAAATTGGTGCTTCCCGGCCGTAGGTCCCCCGAACAACAAACTCTGCACACTTGTAGAGGAAGAGTGGGGCTACATGTGTGCCAAGTTTGGGGTCCAGAGAACTTACGGCTGGTTGGGATCAGGCGTACAAATGTGAAGATGGACACAGACTCGAGTATAAGTCGAGGGGAGCATTTTCAGCACAAAAAAATGTGCTGAAAAACTCGGCTTATACTCGAGTATATACGGTACTTCTAATGCAGTGCGGTCAGTTACTATTCCTTTTGATATCTTTATTGCTGTGTCTCTAATTCTATGGTACACTATATTAGATTGTCAAGGCAAATGGGTACAGTAGATTTCCAATGTTCTATTTTCTTATTTCGGAAACATAGGTTGCCTGGTTATGTCAATACATGTGTTGCTCTTGATTTGGATATGCTCTATCCTGTTCTATTTTTATATGTGCAAAATTGTATAACCATAGATTAAACATAAAGGGAGATAGTACAGTTACAATACAAACGAACACGAGTTAAGCTGGCCATACACTGTACAAATTTTGTCAAGATACAGAGGAACCATCTGAAATTTGCTCAGTGGCAGGCCCTAGCCACCCTCCTGTTTGACAAAAGGTAGGATTTTATTGAAGGAGCCTGCTGGGTAATTTCTGGCTGATGCACCCACTGTTTGGGAATATTGACAGTCCGAACAATAACCACAGAGGGCCCGGCTTTAGTCTTTCCTTACACTGACAAATTGTTTTCATTCAGCCTGCTGGCTGAACATAAAATAAATAAAACAGGCTATACAGTGTGGAAAGATGAATCCCCCTGCTGGGCTATTGTATGGTTCTGACGGCTGTCAGAATACCCTAAGGCAGCCCATTCATGCTTAATTGTTTTGTTTTTTTTTCATTCAACCAGGAGGTTGAATGGAAGAAAATTACCCGATTCCCCCATCCACATTGCGTGTGCAGTGCAACAAAAGTCACAGATGGAACATTGGAAAGTTTATACAGTGCCCTGGAGAAGAGGAAAATATGTAAACAGAGTTGTTCTTATGATAGCTGTACGTTTAGTAATACATATCAGTATTTTTGTTTTTTATCATGATCGATGAAGAAATTATATCTTTTCCAGACCGATTATGCTAAACAATGATTCCCATCAATTAGGGAGCCAAGAATCATGGGACCCCTTAGCAAAATTTTGATGCCCTTCATCCCTCCCGATCACAGAATAGATCTTCTGTACTGCCTCCTTAAATCGGGCCCCCCTTACACCCCAGGTCCCCGTGCAGCTGCATAGGCTGCTATGGATATTGTTGTCACTGCCTGCATTAAACAATCAAACATTAATCCAAATTACCATCAATTTCTGTGGGTGTGTCATACAGTCTTTTTTAAAGCGGAGTTCCACCCTAAAGTGGAACATCCGCTCATCGGATTCCTCCCCCCCTCCGGTGCCACAATTGGCACCTTTCGGGGGGAGGGGGGACAGGATACCTGTCAAAGACAGGTATCCTTTCCCACTTCCTGGAGTCCAGCCACGGCCGTGACGCGACCGTGACGTCACTGCGGGGCTCCCTCCTCCGCTTCCCCTGGCCGCCGGGCTAATAGGAGTGAGCAGCGGGGCCTCGCGCATGCGCAGTAGAGTTCCCTGCGTGAAGCCAAAATGGCGACGGCAGCACCCGACAGCTGATGTGAAACATCAAGGGACACCAGGACAGGTAAGTCTTCATTTATTAAAAGCCAGCAGCTGCAGTATGTGTAGCTGCTGGCTTTTAATTTTTAATTTGTTGCCTGGAACACCCCTTTAACAAAGTTGTTTTCACATGATTGAATCTGGTCATTATCTTATTATGTGTGCGATCATCATTAACCACTTCCCGCCCCGTCAATAGCAGATTGACGTCCGGGAAGTGGTTGTGTTATCCACACTGGACGTCATATGACGTCCTGCGGGATAACAGCCGCCGCGCGCCCGGGGGGGCGCGCATCGCGGCGATCGGTGGAGCGGTGGGTCAGTCTGACCCACCGCTACACTGATCTTGGTAAAAAGCCTCCGGCGGAGGTGTTTTACCACGTGATCAGCCGTGTCCAATCACGGCTGATCACGATGTAAACAGGAAGAGCCGTTGATCGGCTCTTCCTCACTCGCGTCTGACAGACGCGAGTAGAGGAGAGCCGATCGGCGGCTCTCCTGACAGTGGGGGTTCGCGCTGATTGTTTATCAGCGCAGCCACCCCTCAGATACCCACACTAGACCACCAGGGAAGCCCCCCAGGACGCCCCAGGAAGCCCCAAGCATGTGGATGGCCCCCATGGCCATCCACATGTAATAAAATCAAAAAAAAAAAATGCCAATCAGTGCCCACAAATGGGCACTGACTGGCACTATGATGGCACCACCACAATGTGTGGTGGCTGGCATTGCTGGGCATCAGTGTCCATCAGCGCCACCTATCAGTGCCCATCCGTGCCCATCTGTGCCCATAAGTGCCCACCTATCAGTGCCCGTCTGTGCCACCTATCAGTGCCGCCTATAAGTGCCCATCAGTGCCGCCTATAAGTGCCAATCAGTGCTGCCTATGAGTGCCAATCAGTGCTGCCTATGAGTGCCAATCAGTGCCGCCTATGAGTGCCAATCAGTGCCGCCTATGAGTGCCAATCAGTGCCGCATACCAGTGCCACATATCAGTGCCCATCAGTGCCACCTATCAGTGCCCACCATCAGTGCCACCTCATCGGTGCCCATCAGTGTCGCCTTATCAGTGCCCGTCAGTGCCGCCTTATCAGTGCCCATTGTTGAAGTAGAAAAGGTACTTATTTACAAAAAAAAATTAACAGAAACAAAGAAAAACGTTGTTTTTTTCAAAATTTTCGCTCTTGTTTTATTTGTTGTGCAAAAAATTAATATCACAGAGGCGATCAAATACCACCGAAAGAAAGCTCTATTTGTGGGAACAAAATGATAAAAAAATTGTTTGGGTACAGTGTAGCATGACCGCGCAATGGTCATTCAAATTGCGACAGCGCTGAAAGCTCAAAATTGGCTTGGGCAGGAAGCTGTATAAGTGCATGGTATTGAAGTGGTTAAATTCTAGGCCCCCAAGATGCAGACCTCCTGTGTCTGAAGCTGGCATCCAGTTTATATTGGCAATCAATTGTCTCCCTGGAATAAGACGAAGGGGCCCAGTAGAAGATATAGGAATGTATTGATTTGTGTCTGAAGCCAAAATCTCCAGACTCTGAGAAACACTGCAACCACTCCAACAAATGAATTTCCAGCCGCATCAGTCAAACACATAATGCCATTCTGCCTCATCTGCCTTCATGTACAGCACCATTATCCAATCAGAGAACAGCAACATCACCTGTTAACCCTCTGATCAACCATACAGTCAGGTCCAAAAAATATTGGGACATCAACACAATTCTAATCTTTTTGGCTCTATACACCACCACAATGGATTTGAAATGAAACTAACATAATGTGCTTTACCTGCAGACTTTCAGCTTTAATTTGAGGGTATTTGCATCCAAATCAGGTGAACGGTGTAGGAATTACAACAGTTTGTATATGTGGCTCCCACTTTTTAAGGGACCCAAAGTAATGGGTCAATTGGCTGCTCAGCTGTTCCATGGCCAGGTGTATGTTATTCCCTCATTATCCCATTTACAAGGAGCAGAAAAAAGGTCCAGAGTTCATTTCAAGTGTGCTATTTGCAGTTGGAATCTGTTGCTGTCAACTCTCAATATGAGTTCCAAAGAGCTGTCACTATCAGTGAAGCAAGCCATCATTAGGCTGAAAAAACAAAACAAACTTATCAGAGAGATAGCAAAAACATTAGGTGTGGCCAAATCAACTGTTTGGAACATCCTTAAAAAGAAAGAACGCATCGGTGAGCTCAGCAACACCAAAAGACCCGGAAGACCACGGAAAACAACTGTGGTGGATGACCGAAGAATTATTTCCCTGGTGAAGAAAAGACCCTTCACAACAGTTGGCTAGATCAAGAACACTCTCCAGGAGGTAGGTGTATGTGTGTCAAAGTCAACAACCAAGAGAAGACTTCACCAGAGTGAATACAGAGGGTTCACCACAAGATGTAAACCATTGGTGAGCCTCAAAAACAGGAAGGCCAGATTAGAGTTTCTGACCATAACGGTTAGTCATTTCAATCTTCAAAAATAAATGCAAACTTAATTGACATGTAGTTCCTCTCATGAATGTCCAAAGCAAGACTAAGAAATGACATATTCCATAGAAAAGAAAGTTCCAAGATAACGTTGATTCAAAATGTTCAATGCAGGTAAGTGAGTATTGGTGACTTCACACTTAAACACCCAAGAAAAAGTGAAGCGTTGGAAAAGACAAAGATCCTCCACCTTCAATCTCAAATCTCCTTACCAGCTCGTGTGGATCCCTGGTAAAGAGATCATATACATCTGTGGCTATTTCCCCCGCCTAGGGTCTCTCTGCAGTGTATCACCAAAAATCCTTTTCCTCCACATTAAGGGCTCCTCAGCATAGTCTCCGGATATATGATTTCAAAAAGAGACATAAAGCCACCATGGTGAAGTACTTCAAGACAGTTTTAATAATAAAAATGAAGATACACTTACAAAAGGTTGTACTTTAAAAGCATGGGTAAAATTCGTTCGTAAGCCGGCCGGCTTAAACTATCCGCCCGTCCTTCCGGGATAGCGCTGTTTGTTTGTGGTGACGTCAGCACGCCGCTACTCCCTACGCCGTTTCGTCAAAGAATGACATCTTCCAGGGGCACGAGCGGCGTGCTGACTCCCCGCTTTTTATCATACAGGATGCAATAGACACGCCCGGCTCTGACCTCCAGGAAGTACCTGCACCGATCCACCATCTTTGATGGGGGATTCCTGCCCATATCATTCGATACTCCGTACTGCACAATGATGAGCGAGAGCGGCATAACGCTATAAATGGGCAAAGGTTAATTAAAATTGTATAAATTTGAAGACCTATCCAACAGCCACTTTGCAATATAAAATTACAAATGGTAAAGAAAATAAAAAGTATATAATTAATATAAAGTCAGATATATAATGAATTGAAATGACCTTACTAGACAGAAATGGATAGGAGAATAGGCTGTTCATTGGTTGCCTGTAGCATGTCACCACACTGATGCTAATAATCCCAAATAGCTATAAGGGACAAGCATCATATGAGGTGCCAAGTGGCATACCAACACATAATACATCCAGCAGAACCAAATTATGCACCAAATGTCTTACTCTATCATCTTACCCCCATCACGGATCGTACCGATCTTTTCAATGTCGGGAAAAAACGATGTGAGATACACAACGCCAAACATAATGTATGATAAAAAGCGGTGAGTCAGCACGCCGCTCGTGCCCCTGGAAGACGTCACTTTGACGAAACGGCGTAGGGAGTAGCGGCGTGCTGACGTCACCACAGACAAACAGCGCTATCCCGGAAGGACGGGCGGATAGTTTAAGCCGGCCGGCTTACGAATGAATTTTACCCATGCTTTTAAAGTACAACCTTTTGTAAGTGTATCTTCATTTTTATTATTAAAACTGTCTTGAAGTACTTCACCATGGTGGCTTTATGTCTCTTTTGAAATCATATATCCGGAGACTATGCTGAGGAGCCCTTAATGTGGAGGAAAAGGATTTCATGAGAGGAACTACATGTTAATTAAGTTTCCATTTATTTTTGAAGATTGAAATGACTAACCGTTATGGTCAGAAATCATAGAGGTTTTTTGAGCACAGTTTGGTTATATACTTTAATCACAATATTAATTTCATGTCATATGGTTATTTACTATAGGTCACATCACAGGGTGTCTGTCACGTACCTGACGGTGACGAGCCCAGATCTGCAGAGGGAGGCCTCTCTTACGGCTTCCACCAGCGGCCCCTGGTAGTGAAGACAGGAGGCACGGAGGTAGAAGGGGTACGAGTGCCTGGCAGGATGAATCAAGGTAGAGTAGATTCTGAAGACTGGGACGGATCCAGGCACCCAGGGAGTATGGCAGGCTGAACTGGATCAAGAACACAGCAACTGGAACTGGAACCGATGAAGCAGACTGGACTGGAACCAGGAACACAGCAACTGGACTGGAACCGATGAAGCAGACTGGACTGGAACCAGGAACACAGCAACTGGACTGGAACCGATGAAGCAGACTGGACTGGAACCAGGAACACAGCAACTGGACTGGAACCGATGAAGCAGACTGGACTGGAACCAGGAACACAGTAGCGGAGAGATTGGTCAGACAAGCCGGGTCGGTAGAACTGGCTGGCGACAAGGTACTGGAGGATCAGGCAGAAGAGTGGTCAAAACAAGCCGGTGGTCAGATGCAGGCAGGAAACTGGAAGGGTCAAGGTAAGCCAGGTCAGATACAGGTAAATCTTAGAATCAGGTCTCTTGAGTACTACACGCTGTAGAGCAGACAGCAGGGACTGTCTGTCACAGACACGTTTAAATAGCCCTTCTGGCGCGCTTTGTGGAGCGTGCGCCCCCGCCGTCGCGCGTGCCCGCGCGGACGTACCCGCGGTTGGAAACCAGGGAGTCCAGGACTCCTGTCAGCTACAGGATTTCTATGACATTGCCCCCCCCAAGGGGCAGCCTCCGGATGCCCAGCTGAGTGAACCTTCTAGGGTGAGTCCTCTTGAAAGCCTGTACCAAGCTCCTGGCATGGATATTCTCCTCGGGTTCCCATGAGTTTTCCTCGGGTCCGTAGCCCTTCCATTTAATTAGGAATTGGTTCTGGTTATTTCTTCTCCTGAAGTCCATGATAGCTTCTACTTCGAATTCCTGCTCACCGTCAATAATGATCGGATCAGGGTGATCCGGCTTCCGATCTGGGAACGGATTGGAGACTGTGGGTTTCAGGAGAGAGACATGAAAGACTGGATGGATCCTAAGAGAGTCAGGAAGTTCCAACTCATAGGCTACTTCATTAATCTTCCTCTTAACAGGGAATGGACCTAAAAATTTGGGGCCCAGTTTTTTAGAAGGGCATGCCATTCTTAGGTTTGTGGTAGATAGCCATACTTGGTCGCCGGGTACCAACACTAATTCACCCCGTCTCTTCTTGTCCTAGATTGTCTTGTTGCGTTCTTGAGTCTTGGTCATGGTCTCTTGTAGAAGCTGGTTATTGACCGAGAAAAAATTTAACTTTTCCTGGACTGCAGGCACAGAACACTCAGGAAGGGAATTAGGCAGAAATGTAGGGTGAAAACCATAGTTTGCAAAGAAAGGAGTCTGACTGGTAGCGGAGTGGATGGAATTGTTATAAGCAAACTCGGCCAACGGAAGTAGGGAAATCCAGTCGTCCTGAGCAAAAGAGGAGAAGCATCGCAGGTACTGCTCGAGCGTCTGATTCGTCCTCTCCGTCTGTCCGTTGGTCTGTGGGTGGTAAGCAGAGGAAAACGATAATTCGATCTTCAAGGTTTTGCAAAGGGATCTCCAGAATCGAGAGGTAAATTGAACCCCCCGATCGGAAACAATATTGGCTGGTACCCCATGGAGTCTGACGATTTCTCTGATGAACACCTGTGTGGTTTCAGGAGCTGAGGGAGTCCCTTTCATAGGGATGAAGTGTGCCATCTTGGACAGACGGTCCACTATAACGAAGATGGTGGTATGGTTCTCAGCCGGGGGCAACTCGACAATGAAGTCGATGAACAACATTCTCCAGGGCCTATCTGGAACGGGTAAGGGTTTTAGTAGTCCCCAGGCCTTGGATCTGGAACCCTTGTTTCGGGTGCAAGTTGTACAAGAATCCACAAACCTCCTACAGTCTTCACGTACTCAAGGCCACCAGAAGGTGCGCTGTACCAGGTCAGTGGTCTTGGCAACGTCAAAATGTCCGGCCAGAGCGTGGTCGTGGCAGAGTTCTGATGCAGTTACTCTCAATTCCTCAGGTACGTAGATCCTGTCTTGGTACCACAATAGTCCATACTTAACCTGCAATTCCGGCTCGGAGAACTGTCTCTGCCCACTGGAAGCTTGTTTGATCTGAGTGAACAGGTTCTCCTGTAGAAGAAGGAAATTTCCGGGGGCAAGGATGGTGTCAGGCGGAGAAGTCTCCTTGGACTTATGGAACATCCGGGACAGGGCGTCAGGTTTAATATTTTTGGCACCGGGACGATAAGTAACATGAAAAGAGAACCGGGAGAAGAAGAGTGCCCACCTGGCTTGCCGTGGGTTCAATCTTCTCGCGGCCTTCAGGTACTCCAGGTTCTTGTGGTCAGTGAATATCAGAATCGGATGAGCCGCGCCCTCCAGCAGGTACCACCATTCCTCCAGTGCAGATTTGATCGCCAGTAACTCCCGATCCCCCACGTCGTAGTTCCTCTCCGCTGCAGATAGCTTGCGAGAGAAGAAAGCTACTGGATGGAGCAAGGCCTTGATTCCCTGTCTTTGGGACAGTATTGCTCCTACCGCTATTTCGGAGGCGTCTACCTCAAGTACGAATGGCAGTGAAGAGTCCGGGTGTTTCAAGATAGAGGCAGAGGTAAACAGGGCCTTAAGGCATTCAAAAGCTTTTTGGGCTTCAGGGGACCAGTGAAAACATGTTCCTTGTTTGGTTAGTTGAGTGATGGGTGCGATAATAGCTGAGAACCCCCTGATGAACTTGCGGTAGAAGTTGGCGAATCCAACGAAACGTTGGATTCCCTTCTTGTCCACTGGTTCTGGCCAGTCCAGGATTGCGGTAATGTTTTGAGGATCCATTTTGATGCCCTCACTAGAAATGATTAACCCCAGAAATGATATACTCTCCTGCTCGAAATCACATTTTTCGGCCTTCGCATACAGGCCATGCTGGTGGAGCCGACCCAACACACTCTTGACATGTCTGCGATGAGAATCAAGGGAGGAAGAAAAGATTAGTATATCATCGAGATAAACAATGACAAAGAGGTCTAGGAAGTCCCGTAGAACGTCGTTGATAAAGTACTGGAAAGTGTCAGGGGCGTTACACAACCCGAATGGCATTAACAAGTACTCAAAATGCCCATACCGGGTACAGAAGGCGGTCTTCCATTCATCCCCTTCTTTGATGCGGATCAAGTTGTAGGCTCCGCGGAAATCAAGTTTGGTAAAGATGGTGGCAGTCCCCAGTCTCTGAAATAGCTCTGGTACCAGGGGGAGAGGGTAACGATTTTTTACTGTAATTTTATTCAGTTCACGGTAATCCATACAAGGTCGAAAGGGTGTGGTCCTTTTTCTCTACAAAAAAGATGCCTGCGCCTGCTGGGGATGTGGAAGGGCGGATGAACCCCTTTTGCAAGTTCTCATCAACATAATTTTTTAAAGCCCCTTGTTCTACCTCCGTTAAAGGGAAGATTCTACCGAACGGAATCTTTGCTCCAGGAAGTAGGTCGATGGGGCAATCATAGGCCCGATGGGGCGGTAGAGTCTGCCCTTTGTTTACTAAATACGTCAAGAAAGTCTTGGTAAACTTCTGGGATGGATTGACGTGTGCCATCTTCTGTATCAATGCATAGTAAAGAGGCCGGCCCAGGAGGTTCGTATGAGCCACAGGACTGCTGACAATAGGAAGAAGGAAAGGTAACTACTCCCGTGGCCCAGTTGATAGTGGGATTGTGGGCTTGTAACCAAGGCATACCAAGGATCAAGGAAAACAACGGAGAAGAGATGATGTCCAGACATAAGTATTCTTGGTGGGTTCCAGAGGTGGTAGAGATGGTGACGGTTATAGGGGTGGTCTCCTGGATCACAGGTCCAGACTTAATAACAGAACCATCAGCCAGATGGACACGAAGTCCGTGGGTCTTGGTACGAAGGGGAATTTGGTGTTTGATGGCAAAGGTTGAGTCCATAAAGCAGCTGCATGTTCCAGAATCAATAATGGCGGGTACTTGCAGAGTCCTTCCTGGAAGCTGTAATGAAACAGAGAGGGCAAGGTGAGATGTGGTTTTGGCTTGTAGGTTAGTCATGTTAGAAGAAACTGAAAGAAACTTACGAAGCTTCAGGGGACAGTTTCTAACTAAATGTCCGGGTTCTCCGCAGTACAGGCACAAATTATTCATTCGGCGGCGCTGGCGTTCTTCCGGAGCGAGGGATGGACGAAGGACCCCGAGCTGCATTGGTTCAGGCGTGTCAGATGTGGGGGTTGGAGGTGTAGCAGGAGCCGGGTACAGGTGACTAGGAGCCCGAGGAAGCATCCAGGTTGGGCGGGAGAAGCCAGTGGTCCTCCCAGCCCTCCGTTCCCTCAGACGTCGGTCAATCTGGATGGTTAGGTCAATCAACAGGTTAAGTGTCTGTGGTACACCGACTCTAGCAAGCTCGTCCTTCAAGGAATCAGAAAGTCCTAAGCGAAACTGATGGCGGAGGGCGGCATCATTCCAATTGGTATCCGCACTCCACCGCCTGAATTCTGCCACATAGTCCTCTGCTGGTCTGCGTCCTTGTTGAAGGGAACGCAAGGCGGCTTCTGCGGTTACTGAGAGCTGGGGGTCTTCGTATAGCTGGGCCATGGCATCGAAAAAGGTAGCGAGATTGTTTAGTTACACATCCTTCTGTTCAAAGAGACGGTGGGCCCAGCTCTGAGGGTCTCCAGAGAGCAAAGAGACCACAAAGCCCACCTTGGTGGCCTCTAGAGAAAAGGTGCGGGGCTGTAGGGCAAAGTACAGTTCACACGAATTCCGGAAGGCCCTAAACTTGCTCCGATCCCCAGAAAATCTTTCGGGTGTAGGAACCTTAGGTTCGGGAGGAAGCATGACCACTTTGGGTGAGGAATCTGTCCCGGCTGTGGAAGCAGAGGCATGGGGCCCCTCTTGGATGGCAGAGGGATTGGAGAGGGCCCGCACTTGCTCTTCCAGGCGGGTGTAGCCTTGTTGAAGACTCTTGACTGCTTCAGACAAACCTGCCAGGTGCCGACAAAGTTCCTCCATAGGTGAGGCTCCCTGCCCAGGCTCAGACATGGCTGTCTGCTACTGTCACGTACTTGACGGTGACGAGCCCAGATCTGCAGAGGGAGGCCTCTCTTACGGCTTCCACCAGCGGCCCCTGGTAGTGAAGACAGGAGGCACGGAGGTAGAAGGGGTACGAGTGCCTGGCAGGATGAATCAAGGTAGAGTAGATTCTGAAGACTGGGACGGATCCAGGCACCCAGGGAGTATGGCAGACTGGACTGGAACCAGGGACACAGCAACTGGACTGGAACCGATGAAGCAGACTGGACTGGAACCAGGGACACAGCAACTGGACTGGAACCGATGAAGCAGACTGGACTGGAACCAGAAACACAGCAACTGGACTGGAACCGATGAAGCAGACTGGACTGGAACCAGGAACACAGTAGCGGAGAGATTGGTCAGACAAGCCGGGTCAGTAGAACTGGCTGGCGACAAGGTACTGGAGGATCAGGCAGAAGAGTGGTCAAAACAAGCCGGTGGTCAGATGCAGGCAGGAAACTGGAAGGGTCAAGGTAAGCCGGGTCAGATACAGGTAAATCTAAGAATCAGGTCTCTTGAGTACTACACGCTGTAGAGCAGACAGCAGGGACTGTCTGTCACAGACACGTTTAAATAGCCCTTCTGGCGCGCTTTGTGGAGCGTGCGCGCACCCCCGCAGCGCGCGTGCCCGCGCGCGCGCGGACGTACCCGCGGTTGGAAACCAGGAAGTCCAGGACTCCTGTCAGCTACAGGATTTCTATGACAGTGTCATGTTATATTGTTATTAGTGCACTATTTACGCAGCGCCACTGGTTTTATTCCATATTGTTTCTATTTGTGTATATCCCCATTTTTCAGTTGCAGCAGCGGCCACCATTTTTTCATTGGTGGTACTATTCTAGTTAATTTTATTTCTGATTTGCGCAGTAGCTTTCCTTTACAGATTAGAGTTTGCCAAACAACATCTAAAAAAGCCTTCACAGTTCTGGAACAACATCCTATAGACAGATGAGACCAAGATCAACTTGTACTAGAGTGATGGGAAGAGAAGAGTATGGAGAAGGAAAGGAACTGCTCATGATCCAAAGCATACCACCTCATCAGTGAAGCATGGTGGTGGTAGTGTCATGGCGTGGGCATGTATGGCTGCCAATGGAACTGGTTCTCTTGTATTTATTGATGATGTGACTCCTGACAAAAGCAGCAGGATGAATTCTGAAGTGTTTGGGGCAATATTATCTGCTCATATTCAGCCAAATGCTTCAGAACTCATTGGATGGACTGTTAATCTGTCCCATTATTTTTGGTCACTTAAAGAGTGTGAGGCACATATACCAATTCCTACACCGTTCACCTGATTTGGATGTAAATACCCTCAAATAAAGCTGAAAGTCTGCATTTAAAGCACATCTTGTTTGTTTCATTTCAAATTCATTGTGGCCGTGTATAGAGCCAAAAAGATTAGAATTGTGTTGATGTCCCAATAATTATGGACCAGACTGTATCTGCCACATTATTCGTTACTGAGGAATATTAATAGATAATGATACTCAAACAAGGACCTTGTGACAATATTCTTGCTTGAAGGAGCAGTATCAGACCATCACAGCATGGAGACTGCTTGCTGGGCTGATCATCTGCCAGTCAGCTTGATGTGTATGTTGCCAGCAAATTTTAGAAAAATCGTCAAATGACGTCAGAAAAAGACCAAGGGGCCCATTAATCTTATCTTTTTTTATTTTATTTTGTTGTTCAACATTTTTGTCTGAGTAATGATCTATGCTTGTCCCAAGCATGTATTCACTTACCACTTCAGCCCCGAACCATTTGGCTGCCAAAAGGCGGGGCCACTTTTTGTGATTCGGCACTGCGTCACTTTAACTGACAATTGCGCGGTCGTGCGGCGTAGCTCCCAAACAAAATTGACGTCCTTTTTTTTCCCACAAATAGAGCTTTTATTTGGTGGTATTTGATCACCTATGCGGTTTTTATTTTTTGCACTATAATCAAAAATAGAGCGACAATTTTGAAAAAAAAGCAATATTTTTTACTTTTTGCTATAATAAATATCCCCCAAAAAATATATAAAAAATAAGCATTTTTTTTCTCAATTTAAGGCCGACACGTAGTCTTCTACATATTTTTGGTAAAAAAAATCAAAAAAATAAATCGCAAAAAGCGTTTATTGATTGGTTTGCGCAAAAGTTGTAGCGTTTACAAAATAGGGGATAGTTTTATGGCATTTTTATTATTATTATTTTTTTTATTAGTAATGGCGGCGATCTGCGATTTTTATCGTGACTGCGACATTATGATGGACACATCAGACACTTTTGACGCTATTTTGGGACCATTCACATTTATACAGCGATCAGTGCTATAAAAATGCACTGATTACTGTGTAAATGTCACTGGCAGGGAAGGGGTTAAGTGTGTCCTAGGGAGTGATTATAACTGTAGGGGGGCGGGGCTTACTGTGACACGACACTGATCGCTGCTCCCGATGAGAGGGAGCAGACGATCAGTGTCCTGTCACTAGGCAGAACAGGGAGATGCCTTGTTTACACAGGCATCCCCCCGTTCTGCCACTCCGTGACACAATCGCGGGACACCAGCGGACATCAAGTCCGTGGGTCCCGCGGGCACGGTCACAGAGCTTGCGGCAGGGCAAATTTAAAGGGACGTACCTGTACACCCATTTGCCTGTCCGTGCCATTCTGCCGACGAAAAAGTGTTTGCGCTGGTCGGCAAGTGGTTACTGTTGACTGACTCCCTACCACTGTTAGAAGTCGGTCCCAAGCATCAATTATTCTTTACGTAAAATAAATAAATACTTTCTCCTTTTTCCTCTTGCTAGTTTGAAGCCACGTCCCTGTGTTCTTGATCTCAGCTTCATTCTGAAACTTATTTGCACCAACGTCACATCCTCCCCCTTTCCTTCTTTCCTCAAGACAGTACATATTGAAGAAGAATTCTAGGTATGGCTATTTTTACATAGTTACATTGGTTCAAGTTGGACCAACATACCGTAGTTAACTATTTATATACCATACCCATGGGATCCCTCTGGAAGCTGGAAATCACTGTGGTAGGCACAGCTGCTACAATGATTTTCAGTAGCTTCCAGGTCCTGTGCTTAGTAGGTTCCCTGCTGGAGTTTGAACACAGGAGGTTGGCAGCTGGGCACAGGCACCATTCAGTGAATGCTTTCATTGGATGAGGTGGAGAGCTGGAAATCACCACCCCGTCTTTTACAGTTCTGTCCAATCAGAGAACACTTGGCATATATTGAGAAAATGCAAAGTGATCTCTAAAAGGCACCTGTGCCCAGTGGGTGACCTCCTGTGTTCAAAATGCAGCAGGGCAGCCACTTGGCATGGGACCTGAAAGCTAGTGGAGATCACTGAAGTAGCAGTGCCTGTCAGAAAAACTTGTCAGAAGTAGTGATGAGCCGAACACCCCCGGGTTCGGTTCGCACCAGAACCCGCGAACAGACCGAAAGTTCACACGAACTTTAGAACCCTATTAAATACAATGGATGCGAACGTTCGAAATCTAAAGTGCTAATTATAACGACTATTATGCATGTTATTGTCCTAAAAAGGGTTTGGGAACCTGGGTTCTGCACCAGGGGACATGTATCAATGCAAAAAGAAGTTTTAAAAACGGCCGTTTTTCTGGAGCAGTCATTTTAATGATGCATAAAGTGAAAAAAAAAAGTCAAATATTCCTTTAAATATCGTACCTGGGGGGTGTCTAAAGTATGCCTGTGAAGTGCCACGTGTTTCCCGTGTTTAGAACTGTCCCTGCACAAAATTACATTTCTAAAGGAAAAAAAGCCATTTAAAACTGCTTGCGGCTTTAATGTAATGTCTGGTCCCGGTAATATGGATGAAAATCTTTAAGAAAAATGGCATAGCTACCCCATCACACACCCCCCTACCCCAGCCCATTACCAGCCCCTTTGGGTCTTGTATGGATATTAAGGGGAACCCCGCACACAAAATAAAAAAGGCCCTATATACTCTGAGCAGCCGTATACAGGCGGTGCATACAAGACAGGGACTGTAGGTTTGTTCTTATGTAGAATCTGTTTGTAATTTTGAACAGGTACATTGTTTAAGTGTAGCTCCAGCCAAAAAATATATTTTTAAGCTTTTTGGAAAACATAGGGAAGGCTTATCACCCCTGTAACATTTGTTTTGCTGTCTGTGCAGTGTGCACCTGTTCAGAACAGTTCACCTCACTTTCCGTCCTAATGACAAATGTTTTTTGAAAATTTGGGGTTTTTATTGAAACAAGAATTGGTGATAAAGAATCAGTGGAGAGGAGACACTTTTTTTCCCATATTAACTCTTACAGGAGAGAATTTGCCTTCCTAGGGGTAGATTTCCTCTCACTTCCTGTTGTATCCTTCCGTTTGCAAGGAGGAGTCGTTTGTAAGTTGGATGTTTGAAAGTAGGGGCCTGCCGTATATAGCAAAACGAGGGTATGTGCAGCGCATAAAAAATTGTAAATATAAAACAGCACCAAATGAGTGATCAACACTATCAAATCAAATACAGTTCTATCACTGAGAGAGAAAAGTCCTCATAAATTCCCAGAATGGTATAGCAGGAAAAAGGGGGTAAGATTCCTCGTGTGATGAAAAGAAGAAAGATGCAATCCTCTGCCCAAAATGTGCTGATGTAATCCTCCACCGTAAAAATGTTGAGCTTACCAGATACGATGGACCTTTCCGCTAGGAGAAGGTCATACAGGCGTGTATCCACCCAGGGATAATGGAATCAAGTGACTGCAACAAAGGTTCTTCTGCAGATAACCGAAATGTGTAGCCAGAAGGTGGTGTAATAAATCCTCCTAAGTATGGTACTGGATGCAATGGTATAGTGTCCAATCGTCACCAGAAAAAAGGGGAAGGGAGACAACCTAGGTATCAGCAGGCAGGCTCATAACTGTACAGGGGGGACACACATGCTCCAGCCGTCCTCCAGGTAGGTAGGTAGGTAGTAGAGTCGGGTCCTTGATGGCTGATCACACCGACCTTCCCCACATCCACTGAGCTGCTGCTGCAGGTTAATCCCCCGGGGATCTTCCTTCTTTTCATCACACAAGGAATCTTACCCCCTTTTTCCTGCTATACCATTCTGGGAATTTATGAGGACTTTTCTCTCTCAGTGATAGAACTGTATTTGATTTGATAGTGTTGATCACTCATTTGGTGCTGTTTTATATTTACAATTTTTTATGCGCTGCACATACCCTCGTTTTGCTATTTTACCTATAGGTTTGTGATGACCCTAATGTGTACAGCTGCTTAACATTTCATTGTCATATTTTTGTTTGCGCTGATTGCTTTATTTATTTACATTAGCCTGCCGTATATACTCAGCTGAAATTTGCCCCTTACATGTTGGTGTTGCCACAACACTGTGAGCCCTCACAGTTACTCTTGGTGGGCGCATGAATGGGCCCTGCTGTGAATTATTAGATCAAGAATTGTAATTGCATGCCCCTGTTGAACAGGGGCTGAAAAATTGGGCCTTTGGTGGTGGTGGTGGTGGTGGTGGTGTTGACACAACACTGTAAGGCCTCACAGTTAGTCTTGGTGGGCGCAGGAATGGGCCCTGCCGTGAATTATTAGATCAAGAATTGTAATTGCATGCCCCTGTTGAACAGGGGCTGAAAAATTGGGCCTTTGGTGGTGGTGGTGGTGGTGGTGATGACACAACACTGTAAGGCCTCACAGTTAGTCTTGGTGGGCGCAGGAATAGGCCCTGCTGTGAATTATTAGATCAAGAATTGTAATTACATGCCCCTGTTAAACAGGGGCAGAAAAATTGAGCCTTAGGCACTGGTGCCACAACACTGCAACCCCTCACAGATACTGTACTTGGAGCACAGCAATGAGCCCTGTTGCAAAGTATTGCATCAAAAATTGTAATTACACGCCCCTGTTAAACAGGGGCTGAAAAATTGGGCCTTAGCCACTGGTGCTGGTGCCACGACACTGCAACCACTCCCAGATACTCTAGTTGGAGTGCAGGAATGAGCCCTGCTGCAAAACATTGCATAAAAAATTGTAATAACACACCCCTGTTAACCACTTCCCTACCCAGCCATAGACAAATGACGTCCACAGATGGGATCTCCCATCCTGGGTGGACGTCATATGACGTCCTCGGCTTTGTAGGGGGATATCTGAATGATGCCTGCAGCTAGAGGCATCATTCAGATATCCTTTTAAAGTGCCGGCGATTCTGTGCACCATAAGAACGATCATAGCGGCGGTTCCGCCGCTTGATCGTTCTTATAGGCGGCGGGAGGGGACACCCCCCCTCCCACCGCCATCCGGTGCTTCTCCGGGCTCCCCCGTGCGATCGGGGACCCGGAGCGAATCTTCCGGCATCGTTGGTGGAGTCACGTGATGAGCATAGAGATGACTCGTGACCAGATGGTCACCAGTCATCTCTATGATCGTCGGAGGCCCGGGCGCGATGTGATGACGTCACGCCCGGGTCCTCAAATGTAAACAAAGCCGCCATTGCGGCTGTAAGTATGAGATCAGTGGAAAAAATTTCACTGATCTCATGCTTTCCAGCCTGGAGGAGAGATGTGGGGTCTTATTGACCCCGCATCTCTCCATAAAGAGAACCTGTCACACACATTCCTATTACAAGGGATGTTTACATTCCTTGTAATAGGAATAAAAGTGATAAAAAAAAAAAAAAGTAAAATCATTGTAAAAAAATAAATAAATAAGTAAAATAAATAAATAAATAATAATAAAAAAAAATTAAAACGCCCCTGTCCCCGGTAGCTCGCAATCAGAAGCGAATGCACACGTAAGTCGCCCACATATGTAAACGCCGTTCAAACCACGCATGTGAGGTATCGCCGCGTGCGTTAGAGCACGTGCAACAATTCTAGCACTAGACCTCCTCTGTAATTCTAACCTGGTAACCTGTAAAAAAAATTAAAGCGTCGCCTATGGAGATTTTTAAGTACCGAAGTTTGGCGCCATTCCATGAGTGTGCGCAATTTTAAAGCGTGACATGTTAGGTATCTATTTACTCGGCGTAACATTATCTTTCATATGTTCCCAAAAAATTGGGCTAACTTTACTGTTTTGTTATTTTTTAATTCATGAAACCATTTTTTTTTTTTTAAAAAGGCGTTTGAAAAATTATTGCGCAAATATTGTGCAAGAAAAAATGTTGCAATGACCGTCATTTTATTCCCTAGGGTGTCTGCTAAAAAAACATATATGATGTTTGGGGGTTCTAAGTAATTTTCTAGCAAAAGAATGATGATTTGTACATGTAGGAGAGAAGTGCCAAAATAGGCCCGGTATTGAATAGGTACAAAAAGCCCTGTATTGAAGTGGTTAAACAGGGGCTGAAAAATTGGGCCTTAGCCACTGGTGGCGGCACCCAGAAACAAAAATGTTCTTCCAAGCTATCATCGTCAATCGGATCATTGAGGAGGAGGAGGATAGTCAGTCAACATAACAGGACAAACTCTCAGCAGTCTTGAAGGGATGTGACATTTGAAAATAAATTAGTCTGTTATATCAGCTTCAGGTGTTTGGTAGCTGGTGGTGATCCAAGACTGGTTCATCTTTATGAAGGTCAGTCGATCAACAGAGTCGGTGGACAGGCGCACCCTGTGATCCGTGACAAATCCTCCAGCAGCACTGAATGTGCGTTCTGAAAGAACGCTGGATGCAGGACAGGCCAGTAGCTCAATTGCATACTGTGCAAGCTCTGGCCAGTGATCCATCCTCAAGACCCAGTAAGCCAGAGGATTTTCGGTGGGGAAGGTGTCCAAGTCTGACCTTGCCCCTAGGTATTCCTGCACCATGTATATCAGACGCTGGCGATGGTTGCTGGAACCGATCATACCTTGGGGCTGCGGACTAAAGAATTGTCTGAACGCTTCGGTCAGACGGCCACCTTCCCCACCGCTCCTTCTTTGACTGACCGAAGCCTCAGCAACTCGTTGTCCAAGACCAGGAGTTTGTAACCTCCCAGTCTCTGGGAACGCGTTGCACAGACCTTTCTGCAAGGCCTCCCGGAGTTGTCTCATCCTCTGCTCCCTCTGCGATGGTAAGATAAGGTCCGCAACCTTACCCTTGTACCGTGGATCAAGGAGAGTGGCCAGCCAGTAATGGTCCCTCTCTTGATCCGAAGAATACGAGGATCCTTCCGCAGACTTTGCAGGATCAGGGAGGCCATGCAGCGTAGGTTAGCTGAGGCATTCAGTCCGGAGTCCTCTGGGTCACTAAGGACGACATGATCCGCAGCCACCTCCTCCCAGCCACGCACAAGTCCACTGGTTTCTTGGGACTGTAAATCATCCCTAAAAGACTGCTGCTGATGATGCTGAGTGCCAGGCTCCACCTCTATGCTGACACAATCCTCCTGCTCCTCCTCCTCCTCCTCCTCTTCTTCCTGTGCGATGGGTGGGACAGAAGGAACACTGTCTGGGTAAAGGGGGCCTTGAGAGGCAAGGAAGTCCTCCTCTTCCTGCCTCTGTTCTGCCTCAAGTGCCCTGTCCATTATTCCACGCAGCGTATGTTCCAACAGGTGGACAAGAGGTACAGTGTCACTGATGCATGCACTGTCACTGCTCACCATCCTCGTAGCCTCCTCAAATGGTGCCAGGACAGTGCATGCATCCCTGATCATGCCCCACGTGGTGAAAAAAACCCGAGCTCCCCTGACCCTGTCCTGGTGCCGTAGTCGCACAGGTACTCATTGATGGCCCTCTGCTGCGTGTGCAGCCGCTGCAGCATGGCCAACGTTGAGTTCCACCTGGTAGGCATGTCACATATAAGGTGGTTCTTGGGCAGGTTCAACTCCTTTTGCAGCTCAGCCAGGCGAGCACTGGCATTATAAGATCTGCGGAAATGCACACAGACTTTCCTGGCCTGCCTCAGAACATCCTGTAAGCCCGGGTACCTGCCCAAGAACCGCTGCACCACCAGGTTAAGGACGTGAGCCACACAGGGCACATGGGTCAGTTGTCCCTGTCGGAGAGCGGAGAGGAGGTTGGTGCCATTGTCGCAAACTACCATTCCTGGCTTAAGCTGGCGTGGCGTCAACCACCTCTCGGCCTGCCCCTGCAGAGCAGACAGAACCTCTGCCCCAGTGTGGCTCCTGTCCCCCAAACACACCAGCGCAAGCACGGCATGGCATCTTTTTGCCTGCGTACTTGCGTAGCCCCTTGAACGCCTACGGAGCACCGCTGGTTCCGAGGACAAAGCACAGGAAGAGGCCACGGAGGAAGAAGAAGAGGAGGGGGTGGAGGACAGAGGTGTGTCACAACCAGTAGTAGCATTTTGGAGGCGTGGCGGTGGAACAACCTCCAACACTACTGCACCTTGTCCTGCATCCTTCCCAGCTGCCAAAAGAGTCACCCAATGGGCCATGAAAGAAAGGTAACGTCCCTGTCCATGCCTGCTGGACCATGAGTCAGCGGTAATATGCACCTTACCGCTAACCGCCCTGTCCAGCGAGGCCAAGACATTGCCTTCCACATGCCGGTAGAGAGCCGGAATCGCCTTCCGTGAGAAAAAGTGGCGTTTGGGAACCTGCCACTGAGGAACCGCACATTGCACAAACCCACGGAAGGGGGCCGAGTCTACCAACTGAAAAGGCAGCAGTTGAAGCGCTAGCAATTTAGCCAAGCTAGCATTCAACCGCTGGGCATGTGGATGGCTGGGAGTGAACTTCTTTCGACGGTCCAGCAGCTGGGGCAGGGAAATTTGCCTGCTAGAATCGGACGTTGGTGTACTGCTAGCAGAGTGCCCGCAAGTACTTGGCTGTGACACACCTAATTCTACACCTTCATTCCTCTCAGAGCAGGTTTCAGAGAGGACTGAAGGTATAGTGGGGTTGGAGATCCCAGCTAGGCTTGCCAACGAGCTGCATGGTAGGTCAAAATATGTCTGGTCAAGCATGTGGTGCCCAATCGGGTGATGTTTTGGCCACGCGATATACGCTTGAGACATATGTTGCAAACAGCAGCTGTGCGATCTGATGCACTCGACTCAAAAAAGGCCCACACCAAAGAACTTTTTGAATAACGGGCAGAGGCAGCGCCTTGCACAGGCGGAGCTCTGCGGTGTGATTCCGTTGGTGTGCTGCCCTTACGCTGGCCCCCCGAGGGCATCCTGCCTCGTTGGAGATGTGCCTCCTCCTCATCCTCCTCTTCCTCCTCCTCCTCTCTCCTATTAGGCACCCACGTGGAGTCAGTGACCTCATCATCCCCTCCCTCCTCATCACTGGAGCCAATCTGGCAGTATGCTGCAGCTGCTGGAACATGACTGCCAGATTGGTGTCCTTCTTGAGCATCCCCTCTCTCTGCTCTCACGCTACTGCCTTCCTCTAGCTGGGTATCATCATCAGACCCTTCGAAACGCTGGGCATCCTCCTGGAGCATGTACCCAACACTGTGCTCAAACAGTTCGGGGGACTCCTCAGGAGGACATGGTTGGTCTAGGGAAGGAGTGACTGATGATGACATTGATACCAGGGAAGAGGACGCTTTGGCAGCTGCTTTGCCAGTACCCTGAGCCTGGGTGAGAGGATGAGGAGGATGAGGAGGGCTTGGTCATCCACTCTACCAAGTCTTCGGCATGATGTGGCTCAACACGTCCAGCTGCCGAAAAGAAGGACAAGCGTGTCCCATGGCCACGTGCTGATGGCGATGCACCGCGTCCACGACCAGCACTGTTGTCTCTAGACACAGAGCCTGCTTGCCCTCTTTTTTTGGCTCCTGACTGTCTGCCTCTCCTTGTTTGCCTTCCAGACATTCTAATGGCCTGCAGGGAAATGGGAAAAGCAGCAATACAGGCTAAGTTAAGGTGTAATATGGTCAGGAGGCACACTCCGCCCGCTGTAAGTGCCGCAAAATCCTGTTTGTGTAACACACCAGGAAAAAGCAGCAATACAGGCTAAGTTAAGATGTAATATGGTCAGGAGGCACACTCCGCCCGCTGTAAGTGCCGCAAAATCCTGTTTGTGTAACACACCAGGAAAAAGCAGCAATACGGGCTAACTTCAGGTGTATAATGTGCAGGAGGCTTAGCAACAATGACACTGACACTGTCCCCTGCCTATCCTTCTCTCTCCCTGCACACAAGGTTTATCAAAGTATATGACACTGACACTCTCCCTGCCTATCCTTCTCTCTCCCTACACACAAGGTTTAGCAAAGAATATGACACTGACTCTCTCCCTGCCTATCCTTCTCTGTCCCTACACACAAGGTTTAGCAAAGAATGGATTTGACACTGTCCCTGCCTATCCTTCACTTTCCCTGCTCCGGAACACACTACACAAGGCCGCCGCGCTGGCGGCCTTTTATAGTGTGGGGCGTGTACTAAACCCCCTCAGCTATAATTGGCCACAGGCATCCTGCCTGTGGCCAATCATTGCTCTCCTCGCTGCCGGCGCTGTGATTGGCCAAGCATGCAGGGTCACAGTGCATGCTTGGCCAATCACAGCGCCGGGATTACACTGTGATGGCGCAGTGTATTGTGGGCCGTTCGCGTCACTCGAATTTGGCGCGAACGGCCCAAATCGTTCGTTGTTCGCCGAACGCGCGAACAGCCGATGTTCGAGTCGAACCTATGTTCGACTCGAACACCGAGCTCATCCCTAGTCAGAAGTGACTCATGCGGATAGCAGAAGAACAAAGCAGCAGACAGAAATTACACTTAATGCTCTGGATTGAGACAAATACACACTATAGAGGGATATGCTTTGTTCATATTTCATGTCTGGGGTCTCTGCAGTCTCTCCTGATTTGTTTTAACTCTTAAACATTTCACATTTTTTTTCTTTGAACTTTTTCTGTCTTATTAACATCTTTTTGGAAGTGAGGTCTCCTGAACTTATACCACGTTTTTTTTTTTTTTTTTTTTACTAAAGGGCTAATTGGAAAATATATATATATATATATATACATATGAATGGATACCCCCATGCACGTTGCTAGGTAGATGGAAGAATTCTCTCCACTGTGCCATCGTATCCTGACAGCGGGACTCCAACACTTTCAGAATACACTAATCAGAGACTGCTGATTGATGAAAGTTTTCCAGCAGTCCCGTTTGACGGAAATCGATCATTAGATTGACTTCTTTCGAGCAGGAACGGCCATAGATGGAACAAAGTTTAGCTGGTTCAGCAGGGAACAGACAAATTTTGATCTATCTCTGGCTGTTCCTGCTTGAAAGACGTCAATCTAACTATCCACTTCTGTTAAATGGGACTGTTGGAAAACTTTTGCTGATCCATCTATGGGCAGCTTAACCACTTAAGCCCCAGACCATTATGCAGGTTAAGGACCAGAGGTGTTTTCAGAATTTGGCACTGCGCTGCTTTAACTGGAAATTGTGCGGACATGCAATGTTGTACCCAAACAAAATTTGCGTCCTTTTCTTCCCACAAATAGAGCTTTCTTTTAATGGTATTTGATTGCCTCTGCGATTTTTTTTTTCCCCGATATAAACGGAAAAAGACTGAAAATTTTGAAAAAAAATGATATTTTCTACTTTTTGTTATAAGAAAAATCGAATAAACTCAATTTTAATCATACATTTAGGCCAAAATGTATTCAGCCACATGTCTTTAGTAAAAAAAAATGTCAATAAGCGTATATTTATTGGTTTGCGCAAAAGTTATAGCGTCTACAAACTAGGGTACATTTTCTGAAATTTACACAGCTTTTAATTTATGACTGCCTATCTCATTTCTTGAGGTGCTAAAATGGCAGAGCAGTACAAAACCCCCCCAAATGACCCCATTTTGGAAAGTAGACACCCCAAGGAAATTGCTGAGAGGCATGTTGAGCCCATTAATCATTTTTTTTTTGTCTCAAGTGATTGAATAATGACTAAAAAATAAATAAAAAATTACAAAAAGTTGTCACTAAATGATATATTGCTCACACATGCCATGGTTATATGTGGAATTGCACCCCAAAATACATTTTTCTGCTTCTCCTGAGTACGGGGATACCACATGTGTGGGACTTTTTAGGAACCTAGTCGCGTACGGTCCCCGAAAACCAAGCACCGCCTTCAGGATTTCGAAGGGCGCAAATTTTTGATTTCCCTCCTCACTACCTATCAGTTTCGAACGCCATAAAATGCCAAAATAGCACAAAACCCCCCCAAATGACCCCATGTTAGAAAGTAGACACCCCAAGGAAATTTCTGAGAGGCATGTTGAGCCCATTGAATATTTTTTTGTCCCAAGTGATTGAATAATGACAAAAAAACAAAAACAATTACAAAAAGTTGTCACTAAATGATATATTGCTCACACATGCCATGGTTATATGTGGAATTGCACCACAAAATAAATTTTGCTGCTTCTCCTGAGTACGGGGATACCACATGTGTGGGACTTTTTGGGAGCCTAGACACGTACGGGACCCCGAAAACCAAGCACCGCCTTCAGGATTTCTAAGGGCGGAAATTTTTGATTTCACTCCTCACTACCTATCACAATTTCGAAGGCCATAAAATGCCAAAATAGCACAAAACCCCCCCAAATGACCCCATTTTGGAAAGTAGACACCCAAGCTATTTTCTGAGAGGCATGGTGAGTATTTTACAGCTCTCATTTGTTTTTGAAAATGAAGAAAGAAAATAATTTTTTTTTTTTTTCCATTTTCAAAACTTTGTGACAAAAAGCGAGATCTGCAAAATACTCGCCATACCTCTCAGCAAATAGCTTGGGGTGTCTACTTTCCAAAATGGGGTCATTTGGGGGGGTTTTGTGTCATCTGGGCATTCCATGGCCTCCGAAACTGTGATAGGCAGTGAGGAGTGAAATCAAAAATTTATACCCTTAGAAAGCCTGAAGGCGGTGCTTGGTTTTTGTGGTCCCGTATGCGGCTAGGCTCCCAAAAAGTCTCACACATGTGGTATCCCCGTACTCAGGAGAGGCAACAGAATGTATTTTGGGGTGTAATTCCACATATGCCATGGCATGTTTGAGCAATATATCATTTAGTGACAACTTTGTGCAAAAAATAAAAAATAAATAAATAAATTGTCTTTTTTCCGCAACTTGTGTCAATATATAAAATATTCCATGGACTCGACATGCCTCTCAGTATATAGCTTGGGGTGTCTACTTTCAAAAATTGGGTAATTTGGGGGGGTTTTGAACTGTCCTGGCATTTTATACACATTAGGAAGCTTACATCCACTCTTCTAACCACTTGAAGACAAAACCCTTTCTGACACTTTTTGTTTACATGAAAACATATTTCTTTTTTTTTGCAAGAAAATTATGTTGAACCCCCAAACATTATATATTTTTTTAAAGCAAAGGCCCTACAGATTCAAATGGTGGGTGGTGCATTTTTTTTTTCCCACACAGTATTTGCGCAGCGATTTTTCAAACGCATTTTTTGGGGAAAAAATACACTTTTTTTATTTTAATGCACTAAAACACATGTAGCGGCCTCCTCACTCCCCTCTTTCTCTCGTCTCGTCTCGTCTCTTGTCTAGGGGTATCTTAGAGGGGAGGGATCGGGGACACCACGCCTGGCTTTCACCACATGTGGCAGTGCGGTATAAGCAACGTTCTTGTATTACCTTCGGGTCAGTGCTGTGCACCTGGATCCTCCCTCCAAGAGTCACCTTGAACAATGTCTGTCAGGAAATGAGCCCCACACCATAAAAGTTCAACACTCCTTTATTCTTCTCGAATGAACACAATCAGTTGAACTCCCTTGGTAGAAACAGAACAGAAAAGGAGGTGTGGATGCGAATAGGCCCAGACACAATTTGGTTCTCCACTTTCCTTCCTGAAAGTGGGTTACGGTCTCCGCACGAGGGGGAATTTCCTTCCAGGCGGTCTCCGACGAGAGGCTCACCTGTCACCGGCAATATGCTGCACCGGGTCTTCAAGTGAGGAGCTCTCCCCGGTCCATTACGCCTTCCGGATTCGGGTACCCACTCCCGGAGTTCCCTAGGATCTCCTTCCCTCACGGAACTCAGTGTTGGGCACTGAGCTCCGGATCTCCATCCGAGTACCTCACCCCAGGCTAAAGGTGCCTGGGATGGAACACGACCTCCGATTGTCCTCTAGGCCTAGGCCACCCAGAGGACCGACACAAACCCCCGTCCACAAGCTGAAGGTGCCTGGGACTTCGACCCCGTGACAAAGATGGCCGGCCCCCTTATACCCTCTCCCAGCAAGCATGGCGGGTTCCCCGCCCCACCATACCGCTGCTGAGGGAGGACAAAAAGGAAGCACAACACACAGCAATGATTCAACCCCAGCCCAGGGCAACAGCGCCACCCGCTGGGCTGTAGGGAATTTCACATCACCAATGTCTCTGTCAAGTTCAAATTACACCCGGGAAAGTATATACCCGCTACACTCACTATATTGCCCAAATGTTTGATGAAATAAAAAAGATGATCTTAGGCCGAGTACATAGATACCAAACACGACATGCTTTAAAATTCCGCACAAACGCGCAGTGGCGACAAACTACATACATTTTTAAAAGCCTTTACAGGTTACCACGTTAGATTTACAGAAGAGGTCTACTGCTAAAATGACTGCCCTCGATCTGACCTTTGCGGTGATACCTCACATGCATGATGCAATTGCTGTTTACATATGATGCCAGTCCGACGCTTGCGTTCGCCATTACTCTAGAGCAGGGAAGGGGCAGGGGTGTTTTTATTTTTTATTTTTTTTATTATTAATTTTGCTTTTTTATTTTATTTTTAAACTGTTCCTTCCATAATTTTTTTTTTTTTTATAATTTTTATTGTTATCTCAGGGAATGTAAATATCCCCTATGATAGCAATAGGTAGTGACAGGTACTCTTTTTTTAAAAAAACTGGGGTCTATTGGACCCTAGATCTTTCCTCTGCCCTCAAAGCATCTGACCACACCAAGATCGGTGTGATAAAATGCTTTCCCAATTTCCCAATGGCGCTTTTTATATCCAGGGGGGGGGACATGTCCTCCCACTGCTTGTAAAAGCAGTCCAGAGGCTAATTAGCCGCCAGGATTGCTTTTACATGAAAGTCGGCCGCTGGTTGAAAAGAATGATACCAAGATGATACCTAAACCCGCAGGCATCAATCTGGTATAACCATTCAAAGTCCAGCAACATACCAGTACGTTGCTGGTCCTAGTTGGACATGTATTGTAATCTTTTTTTTCCATGCAGCCTGTTGGCTGAACGAAAAAAAGAGATTGATCGGTGGGTATGCCCACCATTAGAATACCTCCCTTCATCCACCCACTTCTAATGATGGGCATACATGCACCATTTATATATGCCGAAACATGAGGGGCATCCTCCCGCAAAAGTTATGCCGCACACACATGGTCGGACTTTTCCACGGGCATGCCTCCGTCGGAATTTTGACCGTATGTACGCGGCATTAGGAGCAAAATCGCTCCTCCGCCCCTGCTGCCCCCATGCTTTGGCATATATGCTCTTTTTTTTTTTTTTTTTTTATTTTTTTATTTATCATAAGGAGCAGATCCCGCAAGGACCAACAGGTTACAGGGTAATATGTACTATATACCATACAGTATAAAACAGTAATCAATCAACATGAAACATGCATGTACAGCAGGTTGGTCCCCTTAAACATTCCCTGTGGGTTTAGGTAACATTTGTCATACCAGGGTATAGTGCATTGCCTGCTGCTGTGTGTTGATAGAGTGTGGTGTGCTTGGGGTTCTGTGTGAACTTACGTCTCTATGTGTGTCCCGCACTGAGGTTTCCCCTGCATGCAGCTTAAGTTGTCTGGCTCTGTAGGGAATTTGTATGAGTGTTTGCAGTCCCGCGGAGTCCGCCCTCCGTTTTTATTGTATTTATTTTGTACAAAAAATTCCCCCCCCTCTCCCCAAACCCCCCGGCCGCGGCCCCCTATCTCAGGGGGAGCTACCGCAGCACGGGGGAATCAAGGCAGGGGCGGGAAATAGAATAAAGAAACTAGTGGTGTAGGGGGAAAAGTGGGTGGGATTAGGGAAAGAAGACAGAGGGAGTATAGGGGAAAGGGGGAAGACCGTCCCGTCCGCGGCCATGGAGTCTCTATCATCCATATGCCCTCTTCCATTTACTGACTGGTCTGTCTTCCCGTACAGTTTTTGGTTTTTCCTACTACTGCGTTGTATTGTGATTAGGTTATTATGTCGGTTCCTCTCAAGGTCTGGTCCTCCTCAGAGTATATGAACGTATGCCATGTTTGCCAGGTTTTAGTGAATATCTCTTGTCTCTTTTGCCCTGAAAGGGTAAGATCCTCCATTTGCCTTATTTCTTCTACCTTTCGGAGCCACAGATCGATGGACGGCGGAAGGGCAGACCTCCAACAAAGCGGAATGCATGCCTTAGCCGCATCAAGCAGGTGGCGTATCACTGATTTTTTATATTTCCTGAGGGGGATGTCATTCCCATGCAGGAGAAAAAAAAGGGATTTTTATAACAGCTTACCTGTAAAATCCTTTTCTTGGAGTACATCACGGGACACAGAGCGACTTAGTCATTACTAATGGGTTATATAGATTACCTTCAGGTGTTGGCACTGGCCAATTCCAAACCGGAAGTACCCTCCCCTATATAAGCCCCTCCCACCCGGGAGCACCTCAGTTTTGTAGCCAAGCAATAAGTGTCCCAAAAAGAGGGGTGGGAGCTTTGTGTCCCGTGATGTACTCCAAGAAAAGGATTTTACAGGTAAGCTGTTATAAAAATCCCTTTTTTTTTTCGTACATCACGGGACACAGAGCGACTTAGTCATTACTAATGGGACGTCCCAAAGCAATGCCAAATGAGGGGAGGGATACATAAGCTGGGCGCCATCAGGCATGAGGATCTTTTGCGGCCTGCAACACACTGCGCCCAAAGGCGACATCCTCCTGACTTCTAACGTCTACCTGGTAGAATCTAGTAAACGTGTGTACCGAAGACCATGTCGCGGCCTTACATACTTGAGCCAGGGAGGCCTGGTGATGCACTGCCCATGAAGTTCCAACTGCTCTTGTGGAGTGCGCCCTAACTTTGAACGGAGGCGGTCTCTTTCTCAAGCCATAGGCTTGTATTATGACCTGTCGAATGCACTTGGCTAAAGTAGATTTTGATGCTGCCTGACCCTTTCTGGGGCCTTCCGGCAGAACAAACAAAGAATCCGTTCTGCGAATCTGAGCAGTGGCTTTCAGATAAGTTTTAACTGCTCTTACTACATCCAAAGAATGTAATAACTTTTCCTCTACCGAGCTAGGTTTGGGGAAAAAAGAGGGAAGAACCACATCTTGGTTCAAATGAAACCTCGATACCACCTTAGGAAGAAAAGCTGGATGAGGACGTAATACTACTCTGTCCTTATGGACAACCAGATATGGCTCCTTACAGGACAAGGCGGCTAGTTCCGATACTCTTTTAGCCGAACAAACGGCTACTAAGAAAATCAATTTCCTGGTGAGAAGAACCAAGGAAATGTGTTGCAATGGTTCAAACGGTTGTTTCTGTAGAACCGACAGAACCAGGTTTAAGTCCCAAGGACATATGGGAATACTAACCGGAGGGCTAATACGCATCACTCCTTGTATAAAGGCTTTGACTAGTGAATGCGAAGCCAAGGGCCTTTGAAAAAATATTGACAAGGCCGAAATCTGACCCTTGATAGTACTCAAGGCAAGCTTCCTATCTACAGCCCACTGTAGGAAGTCCAAAATCCTACCTCTTACGTACTTACGTGGATGCCATTTCTTGGCCTCACACCATGTAATGTACGCCTTCCAGATTCTATAATAGATCTGCCTGGATACCGGCTTCCTGGCATTGATCATGGTAGATACCACAGAATTAGAGAGCCCTCTCTTTTTCAGAATGTGGGCTTCAATAGCCAGGCCGTCAAACCTAGGGCTGGTAAGGAAGGGTGGTATATCGGTCCCTGCGACAGCAGGTCCGGACGATGTGGGAGGGTCCAAGGACTCCTCACTGACATTTTTACAATCTCCGCGTACCATGCCCTTCGGGGCCACGCTGGAGCCACCAGAATCACTGGTTTCTTTTCTACCCTGATTCTGCGGAGTAATCGCGGTAACAATTGTGGCGGTGGGAATGCATATATCAGCTTGAACTGATCCCAAGGGAACACTAGGGCATCCGAGCCGCAAGCTAGGGGATCCCTTGTGCGAGACACAAATCTGTCCACCTTTGCGTTGAATCTGGATGCTAGCAGATCTACATCCGGTGTTCCCCACCGCTGGCATATTGCCTGGAAAACCTCGGGGTGAAGAGACCATTCCCCCGGGCATAATTGTTGGCGACTTAGAAAGTCCGCTCTCCAATTTTCCACTCCTGGGATGAAAACCGCGGATATGGCTGGGACATATCTTTCTGCCCACTCCAGGATGCAATTTGCTTCCCTCTGGGCTGCACGACTCTTGGTGCCACCCTGGTGATTGATATATGCCACTGCCGTGGCATTGTCTGATTGAATTCTGACAGGGGACCCTTGGAGTTTGGATGTCCATGCTACTAGGGCATACCGGGCTGCTCGTATCTCTAAGAGATTGATGGGCAGGGCCTTTTCTGCTTCTGACCACTTGCCCTGGAGAGACCATTGCTCCAGTACTGCCCCCCAGCCTATGAGGCTGGCATCTGTAGTGACCACCTTCCAAGAAACCGGACTGAAGGGTTTCCCTCTTTCCAGATTCTGGGGCACCAACCACCAATGGAGGCTCTTGCGAACGGAAGGGGACAGGGACATTGGTAAGTCTAAAGCCTGAACTTTTTTGTTCCAGGCTGACAGTATGGCCCTTTGCAAATTCCTTGAATGGAATTGACCGTAGGGTACCGCTTCGAATGAAGCCACCATCTTTCCCAGCAGCCTCATGCAGAGGCATATGGATGGTTTTCTTTTTGTACCCACTAAGTGGGTCAAATCTTTTAAAGACGACACCTTCTCTGGAGGTAAGAAAATCTTTCTCTGATTTGAATCCAGCCTTAGCCCTAAGTATTCCAGACTTTTGACTGGTCTTAGAGCTGACTTGTCCCGGTTGATAATCCAACCGTGATATTCCAGATACTTGATTGTCTTGTGAATAGCTACTTCCAGCTTTTCCACTGAGTGGTCTATTAGTAGCAGGTCGTCTAGATATGCCATTATCGTTACACCCTGTGTTCTTAGATTGGCCAATAATGGGGCCAGTATTTTTGTGAACACTCGTGGTGCTGTGGCCAGACCGAAAGGTAAGGCTCTGAACTGAAAATGGCGCCCTTCTACTGCAAAGCGTAGAAATTTCTGGTGGGCCGGAAAGATGGGAATATGCAGATAAGCATCCTTTATGACGATCGAGGCTAACCATTCCTGCCCTTGTAGGGCGGTGGCCACCGATCGGATCGACTCCATCCGAAAAGTCCTGATATTTAGGAACTTGTTTAGCCCTTTTAGATTTAATATGGGCCTCACGTCCCCATTTGGTTTGGGGACTGTGAAAAGGTTCGAGTAAAACCCGAATCCGCTTTCTTCCAGGGGAACCTTCATGATTACACCTTGGAGCAATAGTTGTTCTAGTGCCAGAAGGAGGGATCCTCTCTTTTGGGGATCTCTTGGCACGTTTGACCTCATAAATTGGGCAGGAGGAGTGCCTTTTAACTCCAGCTTGTATCCCAGACTTACTGCGGAGAGCACCCATCTGTCTCTGATGGTGTCCCGCCAGGTCTCTGTGAACAACTGAAGTCTTCCCCCCACCCGATTGAGTGGGGGCAACGCTTCATGCCTTGGGGGGAGGTTTTGTACCTCTCTTGATCCAGGGCTTTTTGTTACCCTGTGATTGCTGATTTCTGCCCCCTGAATTTGACCGCGGAGGCCGTCGGAACTGCTTCACAGCCGATGTGCCCGGGACTGGAGAAGTAGGCCTCTTAAAAGAAGGATTTCTACCCTTGTTCTTAACCGGTAAGAGTGAACTTTTACCGGCAGAAATTTTCTGGATATATTTGTCCAGATCTTCTCCAAATAAGCGTTCTCCATGAAATGGGAAGCTAACCAGCAGTTTTTTACAGGGAGCTTCAGCAGACCAGTTTTTGAGCCACAGAAGCCTACGCATATGTACTATAGACAGCGTAAAGCGGGAGGCCTGTTGGATTGTATCCTTTATGGCGTCCACCGCAAAACACAAGGCTCTAGGCAGGTCAGCTAGGGCAAGAGCCTGCTGATCTGGTAAGTCCCTTAAGACTTGTTTCAACTGATCTTTCACTGTTTGGCAGACTCCAATCGCTGCTACCGCAGGTTGTGTCACCATGCTTGCTGTAGAGAAAGCAGATTTTAGTAAAGACTCCAATTTTTTATCTATTGGGTCTTTGAACATTGGAACATTATCTACTGGACATGTCAGTGATTTGTTAACAGAAGAGATGGCTGCGTCCACTGTAGGGACCCTCCATTTTTTTATGAACTTATCCTCCATGGGATAGATCACAGGAAATCTCTTGGGGGGAGCAAATATTTTATCAGGATGCTCCCAATTCTGGTAAATAAGCCCTTCTAATAAAGGGTGGATTGGGAAGGAACAGACAGCCTGGGGAGCTTTTAGCGACCCCAGCGAGGAAACCGTAGTGGATGGTGGTTCCGCCAGAGGCATTTTAAATGCTGATCGGACCATATTAGTCAGAGACTGAACCCATAATCTTTCAGCCTGAGATGCTGAGAAAGGTTCTTCCACTGTTGATTCCTCCATAACTGAATCAACCCCATCCTGATCCCCTTCAGGTAGGTCGATCTCTGTGTGGGGCTGTTCCTCCACTAACAGGCACTCTGAAGGAGGAGACGGAGATCGGACGCGCTTTTCCTGTGACAGGGAAGCCCAATCCTCCCAGAGTTGAGGATAAAACCTCCTCTGTTATATATACAGGAGCAGGTGGACTGGGGACAGCCGCAGCACCAGGCATTCCTGCGGGGTTTCTACGGCTACTGACCTCTGAATTCTCAGGGGAGATTGGTGCAGTACAAGCATGCCCAATATCCTCAGAGCCCGATGGAGACCCCTTTGGCTTCCTGGAAGATCTATTTCCGGAGCGTCTGGACGACATATCCTTTAAGCACAAAGCTGAGGTATTCCCGTCGTCATACACCAATTTTGCTGGTAATAGTCTAACACAGGTGCTGCTATATACCAGCTGGTGTCCACTAAAGTGCCTTTCTATGGGGATGCCTGCATCAACCGCCTCTGTGTGCCACTGTTTGTTGCTAGCTCTGTTTGCATCCAGCTGACACCTGTACTGTGTCTTTTAACTATGCTGGGACGCCCGCACATGCGCAGAAGCGGCGCGCATCGAGCGTCATCCACCCGCCCCGCCCCTTTTTTTTTCATAGGAGGCGCGTGCACGCGCCCGCACGCGCGCCCGTGCGCCATTGGCGCCCTTTTCGAAATCAAACAGGGGACTAGGAGCCAGGGCCCTTTTTGCCGGAGGGCCTGTGCGGTGGATGAGCGCAGCAACAGGGCAGAGGAAGTGGATTCCCACAGAGAAACTTACCAGCTGCCTGGATCTTTTGACTTGAGAAAACCAAAGATCCACATGACAAGAAAAATGGACTACAGCGGCCTCTAGTGGTTTAACACAGGTACCGCGGTCCCCTTTTTTTTTTTTTTTTCTTGACTACTATTCAAATTTTACATTTTCAGTAGTTACAGGCAAACACAGATATTTAGCGGGAATACCGTTAGGTAACAGACAGAAAGACAAATTAGGCTTGGGGGTCCCCCAATAGAACCAAGTTCCTGGGGGCCCCCACTTACCTGATCCCCGCCGCAGGACTTTGTTTGGTCCACAGAAGTCCAAACTTCACCTATCACGGCAGGCATTGTAATTAAACCTTCAGGGACCGGGTTCCCAAGGATTCCACTCCCCTGGACCTGTATAGCACCCTGCACAGACAACATCTTGGTCGTGGGTATGACCAGAGCTCTGGATCCCAGGGTCCAGCCCTCCTAAGAGAAGCATTACAGGCAAAACCTTGCTCTTCTGCTGCAAGGCCCGGGTACCGACTGTTTAGCTATGAAGCTTTTTTGGTGGGATCCGGAACAGCTTACTAAGGCCCAAAAGAACCTGTACGCAAGCCCAGTGAAAACACATGTTACTCTTTGGCCAACACCTTAGACACTGGCAAAAAACTGAGGTGCTCCCGGGTGGGAGGGGCTTATATAGGGGAGGGTACTTCCGGTTTGGAATTGGCCAGTGCCAACACCTGAAGGTAATCTATATAACCCATTAGTAATGACTAAGTCGCTCTGTGTCCCGTGATGTACGAAAAAGAAATGCTGGATCGGCCGGGATGGGCCGCTCCGTGAGTTTTTGTATTGTCTCATGAATGACCTTCCAGAAATGTTGTAGCTTGGGGCAGGACCAAAAGATATGTAGTAAGGTCCCTTTTTCAGTTTGACATCGCCAGCACCTATCCGATGTCGTCGGAAATATTTTTTGTAGTAGGACTGGGGTTTTGTACCAGCGTGATACAATTTTATAATTAGTTTCCTGTATCTTGGTGCAGATTGAGGTTTTGTGTGTGTGTTGGAGTATGTGCTGTCTTCTGGTGGAGCTAAACTGTGTCTCTAGCTCCTCTTCCCATTTAAGTAAACCAGGGGGAACAAAGTTTTCTGGGGGGTTGTTCAGGAGGGTGTAGGTCAAGGAAAGGGTATGGGACAGGACTCCCGTGTCCCCGCAAAGGTCTTCTAACGTCGTACGCGGTTGGTCAGCGTCTGAGGGTGGTGGGATAGTGCTGAGGAAGTGGCGTATCTGTAGAGCTCTCAAAAAATCTAGGTGGAATGGACCCGTGGGGTCCGATAGTTCCTCAATCGATTTCCATTCCCCTCCAGAGCTAAAGTGAGATGCCTGATATATCCCTGACTCTGCCAGGGCACGGAAAGGTCCGTCCCCCAGACCTGGTTTGAAAAAGGGGTTGCCTAGTATCGGATATAGAGGGGAGTTTGGGGTGAAAAGGGTCAGTTTGGACATGAGGCTTGCGCATACCTTCGATGTGTTCCCTATTAGCGGGTGTCGCTTGACTTCTGGTGGTAAACCCATATAGCACCATGGTGTACTCTGAAGAGGGATCGTGTGTTGAGCCTGCTCCACCTGAGTCCACAATTTGGTCTCTTTATGGCGGTACCAGTCCAACAGTCTTCCCAAGTGAACCGCCTGGTAGTAGGCGCGTAAGTTCGGTAGTGCTAGGCCCCCGTGTTGCTTGGGGAGGACGAGAATTGTGTTGGCTATTCTAGGTCTCTTCTTGGCCCACACGAACTCCGTGAACAGGGATTGTACTTGCTTAAAGTATGTGGTTGGTAGATGTATGGGCAGTGCCTGCATTAAATATAGGAATTTCGGGAGTATAGACATCTTCAAGATGTTGCAGCGTCCCAGCCATGAATGAAGACCCGTTTGCCATTGCTGTAGCAATGTCCTGATCTTTTTTAAAAGGGGTGGGAAGTTCAGATCGTATACTTTCGAGATTTTTTGAGGGAAGTATGTGCCTAGATACTTCAGGGCCGCTGTTGTCCATTTCAATTTAAAGTTGGATTGGAGGTGCGTGAGTTGGGACGGTGTTACATTTACCCCCATCGCTTCTGATTTGGCAAAGTTAATCTTTAAGTTGGAAAGTGTGCCGTATGTTGTGAATTCCTGTAGCAGGTTCGGGAGAGAGATCACTGGATTCGAGAGCGTGAACATCAAGTCGTCGGCGTAGGCCGACACTTTGTATTGGGCTAGCTTAACCCGTATCCCTGTTATGTCCGGGTTCTGCCATATGTGGGCTAAGAATGGTTCAAGGGATAGTGCGAACAGGATGGGTGAAAGAGGGCATCCCTGACGTGTCCCATTGGTGATCAGGAATGGGTCTGACATGACTCCATTGACTCTGACCCTTGCCGCTGGCCGTGTGTATACTGCTGCAATCCAGTTCAGCATGTTACCCCCCAGACCCATATGTTTCAGCGTGTTGAACATGAAGTCCCAGCCCACCCTATCGAAGGCTTTCTCAGCGTCTGTGCTGAGAAATACACTTGGCGTTCTGGTAAGAGTTGCCTGGTACAGCAGGCTCAGCACTTTGGTGGTATTGTCCCTCGCTTCCCTGGAGGGAACAAATCCCACCTGGTCCAGGTGGATAATTCGGGGTATGTATGACTGAAGTCTCATGGCTAGTATCTTCGTGAACAGTTTCAAATCTGTGTTTAACAGAGATATCGGGCGGTAGCTCCCACATTGACTCAGGTCCTTCCCCTCCTTGGGGATCACCGCTATTTGGGCTTGCATCGTGGTATCATATAGTTTTGCCCCCTTGCCCAGGGCATTCAGGAGTGTAACTAAGTGATTACCCAGTGAGGGGAGGAGTGTCTTGTAATACTGCACCGTGAGGCCATCCGGCCCCGGTGCTTTACCTTGTTTAGTGCTCCCTATCGCGCCCTGCAACTCGGATAGCGTTATGGGCTCTTCTAACAGTTGACAGATTTCTGCCTCCAGGGATGGCATATTGGAGTTCCCTATATAGTCCCTTATCTGTTCTGTCGATGGTCTTGTGGTGTTTAAGTTATATAGTGTTTCGTAGTAGGATTTGAACTCATGGGCTATTTGTTTGGGCAGTGTTCGTTTTTGACCCGTTGGGGCGTGTATGTGTGGTATATAAGATGCCGCTGTCTGTGCTTTTAAAGTCCGCGCTAAAAGCCTGCTACATTTGTTTCCCGACTCGTAGGACTTCCTTCGTGAGATCTGCAGTGCCGCCTTGGCTTTGAACTGTAGCAGGTCTGTCAACTGTGTTCGGACTGTGTCGAGTTCGCTCCCTATGGCTCTGGTCGGTGCCTGTTTGTGTTCTGTTTCTAGCTTCTGAAGTTTGTTAAGTAGCATCTCAGTCTGGGCCGTTCTCAGTTTTTTGATCCTTGCCCCGTGTTTTATTAGCACTCCGCGGATCACCGCTTTGTGTGCCTCCCATATAAGCCCCATGTCGCAGTCAGGAGTAATGTTTGTACGGAAGTAGTGACCAAGTTCCTTAGTGACGTCTGCTAATGTTTCTGGGTCTTGGAGGAGGTTCTCATTAAGCCTCCATGATTGCTTTTGTTTTATATTATAGTCGGTCAGTGTGTATTGCATTGTAACTGGGGCATGGTCTGACCAAGTAATAGACCCTATGGCCGTATGTTTTACCGCCTGTAACTGATGGTGTGGGATCAGGAAATGGTCTACCTGTGAGTATATCTGATGTGTACGGGAGAAAAACGTGTAGTCCCGTTCGCCGGGGTGGAACAGACGCCATACGTCCACCAGTCTCGCATTGTGTAAGGCTGTGTGTATTGTTTTACGTGACCCCCTAGAGGACGAGGATGTTCCTGTGGATGTGTCCTCTGAGGGAATCAGGGGGGTGTTTAGGTCTCCTCCTACAATAAGTTGGCCCTCCGAGAAGGCATGTAGGATTTCTAGGTGTTTCCTAATGAAGGAGTCCTGTTGGTTGTTCGGGGCGTAAAGGTTCGCAATAGTCACCTTCACTCCCCCGATCAGCCCTTTCAAAAATAAAAATCTCCCAGCCTTATCTGTCTTCCTATCAACTAGAGTCCACGGGACTCTTGCTGCAATCTGGATCGACACTCCCCTGGATTTAGCATCCGAGTGGGTGGAATGGTACACTGTTGGGTAGAACCTATTCTTCAAAATCGGGTATTTGTTTTCTTTAAAGTGTGTCTCCTGTATGAGGACAATATCAGCCCTCATCTGTTTCATGTCATGCAGTAGCATCCTCCTTTTTTCTGGGATGTTAAGTCCCTTGGCGTTCAATGTGACAATTTGTATCGTGTCCATGGCCGCGTGGGGTCAGGGGGGGGGGGTTGTATAGAGGTGTATAAGGTGGAGGTAGAAAGGGAGAGAGGTAGGGAAAGGGGGGGTGGGGGATGGGGAAAGCGAAAGTGTGGGGTAAAAGAGTAGAAAGTGAGAGCGGACTTCCCTAGTCCGTCCCAGGTGCTGCTCGAGCAAGTATGCTCTTGGTGTACTCCGACCGGCGGAGCTCACCCTAAGTTGTCAGCGTATCCGCTGTACAAAGGTCTGTCGGCACCAGCCGGCAAGGCGTCTACCTAGTTGGAGGTGTGTCCAGCGAGGGATCCCGGGGAGAGCTCCCTCCCTCTCCAGGTCCCCAGACCTTTTTTTTGTGTTATGAAGGTGTGAGATTTTGAGTAACAACATAAAAGTGAACAATTTCTAAAGTGCAGAGAATCTATCTTCATATATTATATCAGCCATATATATATCTTCTAGACCATTTTCTCTACAGACAGTCAGCCTAACAGTATAATAACATAATAACATCATAACATAACATGTTAACTTGGTAACATGCCGTCCGGCTCCCGTATAACTGAGCCTTGTAGAGACCTTTACAAGAACCCCCCTTCCCCCCCCCTGCGTGCACCCATCGACCCACCCCTCCTCCTCCATGTCTCTGGGCACCCCGGTATCTTTAACCTTAGTGGAGTTAGGTCTTCTGTGGAAAACATGAAAGGAGAGCAGCGTCCTGCCGTGTACCCCTCCCCCTCCTCCCGAGGTCCCACATCTGTATATCATGGCCTCAGCCATCCCCAGACCGTAGCTTACCCCTTTTGTGGGTTCGCTGTCACCTAGAAAGCAAAAGTGTTCCGGGTTTTGTCTCTGTTCAACTCCTCGCTCAGGTGTAGCGTTGTACTGGTGAAGCTCCCTCTCTCCCTCCCCCACCTCCCTTCGGTTCGGTCCACATCCCTCTGGAGACAGACAGTAGCATGGTACTCTGCTGCGGGAAGTCTCGTCCGATCCCTGCTCCTTAAGTTTCTCTGAACGTTAGCTCCTGCAGGGATCAGACAGGGGCCCCGGCTGTTTGGCAGCGGTGGGTGGTACGATGCAGAGGGTCTGTGTCTGGCGCCGTGGGTTCCCGTGAGCCACAACTTCCATGGGGGGGTTCGTGGGGAGGTGGGGTAGAGTCCACCTGACTGTACCCGTAATGGTTGCACATTGTCTAGACTGTACAGGGCTAGATAGTGGTTTAGTCATAGGGTATGGTGAGCCCCCAGTACCTTTGCCCGCTAGGTGACTTCTCCCTCTCCAGGTAAGTGTGTGTTGTCTGAGTGTCGGTGCGCCCTCTGCATGCGCTTCTCACAGAGAGGTTTGGGTGTGAGACAAAGCCCTGGAACCGGGGGGGTGGTTGGCAATCTGGGGGTAGTCTAATTGGACGGGCTAACTCATTGCTGACTGTCTGTGGGTACGTTTGTGGCGTATTTATGACTCACGTGGGCCCTCGGGCGGTGTCGCTCGGTTCCTTCCTCTGGATCACTGCGGGCGCCCAAGTTGGTTGGGGCCGTTGCGTGCGGTGCCCGTTCGGCCGGGTGGTCTCGATAATGGCGCCAGCCAGTTTGGTATGGGAAACGGCTCTGCTCCTATAAAGGAAAAGAAGGCTGGTAGGTCTTCCGTTGTGCGCACGGTGAAGGAGGCTCGCTCATTGCGGAATAGCACAGCGAGAGGGTATCCCCATCTATACGTGCAGCCGCGTCCTCTGGCTACTTCAAGAGCCGGTTTCAGGATGGCGCGGCGCTGCAGTGTCGCTCTTGATAGATCGGGGAGGATTTGTATTTGCGCTCCGTCGAACTCAATCTCCCCATGTTCCCAGGCCTTCCGGAGCAGGGTCTCCTTCATCGTGTAGCGGTGCAGACGGCACAAGACATCTCTGGGCCTGTCTGGGTCTGTAGATCTGGGACCCAGGGTACGGTGCACTCTGTCAAATTCCAGGGTAGGAGGTGGGTTATCCAGGAGGGTGTTGAGGATTGCCGTGACAGTTACTGCCAGATCCTCCGGGCCCGTCGCCTCCGGGATCCCCCGCAGTCGCAGGTTGCAGCGGCGGCTGCGGTCCTCCATTTCCTCCAGGCGGAGTTGCATCTCCTGGGCTGCTCTCGAGTGCGTCTCCTGGGCTCTTTCCAGTGATTGTACTCTGGTTGTCAGTGAGGACAGCAAGGTTTCTCCGGAGGCGACCCGTTCCTCCACTCCATGCAGCTCGTCTCTCACCTCCTGGATGTCTTTGCTGTGTGCCTCTTCGATCCTCAGTATTAGGCCTTCTATGTCCGCTCTCGTGGGCAGCGCCTCAATGTCTGCGCGCGTGGGGAGGGCCTGCAGCATCCTGCGGAGGTCTTCATCCATGGTTCGCTGGGGTCGGGTAGAGCTTGTCCCGTCTGCACCAATCTCGGTTGCGGGCTCCACCGGAGACGTAGGGTTTAATGAGGGGGTTGTTATGGTCGGAGTTTCGCCGCTCGCCTCTATGCTCAGTACTCGTGGTGTGGCCTGGAGAGCCCTCTGGTTTCTCCAGAAAAACTGTGCGATGTCTGGCTGAGATTCGGGATTTCGGGTCCCACGGGTTGCCGAACGAGTCCTGCACCTGTTAGTGTTGCTCATTCCTCGCTCACAGGGTGGGTTTTTGTAGCATTAGGTCCGTTAGGCTGGATCGGGCCGGGAGCTCCGGGAGAACACGTCTCTACTCGGCCATCGCTAAGCCACGCCCCTGCTCTTTTTTTTTTAACTGTGGTGGTGAAATCACCTCCTACAGCACTGGAGTCGCAGGGATCAGGCCGGTCTCTGCGAACGCTGCAGTTATGTGTGTTGTGTTTTGTAAGTGACAGTGATCGATCGATACTGCACTTGGGTGGCCTGGGCTGGACAGAGGGGCAAAACGCAGGTGCTAGCAGGTATCTGGGCTGATCCCGCTAACACTGCGTTTTTGGAAACCCTAAACTGCTGGGGACACTAGTATAGATCTGATCAGATCAGATATTAATCTGTTCAGATACTATACCACTAAGGGAGGTGTATGCTTCACGCGTGGGTGTTAGCGTTGCTGGCACTAACCTGACGCTGCCTGGGGCGACGCAGACCCTCTCTGACGCTAAAACCGAATTGATATCACTCACCAGGCGATCAGGGGGTTAAACCTTTATTGGGTTATATACGGCGGGTGCCCTGACACTATAAAAAGCAAACTAATTAACCAGCGTCACCCGTAACACTTATATGGTGATCACTGGTGAAAGGGTTAACTAGGGGCAATCAGGGGGTTAAACCTTTATTAGATAATATATGGGGGTACCTGACGCTATATAAAAACCTGACGGGGAACCTAAATAACAAAATAACTAACTGGCTAACCAGTGTCACCAGTAACACTTATACGGTGATCACTGGTGAAAGGGTTAACTAGGGGCAATTAGAGGGTTAAAACCGTTATTAGAATATATGGGGGTACCTGACGCTATAAAAACCTGCGGCGAACCTAAAAAAAATAACTGGTTACCTATCGGCACCAGCATAACTAATACAGAGATCAGAAAAACGATCGCTTAGTGACACTGGCAAAAGGGGGTGAAAGGGTTACCTGGGGGGCGATCAAGGGGTTAAACCTTTATTAGGTAATATATGGGGGTACCTGACGCTATAAAAACCTGCGGCGAACCTAAAAAAAATAACTGGCTACCTATCGGCATCACCGACACTAATACAACGATCAGAAAAACGATCGCTTAGTGACAGCGGTGCTAGGGGGTGAAAGGGTTACCTGGGGGGCGATCAAGGGGTTAAACCTTTATTAGGGGGGGGTTAGGGGGCTACACTGGACCTAAAACACTCTGCCCTGACACTTTTACAGTCACAAATGTCACTGATTGCAGTGATCAGTAAATAAATGGTCACTACAATCAGTGACACTGTGACTGGGGGCTGGGGGGGGTGATCTGGGGGGGCGATCGTGTGCCTATGTGTGTGGTGTCAGTGTGCTGTTTAGTGCACTAACCTCTGTGTCTTCTCTCATGCGGCGCTCGGTATATGTGAGCGCCGCATGAGAGATTACATCACTTCCTCCTGCCTGTGTAAACATTACACAGGCAGAGGAAGCTTTTCATTCGCCGGGAGCGATCGCGAGGGGGTGGCCGGAAACGAATGGCCGTCCCCTCATCACGAATTGCTCCCGGAACGATGCCGACCGCTCGCTGTTCAGAAGGGGGGTCCGATGGGACCCCCCAACTATACGAAGGCAGTCACGTACAGGTACGTGATTGTGCCTGTCCGTGCCATTCTGCCGACGTATATATACAGTGAGCGGTCGTTAAGTGGTTAAAGATCTATATACTGTAGAAGAATCAGGACCTCCTGCTGGTGACCCCTGTAGTGATGACTAAAGATCTATATAGAGGAATCAGGACCTCCTGCTCTCTCCTGTTGGTGATCCCTCTAATGATAACTAAAGGTCTATATAAAGGAGTCAGGACCCCCTTCTCCTGTGATCCCTTATCTATTTGAATTCTATTTGCTTTCCCCACTGCCAGTCCACACTGTTTGCTTATTCTGCAATCTTCAAAAAAGAAAAAAAGTACCTCAAACCTTTCCCCCTGTAGTTCTGGCCAACACTGTACCCCCAATATTGCATTCTATCAGAGGTTTTTGTTTCCCTAAGCCTAGGTTCACACTAGTGCTGCTTCATATTTATGCATCCTAAATTTTTGTAGCATATTTATGTGCGTTTTTCATGAATTTTTATTTTTATGCATTTTTGTTTTGGCCAGTGGCTAGCAATATGTGCTGTGACATCGCTGTTGCTAGGAGGAAGAGACTAATCACGCCAAATACGCATATTCATTCACTTCATGAAGTCTATGTGGATAAAAACTCTACAAAAGAAGCACATGTGCCTTTTAAAAAAAAAATCACATTGCACTATGTTACATTGATGTGAAATATGCATGCATTTACAAACGTTGAACTGCTGCTTCCACTGCTTTGACCAATCATCCAGCAAAGCCAAATCATATTTCATGTTACAAAATGGGTCAAGGGATATCAACCCTACTGCACGCCTTTGTGTCATCAGACATACGTCACCCACTACTATACTTTCCATTATATCATTAACAGACAGATTGAATAGTAGAGGGCCCAGTACAGAGCCTTGTGGTACACCACTAGTAACTGGTCTCTGTGTGATTTGATCAGACACGGCATGGTTTCTGGGCGAAGATCCTCATCTGACGTGTGAGAGGCATGTGATTAGGAGAGTGTGATGGTTGTGACAATGTGTGATGTTAGCAGGTCTTTTGTCTCGGTGTCTAGTCTGACTGTATGGAGAAAAAGTTATATTTCCACATTACACCATTAACCACTTCAGCCCCGGAAGATTTGGCTGCTTAATGACCAGGCCATTTTTTGCAATACGGCACTGCGTCGCTTTAACTGACAATTGCGCGGTCGTGCGACGATGTACCCAAACAAAATTGACGCCCTTTTTTTCCAACAAATAGAGTTTTCTTTTGGTGGTATTTGATCACCTCTGCGATTTTTATTGTTTGTGCTAAAAACAAAAGAATAGCGACAGTTTTGAAAAAAACACAATATCTTACTTTTTACTATAATAAATATCCCACAATTAAAAATAAATAAATACATTTTTAGATTTATGTAATTTTTATTATTACTACTAGTAATGGTGGTGATCTGCAATTTTTATCGGGACGGGGATATTACGGCGGACAAATTGGACACTTTTAACACATTTTTGGGACCAGTGACAATTATACACCGATCAGTGCTATAAAAATGCACTGATTACTGTATAAATGTCACTGTCAGGAAAGGGGTCAACACTAGGGGGCGATCAAGGGGTTAACTGCATTCCCTAGGTGTGGATGGGACTGTCTGGGAGGAGAGAGAGATCGGTGTTCATACTTAGTATGAACACATGATCTGTCTCCTCTCCCCTGAAAGAACTGGGATTTGTGTGTTTACACACACAGATCCCGGTTATCGCTCTGTCACGACTCACGAGCGATCGCGGGTTCCCGGCGGTCATTGCGCCCGCCGGGCACTTGCATCGGCTCTGGGCACGCGCACACCCCTAGTGGCCAAAAGGCGAATCGTCGTAAGGTAACGTTGTTTTGCCCAGCCGTGCCATTCTGCCGCAGTATGACTACGGCGGCTGGTCGGCAACCAGTTAATGTACAACCAGGCGAGAATGGGACAACATTCCTCTCCCAAAACACCATCAACTGGTCTCCTCAGTTTCCAGAAGTTGTTGAGTGTGTTGTTAAAAGAAGAGGAGATGCTAAACTGTGGTAAACATGACCCTGCCATCAGTTTCCACAATTCCTTTTTTTTTCTTCAGGCCGGGTTCACACTGGGGCGACAAACGCTCCGACATTGAGAGCTCATGTCACATGACGTGTGAAAATCAATGTTTTCCTATGGGAGCCGTCTTAACACATGTCGGTCCGACTTTGAAAATGCTCCCTGTACTACTTTGGTCCGACTTTGACCCTACTTCAGCCCATTGACTATCATTGAAGTCGGATCAAAGTCGGACCGCAGTCTTGCATGATCCGACTTTGGCATGCGACTTGTGCTGTGCTGATCTTGAGGAGGAACTCCACGCCAAATTTTATTTTAAAAAAACGGCATGGGTTCCCCTCCAAGAGCATACCAGGCCCTTGGGTCTGGTATGGATTTTAAGGGGAACCCCCTGAGCCGAAAAAACGGCATGGGGGTCCCCCCAAAATCCAAACCAGACCCTTATCCGAGCACGCAACCTGGCAGGTCGCAGGAAAAGAGGGGGGACGAGAGAGCGGCCCCCCCTCCCTCCTGAACCACACCAGGCCGCATGCCCTCAACATGGGGGGTTTGGTGCTTTGGGGCAGGGGGGCGACCTGCGGCCCCCCCACCCCAAAGCACCCTGCCACCATGTTGATGAGGACAGGGCTTCTTCCCGACAACCCTGGCCGTTGGTTGTCGGGGTCTGCGGGCGGGGGTCTCTTCCGACTTCGGGGGTCTCCGTTGTCGTCTCCGCGCTCTCCAGTTCTTTCTTCCTTCTGCCGGGCCTCCGCTATCTTCTTCCAGCTCTTTTGCTAGTGGGGCCCGGTCTTCTCCGTCGCCTTCTTCCCTCTTCTCCTCTCCGGTTCTTTCTTCCTTCTGCCGGGCCTCCGCTATCTTCTTCCAGCTCTTTTGCTAGTGGGGCCCGGTCTTCTCCGTCGCCTTCTTCCCTCTTCTCCTCTTCGATGTTGACATGTTGGTTCCTTCCAAATCGGATCCCCGTTCATTAAAAGTCGGACATATGTCGGCTTCATGTCGCAGGGCAAAGTCGGATCCAAAGTAGGACGGCTGTCGTGTCGCACCAGTGTGAACCCAGCCTTAAAGGGTACATTTTTTCAGTTGAAATATTTGATACATTTTCTATTTTCTATTGTGAATAAAATATGGGATTCTGTTTTTATGTAGATTTTATACAGAGTCCCAACTTCTTTGGAATTGGGGTGGTAGAAGTAAACTCATTAAAATCCCAAATAAACTTTAACATGTTAATGTCATTTCCAAAGTTACTTTCAGTCTTTTTAAATCTGCAGTTTGCAATAATAATAAAAAGATGATTCTGCCATGAAGGTCCTTGTTCCGACATTTCCTTTTAGGCCCCTTTCACACGGGCGGCTGTTCTGCCGCAGTTAAAAGCATGTTTCTTTCTTTTGAAATTCAAGACCCCAGGCACAGCGATCAGCTGCATTTGTACACTGCGATTAGCTGCGTTTACGTGCGTTTACATGCGGCTGCGTTTGGCCATTATTGTCATCCCCATAGCAACCATTTTTATTTTGATGTGCTTCCTGTTGTTTTTTTCTTTTGTTCACGCTGCTATCCGCAGCTGACACAGTGCACTGCGATTACCTGCAGTTATGTGCAGATAGCTGCGCTACATCGCACCTGGACGCATTCAATTCTATTTTTTCGATTCGCACCGAACCGCATGTAACGAAATCGCAGCTAAACGCTGTGTGTGAATGGGGCCATAGGAAAGCATTGTGTGCTTTTAGCTGCGGTAGAAAACTAGAAAATCCGCAGCTAAAAGCACCATTCTATCCGTCCGTGTGAAAGGGGCCTTATAGGGTGACAACACTCCGTCCTTGTGTCATTTTCCATTTGTGCTCCTGCATTGTCACTATGTCACACATGCTTCCAATGGAGTCCACCAATGGCTGATTCAGAACACATTACTTATATTGCAGCAGAGAAAAAATACAAATTGCAGGTAAAACAACCCCTTTATATACAGTATCTCACAAAAGTGAGTACACCCCTCACATTAAATATTTTATTATATCTTTATTATATCTTTTCATGTGACAACACTGAAGAAATTACACTTTGCTACAATGTAAAGTAGTGAGTGTACAGCTTTTATAACAGTGTAATTTTTCTGTCCCCTCAAAATAACTCAACACAGCCATTAATGTCTTAACCGCTGGCAACAAAAGTGAATACACCCCTAAGTGAAAATGTCCAAATTGGGCCCAAAGTGTCAATATTTTGTGTGGCCACCATTATTTTCCAGCACTGCCTTAAAGTGGCTGTAAACCCACTTAGACAACTTGCACCTACAGGTAAACCTAGATTAAGGCTTACCTGTAGGTGCAAGAAATATATCCTTAACCTACACAGTTAAGGAGATATATGCTATAAACACAGCACTGATGACGTCACACGCATGCCCATTGCCTGTTTTCTAAATGGGATCTTGCCGGCCCAAGCGCACATGCGTGTGACGTCATTGCCGCTCCGACCAATCACAGCGCTGGAGCGGCGATACACTGACGGCAGTGACGGGACATCGAGACAAGATGGCGGCGGAGGGGAACGAGGAGCAGTTCGGGGGCTTCGATCTCAGGTAAGTCATTCATAATGAGCTAGTATGCTATGCATACTAGCTCATTATGCCTTTCTTTTGCAGGGTTTTTAAAAAAAAACATGGGTTTACTTCCCCCTCTTGGGCATGGAGTTCACCAGAGCTTCATAGGTTACCACTGGAGTCCTCTTCCACTCCTCTATGACGACATCACGGAGCTGGTGGATGTTAGAGACCTTGCGCTCCTCCACCTTCCATTTGAGGATGCCCCACAGATGCTCAATAGGGTTTAGGTCTGGAGACATGCTTGGCCAGTCAATCACCTTTACCCTCAGCTTCATTAGCAAGGCACTGGTTGTCTTGGATGTGTGTTTGGGGACATTACCATGTTGGAATACTGCCCTGCGGCCCAGTCTCCGAAGGGAGGGGTTCATGCTCTTCTTCAGTATGTCACAGTACATGTTGGCATTCATGGTTCCCTCAATGAACTGTAGCTCCCCAGTGCCCGCAGCACTCATGCAGCCCCAGACCATGACACTCCCACCACCATGCCTGACTGTAGGGAAAACACACTTGTCTTTGTACTACTCACCTGGTTGCCGCCACACACGCTTGACACCATCTGAACCAAATAAGTTTATCTTGGTCTTATCAGACCAGAGGACATGGTTCCAGTAATCCATGTCCTTAGTCTACTTGTCTTTAGCAAACTGTTTGCAGGCTTTCTTGTGCATCATCTTTAGAAGAGGCTTCCTTCTGGGACGACAGCCATGCAGACCAATTTGATGCAGTGTGCGGCGTATGGTCTAAGGACTGACAGGCTGACCCCCCCCACCCCTTTAACCTCTGCAGCAATGGTGGCAGCACCTTATACATCTATTTCCCAAAGACAACCTCTGGATATGAATCTGAGCACGTGCACTCAACTCGTTTGGTCGACCATGGCGAGGTCTGTCCTGTTAAACTACTGTATGTTTTTGGCCACCGTGCTGCAGCTCAGATTCAGGGTCTTGGCAATCTTCTTATAGCCTAGGCCCTCTTTATGTAGAGCAACAATTATTTTTTTCAGATCCTCACAGTTTTCTTTGCCATGAGGTGTCATGTTGAACTTCCAGTGACCAGTAAGAGAGTGAGAGCGATAACACCAAATTTAACACACCTGCTCCCCATTCACACCTGAGATCTTGTAACACTAATGAGTCACATGACATCGGGAAGGGAAAATGGCCAATTGAGCCCAATTTGGACATTTTCACTTAGGGGTGTACTCACTTTTTTTGCCAGCGGTTTAGACATTAATGGCTGTGTGTTGAGTTATTTTGAGGGGACAGCAAATGTACACTGTTATACAAGCTGTACACTCAATACATTGTAGAAAAGTGTAATTTCTTCAGTGTTATTACATAAAAAGATATAATAAAATATTTACAAGAATGTGAGAGGTGTACTGACTTTTGTGAGATACTGTATATTGTATCTGTGTACTTAGATGTTAAGTTGGAGTTCAGCTTTAACATTCACCCTCCTTTGCTTTTATTTGCACATTTAGCAGCCAGGACAGCTCTCCCCCTGTCAGACTGATTAACTTTTACAGACCAAGACAGGAATTTTATATAAAGAAGCATAACAGGAGCTTACATCATAGTGTACAAATATGTTAAATCTGAATATTTAGAGAGTCACTGAATCTCTGTACGTGCACACAGAGGACTTATAACATCTCACAGCGCTCCGACTATACAACCAGATAGTAGAGGGAATCCGTATGTTGAATAAAGTGACACACTCCATGTATCTGCACTTCGGTTTCCAGGCCTTTCAGAGTTTTTCCATAAAGCGCGTGGAACGTAAAACCTACCAAATTAATGACAGAAACACACTGAGCAGCTGGGTAATATAAAGAGCAGCATTAGATTATTAATACTAGATTATGATTGTCATAAATCTGGCCCTGACAGTGCCCCCTTTAGGTTAAAGGGTTAACCCCCCATGGGTCAGACACACATTTCCCACAGTTTATATAACCCCTTTTCCCAGCTCCCACCCTCCCCCCCTTACGCCCTGTTCCGAAAAGGAATCTGCCCTAACGACCATGAGCCGGAAACTAAAAATATCTCTCCGTTTATAAACAAGTCTTAATGAGAGCAAAGATGTCCAAAGTGAGGAGGAGGAGAGAGCGGACAGCGTTCTGGAAGGGCTGCGCTCACTCTGATAACATCGTACGCCGGAGAGCGCGGAGGGGTGCCCTTCCTCATACAGCTCTGGAGACCTATGGGGGGGCTGTAGTCTTCAACAAGAGATATACAGTATATATCTATATATATATACATATATAGATATCTATATTTATATATATATATATATATATTAGGGCTGTTACTGATTAAAATTTTCGTGTTCAATTAATCGATTTTTTTTAATCGATTAATCGACTAATTTTGATTAATTATAACGCACATACAGTTTTTACAATTTTCCACATCTCCCCCCATACCGTAATATCCACATCTCCCCCATACTGTAATGTCCACATCTGCCCCACATACTGTAATGTCCACACCTGCCCCACATACTGTAATGTCCACATCTGCCCCACATACTGTAATGTCCACATCTCCCCCATACTGTAATGTCCACATCTGCCCCACATACTGTAATGTCCACACCTGCCCCACATACTGTAATGTCCACATCTGCCCCACATACTGTAATGTCCACATCTCCCCCATACTGTAATGTCCACATCTGCCCCACATACTGTAATGTTCACATCTGCCCCATACTTTAATGTCCACATCTGCCCCATACTGTAATGTCCACATCTGCCCCACATACTGTAATGTCCACATCTGCCCCACATACTGTAATGTCCACATCTGCCCCACATACTGTAATGTCCACATCTGCCCCACATACTGTAATGTCCACATCTGCTCCATACTGTAATGTCCATGATCTGCCCCACATACTGTAATGTCCACATGTGCTTCCATACTGTAATGTCCACATTTCCCCCGTAATGTCCACATCTCCCCACATCTCCCCCTATACCGTAAAATCCAGGCAGAACCGCAGAGTAGACGGCACAAGCAGACGGCTGATGATGACGTCAGCACGCCGCTACTAGGCCGCCGCCGGGTGGACCAAGATGGCCGCGGCTCCGGAGCTAGGCCGCGGATCGTCCTTGATCAAAATAATTTTGATCGATCAAAGAAATTAACGATTAATCGAACAATTAATCGTTAATTTCTGCAGCCCTAGTATATATATATATATATATATATATATATATATATATAGACTTTTGTGCAACAAAGTGAATATATTTCTTTCCTTGTTGATCTTCTGTGGAAGCCTTTTACATGTCTACAATACCTGTTGCTATATTAAAAAATAAAAATAAATACTGTATATATATGAAAGAGAGAGAGCGAGAGAGAGACATACAGTATACCAACACCTTTGCTGCCATTGTGCTATGCTGGGTGTTTGGTGTGCTCCTGTACCTTTAAGGAGGGGTGGCTCCCCTTCAGTCCACCTGTCCTCATCTAACCATCAGAATGCATGTGCCTCCATTGTGGGGACACTCACAGTTAGTGTAGGACCACAGATTCCAGGGGACCTTGGCGTGGCTCTGTGGCTCACGCATGCGTTTGCAAATGCTTGCGGACAAACCCCTGTTTTTAACGCATACTGTTAGACAGGTTAATTGGTTGTCAGCTAGCTGGTCGGTAAGTATGCTTGGTTTTTTCCTGGGCATTCCCCAGGCCTTTGTTGTTATATGCCTGTATTTAACCTAAAGCAAGATGTAAACCCTACCTGAAGGACATAGTTTGCTTTGCGCATTGGGTATCATATATATTTGATATATTTATTATTTTTTAAAGTAGGATATTTTCACCATTTTTTTTCTTTGTTCCATCTTAGTGCTGCTGATTTCCTGCAGTCTCTTTATATGTACAGGGGCATTTCTAGGAATGTAAAAGGCCTGAGGCATCTTTGGGCACCCCAAGGACAGTAGTAACGCAGCATTCATAGCGCAGTAAACAGCGGGTGTGGGCGATATGTGTTATCAGTGGGAGGGGCTGAAAACGGGAAAAAAAAATTGTATCCATAAAATATACTTTGATTGCTGTGCCACAAGCAAGAGTCTCAGACATGCATAAACCTCAGCACTTCCATTAAATATGATTTTGTGTACACTGAAAATTTAAGCAGAGAGCTAAAACTTTATCTGAGGATAGGTTGACCTTTGGGGACATGTTACATGTTCCACCCATTTTTAGGGTGGAAAATATAACATGTTGCCGTTCCTGCAGCCTCTCCTCGATCCGCCTTCTAAGGGTGACAGCGGGCCAGGGATCTTCTTCCCACACCCTCTATCACAGTTGGAAAAGAAGGAGGCTGTGCGGGGCTCCACCCACACGGCCGCATCATTCATTCACAGAGTGTTTTGAATGGATGAACTACAAGTATCGACAACCTTTTTGGCTGACGCCGTGTAGTTCTCAATGAACTATTAGGGCGCTGATGAGAACCCTAAGTAGTTCTATGATGCTTCCTATCATTTAGTAACTGCCAGCCAGTACAAGGTATGGGCAGACAGCTACACAGTCTGCAGAAGCCTGAGATTGTACCCATGATTTCCTGATAACGATACCAGCGGATCATACCAATGCAATGTGTTGAAATGGCCATTTGTAGTCACCATTGGGAACTCATGTGGCAGTGTGACAACACAAGAACATATTTGGGAGACAGGGACAGTATTTTGTCACCCTAAGACAGGAAATACTTGAACAAGGATCTTAATGGCAGGATCAACAAAAATTATTATTATTTTAATGAAAACTGTGACTGAAAAAAAGGTTGAAATTATATGAAATTTTAGTGATTGTTTTTGCATATACTTTAATGTAAACAGTCTTTAAAGAGCTTATTTTTTTGGCTGTCACTGTTCCTGTTGGAATTCTGTGCACGGTAAGAATGAGCATAGTGGCAGTTCCACCACTTGATCGTTATTATAGGCAACGGGAGGGACGCCCCCCTCCCGCCACCATCCGGTGCTTCTCCGGGCTCTCCTGTGCCATCGGGGGCCCGGAGAAGGAATCGTCCGGCGCCGGATGACGAGCATAAAGATTTCCAGTGACCAGATGGTCGCCAGTCATCTCTATGACCGTCGGAGGCCCGGGCGCGACGCAATGTAATCGCGGCTGTCAGCATGAGATTGGTGAATTTTTTTTCTCGATCTCTTGCTTTCCAGCCTGGAGGAGAGATGTGTTGTCTTATTGACCCCGCATCTCTCCATAAAGAGGACCTGTCACAATAGATTCCTATTACAAGGGATGTTTACATTCCTTGTAATAGGAATAAAAGTGATCTTAATTTTTTTTTTTTTTTAAAAGCGTGTAAAAAAAGAAAAAAAAGGAAAACGCCCAGGTCCCCGGTAGCTCGCGCTCAGAAGCGAACACGCACGTAAGTCCCACCCACATATGTAAACGCCGTTCAAACCACACATGAGGTATCGCCGCGTGCGTTAGAGCATGTGCAACAATTCTAGCACTAGACCTCCTCTGTAACTCTAAACTGGTAACCTGTAAAAAAAATGTAAGCTTCGCCTATAAAGATTTTTAAGTACTGAAGTTTGGCGCCATTCTATGAGTGTGCGTAAATTTAAAGCGTGACATGTTAGGTATCTATTTACTCGATGTAACATCATCTTTCACATTATACAAAAAAATTGGGCTAACTTTACTGTTTTGTTATTTTTTTAATTCATGAAACCGTTTGTTTTCCCAAAAAAAAGGCGTTTGAAAAAAAATTGCGCAAATACCATGCGAGATAAAAAGTTGCAATGGCCGCCATTTTATTCCCGATGGTGTCTGCTAAAAAAACATATATAATGTTTGGGGGTTCTGAGTAATTTTCTAGCAAAAAAATTATGATTTTTACATGAAGGAGAGAAGTGCCAGAATAGGCCCGGTATGGAAGTGGTTAAAAAAGTTGTAAAGCCTCGTGTTTCTTCACCTTAATACATCCTATGCCATAAGGTGAAAAAACACCTGGCAATCACCGGCCCCCCCAGCCCCCTGTTTTACTTACCTGAGCCAGTTCACCTGCTCGGCGCGTCCCCGGCGTCTTCTTCTCCAGGGAGTCCTGGCTTTGATTGGATAGATTGATAGCAGTGCAGCCATTGGCTGCCACTGCTGTCAATCAAATCCAATAATGCGGGCGCCGGGGCCGAGTCTATAGACGCCGAGTGTATGACTCAGGAGTGCGCCCGCAAGGTAACCCCCTCGGGAGAGCTCTCCTCCAAGGGGGTTATCTAATGCGGGGAGGAGCCGCAAGAGAAAGGAACCTTTAGTATCCCTTTAAAGCTGAAGTTTAATTTTCTTTGATTTTCTTTACTTCCCCCTCATTCACATGCTAATGACATTTTCTAAATAAAGTGTTTCCTTTTTCAGTACATATCTTATTTTAGTGATGAAATCACTGGGTCTCTTTTCTCTTCTAGGCAATACGAACATATGGCAGATCATGGCAAGGGGAAGGTCAGAAGTGTGGGCATAACCTGACTCAAGGTAGCATACTCCAATGACTGCTTCAAATTGAAATTAATTGCTCAATAACTTGGATCACCCGTGTCAGAAAAGCTTTATTAGTGCACATGTAATTGGTTTTATCTCAGCAGTTATTTGGTAAGAGTGACAATAGCACTTGTGTGACTCACAGTCCCCCAATGGAGGATGAATCTGCTCTTGAAGATGCACAGTCTACCTAATACTAAATGGCAAGCATTCAAGTGTACACACTGTCAGGGTAACCATGTTATTTCCAAGTGTGCTCTAGATGGAACTTCAGTTCCCTTGGAGTTGCAGAACAGAGCAGGTAGCTGGGCAGTGAGCGCCTTCCCTGACCACAGTCCATTCTGGGACGCTGCGTCACACTGCACTCCATTAACCCACATCAGCCCCCCCTACTGAGGACTGCGCTGCAAGAAACCCGCAGGACCTTGTGGAATTCTAATAAATGCATGCAGTGTCTCCCGTAAAACGTGGCTTTAGTTCTCAGTGAATAAGGCTTTTTTTGTGAATGTTCGGGAACATTAAATCTTGTTTCCCATTCACAGAATTCTGTGTAATGAGGGAACTATGCACAGTGAACCATCTCCACAATACAAACATTTAACCACTCTGTTTCACTTTTTGTGTTTATGGGGAATATAGTTTGGGAATGCTCTTGTTAGGGGGGGGGGGGGGCAGAGAGCCAAGCACACCACCCAGGTTGTCCTCAATTACTGCCAGGCTCAACACACCAAGAACCTGGTGATAATTTCCCCCCCTCCAGTCAGGCAAGAATAATGCCGCATACACACGATCGGAATTTCCGCCAGCAAAAGTCCGATGTGAGCTTTTCATCAGAAATTCTGACCGTGTGTATGCTCCATCGGACTTTTGCTGTCGGAATTTCCGCCAGTAAAAGATTGAGAGCTGGTTCTCAATTTTTCTGACGGAAAAAATTCCTATCGGAAAATCCGGTCGTCTGTAGCAATTCCGACACGCAAAATTCCTACGCATGCTCGGAAACAATTCGACGCATACTCGGAAGTATTGAACTTAATTTTCTCGGCTCGTCATAGTGTTGTACGTCACCGCGTTCTTGACGGTTGAAAGCTCAGAGAACTTTTGTGTGACCGTGTGTATGCAAGCCTAGCTTGAGCGGAATTTCGTCGGAAAAAACATCCAAGGTTTTTCCGATGGAAAATCAGATTGTGTGTATGCGGCATTAGGTGCAAAAACGGTAGGATCAGACTACTGTGACAGGGACGTGCACTAAGGGGAGAGAGCCTCACCTGCCATGAACAAAAAAAAAAAACGAATTTTGAGGGTCAAATTTTAGCGACCTGGGGTCACAGAGACTAGAGTGGGGGGGGGGGGGGTAAAGTCATACCCCACCACTGGTCAAAATTTGGGGCCCCTACGACCCATGGTTCTGGAGATACAGTGCTTCTCGTGCAGCCTGTCAGAAGCTACATACAGAGCGGCCAGTTTAAATACAAGCTGGCACACTCTGTTTGCAGCAGACTGAGAGGATGAGCTCACAGTGCCTCTCCTCACTTCTTGTCAAAGGCACTGAGCTCAATGGACAGCTTGGAGACTTGGACCAAGGGTTAAGTACCATTAGCCCCAGCTGTCCAATAAAAATGCTGCAGTGGAGGCATGCCTCTCATTGCAGTGTCATAGAAGGGGTATGTGTCTAAAAGACAAAACAGCCCTCTTAACTACAAGGAAATACATGGGTTTATGGGTATAAGATTTACCCACAATCCCATGTTTTTCTCACACAGTTAAGAGGGAGAATGAGAATCTGCTGCTGTTGAAAAGGTATTGTTATAATCAAGCTAAATCACATATTATTATGCTATATGTTATAACATAATAATTTATTATTTACGGTATCTATTTACTGTAAAATTACTAGTTGGAAGTTATAACTTCAAACTTCAGTAATTTGTCCGTTAAGCCTCCTGCTTGAGTACAGTTTTTGAAAAATATAGTAAATACCCTAAAAACAATATATAATAATTTGTATATTACTTACTTATGGTAAATAACCCCTTGCCACCCAGGCCAATTCTGACACTTCTCTCCTACATGTAAAAATCATACATTTTTGCTAGAAAATTAATCAGAACCCCAAAACATTATATATATTGTTTTAGCAGACACCCTAGGGAATAAAATGGTGGTCATTGCAACCTTTTATGTCACATGGTATTTGCGCAGCAGTTTTTTCAAACACTTTTTTTTTGGAAAGAAACTGTTTAAAAAAAAAAAAAAAACAGTAAAAGTTAGCCCAATTTTTTGTATAATGTGAAAGATGATGTTACGCCGAGTAAATAGATACCTAACACGTCATGCTTTAAAATTGCGCACACTTGTGGAATGACGCCAAACTTCAATACTCAATACTCAGTACTTAAAAATCTCCATAGGCGACACTTTAAATTTTTTTACAGGTTACAGAGGAGGTCTAGTGCTAGAATTATTGCTCTCGCTCTAACGATCGCAGAGTATATAACCTGTGTGTATCTGGCTCTGACACTAGCCACTGACCTCACCACACGTCCCTGTACTGTGGAATGTAGAAAGTGTGCCATGGTGCTTAAGTCACTGCTTGGCATGGTGAAGGTGGCCAGGTTGGGGTAAAAGGCATGGCTTATTGTGACCTACCTACTCACATCTTCCACTATCAGATTCCTTTGTCGCTCTTGGAATTTGGTCATATGATGTCGTGGTGCTGCAAAGGCAGTTGGTGCTAAAAGACTTCCCTCTGCTATTCTCTATGATTATACGGCTGATTAGGGAGCAGAGCTATATAATGGCCAGCATGTGCCACAGACTGCTGGTCCTGCTCTGGTTGATCTCTTAATGGGGGAATATCTCCACTTGGGGTCACCAGCCCAATATATGTTCTTTACAAATCAAGAGTGCTTTACTTGAGAACAAAAACAGCACAGGATAAACAATATACAGTGCCATACATAACTGACAAATTAACAACAAGCCCCAGCATATATGTTCTTAGTGCTGACAAATAGCTCAGTCCACTATTGGAATCCAGTCCTGACTGTTAACCCAATCTTCCTGGCTAGTAATCATTCGTTTTTATTTCTTATGAACACGCACTTGCTCATTCTCACTCTTTCTTTTCTCTGATGGAGATTGAAGGTCATTGACTGGGAAAATGTTGTGGCCATTTAGGCCTCATGCACACTGGACGGTAAAATAACGTTATAAAAATGCCAGTAGCTTTGCAGTGAGTTTTTCAAAGTTTTTCAACATTTTTGCAATAGCATTTTTAGCGTATATTAGCGTTTTTTTTGCGTTTTTCCGCGTTAGAATTTTTTTGCGTTTTTTTTTTTTTAATGGATCAAAAACTAAAAAAAACGCTGGTGAGACGCGTTTTTGAGCATTTATCAGCGTTTTTTGACAGCTGAACAACTCCTCTTAGAACCCACTAGTTTTTTTTTTCTTTTAACCACTTGTCCACCGCCCACCGTCAAATGACGGGGGGCGGAAGACTCTATTGTTCTGACTGGACGTCATATGACGTTGCGCCTTTAAATACCACTAGGGGGCGTGCGCCCATCGCGTCACTGGGGACCCGATGCGCGTCCCTGGCAGCCGCCGTGCACCGCGATTGCCCAGTGACCGAGCAGGACCATGGATCTGTGTGTGTAAACACACAGATCCACGTCCTGTCAGGGAGAGGAGACCGATGGTGTGTCCCTTGTACATGGGGACACAGATCGGTAACCTCCCCCAGTCAGTCCCCTCCCCCCACAGTAAGAATCACTTCCAGGGAACACATTTAACCCCTTCCTCGCCCCCTAGTGTTAACCCATTCCCTGCCAGTCATGTTTATACAGTAATCAATGCATTTTTAAAGCACTGATCGCTGTATAAATGTGAATGGTCCCAAAAATGTGTCAAAAGTGTCCGATGTGTCTGCCGCAATATCGCAGTCATGATAAAAATCCCTGATCGCCGCCATTACTAGTAAAAAAAAAAAAAAAAAATAGAAATGCTATAAATCTATGCCCTATTTTGTATCTGCTATAACTTTTGCGCAAACCAATCAATATACGCTTATTGCGATTTTTTTTTACCAAAAATATGTAGAAGAATACATATCGGCCTAAACTGAGGAAAATTTAATTAAAAAAAATAAATGGATATTATAGCAAAAAGTAAAAAATATTGTCTTTTTTTTCAAACTTGACGCTCTTCTTTTGTTTATAGCGCAAAAAAATAAAACCGCAGAGGTGATCAAATACCACCAAAATAAATCTCTATTTGTGGGGAAAAAAAGGACACAAATTTTGTTTGGTTACAGCGTCGCACGACCGCACAATTGTCATTCAAAGTGTGACAGCGCTGAAAGCTGAAAAATGGCTTGGGCAGGAAGGGGGTGAAAGTGCCCAGTAGGCAGGTGGTTAGGCCCCTTTCACACTGGGGCGTTTTTCATGCGGTTTAGCGCTAATATTAGCGCTATTATACCGCATGAAAAATTTGTGCCTGTAGCCTTTAATGTGAAAGCCCGAAGGCTTTCACACTGAAGCGGTGCGCTAGCAGGACCGCTCCAAAAGTCCTGCTAGCCGCTTCTTTACAGCGGTGAAGGAGCGGTGTGTTCACCGCTCCTTTACCGCGGCTGCCCATTGAAATCAATCAATCAGTAGCCGCGGTTTGCGGGCGGTATTAACCCTTTTTCGGCCGCTAGCGGGGGTTAAATTCACCCCCCTAGCGGCCGCATACCGCAGTAAGAACGACGGTATAGCAGCGCTGAAAATCGCGCTGCTATACCGCCACCGCACCTGCCCGCCCCAGTGTGAAAGGGGCCTAAAAGCCAAAAACCGCCCCAGCCAAAAACTGCTGATAACAGCCTATGTGTGCATGGATACATAGGATAACATAATGGGGAATTTATTGACTGTAGAAAAAAATGTCTGAAGCCAAAAACATCTGCTGTAAAAAAAAGTCCAAAAACGTCCAGTGTGCATGAGGCCTTATACTTTAATAGACATCTCAACTAGAAGTGCAATCTATTCTGTGTAGGGAGTTAATACTTGTGTACTTGGGGGGACAGAATTCAGCACTGACAGATTTCATTGTTGCTGAGGCTCTCTGTCAGGCAAATATTATATCTGTGTCTGTATATCTGTAGATGGTATTGATAAAAAAAAATTAAAATAAACTTTCAGGAGAGCAAAAAAAAGCAGTCTATTGTTGGCGTTTACATCCACTTTAACCACTTCAACACCGGGCTTTTTATACCACTTCCATACCGGGCCTATTCTGGCACTTCTCTCCTACATGTACAAATCATCATTCTTTTGCTAGAAAATTACTCAGAACCCCCAAACATTATATATGTTTTTTTAGCAGACACCCTAGGGAATAAAATGACGGTCATTGCAACTTTTTTTCTTGCACGGTATTTGCGCAATCATTTTTCAAACGCCTTTTTTTAACATGTCTTCTGATCGCTTCTGATCGCGAGCTACCGAGGACAGGGGCGTTTTTTTTTTTTTTTTTTTGTAATAGGAATGTGTGTGACAGGTCCTCTTTATTGAGAGATGCGGGGTCAATAAGACCCCACATCTCTCCTCCAGGCTGGAAAGCATGAGATCGGGAATTTTTTTTCACTGATCTCATACTTACTAGCCGCAATGGCGGCTTTGTTTACATTTGAGGACCCGGGTGTGACGTCATCACATTGCGCCCGGGCCTCCGACGATCATAGAGATGACTGGTGACCATCTGGTCACCAGTCATCTCTATGCTTGTCACGTGACCCACCACCGGCGCCGACGATTCTCTCCGGGTCCCTGATGGCACGGGAGAGCCCGGAGAAGCAACGGATTGCGGTGGGGGGGGGATGTCCCCTCCCGCCGCCTATAAGAACGATCAAGCGGCGGAACCGCCGCTATGATCATTCTTATGGTGCGCAGAATCGCCGGCACAAGAAAAGGATATCTGAATGCCGCCTCTAGCTGCAGGCATCATTCAGATATCCCCCCACAAAGCTGAGGACACCATATGACGTCCACCCAGGATGGGAGATCCCATCTGTGGACGTCATATGACTATGGGCGGTAGGGAAGTGGTTAAAGACTGAGTTACATTTCTCAAGTCCTCATTCACATTGACTTTTCTAAATGCAGGAGAAGTCACTTGGTAAGTTTAACCACTTCAGCCCCGGACCATTTGGCTGGCCATAGACCAGGCCACTTTTTGCGATTCGGCACTGCGTCGCTTTAACTGCCAATTGCGCGGTCATACGACGTGGCTCCCAAACAAAATTGACGTCCTTTTTTTCGCCAGAAATAGAGCTTTCTTTTGGTGGCAGGGCCGTCGGAACAGGACAGGCAAACCAAGCAACTGCTTGGGGCCCCCAGCTGGCCTGGGGCCCCAGCAGAGCTGCCTCCCCTTCCGCGATTGGCCGCCCCCCCACCCGCGATTGGCGGCCCCCCCTCCCACGATTTGGCAGCCCCCCTCCCGCAATTTGGCGCCCCCCCACCCGAGATTGGTGGCCCTCCCGCGATTGGCGACCCCCCTCCTCCCGCGATTTGGCGACCCCCCCTCCTCCCGCCATTTGGCGACCCCCCCTCCTCCCGCCATTTGGCGACCCCCCCCGCGATTTGGCTGCCCTCCCTCCCGCGATTTGGCGGTCCCCCCCTCCCACGATTAGCACCACCCCCCCGCGCTTCTCCCAAAAAAATCAGTAGCACCCCCCCAAATTCTCAATCTTCTCAATCTGTTCGGGGCCCCCAAATTCCTTCAAACGGCCCTGTTTGGTGGTATTTGATCACCTCTGCGGTTTTTATTTTTTTGCGCTATAAACAAAAATAGAGCTTTTTGCTATGTAGCGGACCCCTAAATTTAGGGGGTCGCTATGCCCAAATTTAAGGGACGGCCTGGGCAATAGTTTGGCTCAGGTCTCTTAATTTAATACTGGACTCTGCTCTGCTCTGGTGTTGTCTGGTGTACAGTTCCCCTTTGGCCTGTGGGTGGCACTGTTGCCCAGGCCTAGGGTCGAACCTCAGGTGACACAGTAGCATATTGGATGTCCTCTCTCGGCTGCCGTGTGGTGGGCGGGGCCTCGCCTGCTGTGCATGTCGGGAGAGGGTATATAAGGGGCAGACGCCATGTTTAGGGAGGAGTGCCCGAGGAGAGGAGTACCCAGAGGAGTGTGCCCCCCTGGGGGGGTGCGTGGACTGGCCGAGGAGTCTCGGGCACCTTTAGCCCGAGGCTACAACATTCCAGGTAGGCCCAGTACCTTTAACTGGGTCTACAATCAGCACATTGGAGTCCCAGGGTGCCCAGGTGAGGGTACCCGCTCTGACCGAGAGGAAGCCAGGGGAGGATCGGTCCCACAGAGGAGACGAGTAATAGTAGGTCGCTGTCTCGGGAAAGGCCTGGTGACCTGTCAGAGGGATTCCTTACTCAACAAAGTCAACCCTGTGGAGTGCCCATTGGCATCATCTGTTCTCTAAATTCTGCAGATGTTTAAGTTCTGGATTCAGGAATAACAGGATTCTGCTGCTGTGAGAATCTCCTGAAAGTGATAGTATTGTTCGAGCTCCACTCCAGCTGCTGGAACTGTGAGAAGGATCTGTCCGGGTGAGCTAAACCCACTCGGGATCGAGTGGCGACGAGTGAGTCAGGTGTTGTGTGCCTGAGTGTACCTCCTACCTTCGCTAGCTTCTTTCTCTCTTCAATTTCCTGTTAACTGAAGCAAAGGAAAATAAACTCTGTGTTGGAGTTAAAGTCGTGTGGACATTGGCCTTCTTGGGAAAGAATATATACTTTTCCCTACATTCTAGGGACGAGAACCAGTGGAAGGAGGTAACTCGCTGCAGGAGCCAAATCTGTGAACACCGCCTGACCTCTGATAAGGAGGACACAAGCTTGTGGCATGGTGTGTCCTACCCCCCCGCAGGTGAAGGTAAGCGGGGGCAAAAGGATTGGTGTGCTACAGCTATAATAATTATCCCCAAAAAATATATAAAAAAACAATTTATTTCCTCAGTTTAGGCCGATACGTATTCTTCTACATATTTTTAGTAAAACAAAAATTGCAATAAGCGTTTATTGATTGGTTTGCGCAAAAGTTATAGCGTCTACAAAATAGGGGATAGTTTTATGGCATTTTTATTAACAATTTATTTTTACTAGTAATGGCGGCGATCAGAAATTTTAATTGTGACTGCAACATTTAAAGCGGACACTTTTGACACCATTTTGGGACCATTGTCATTTTTGCAGCGATTAGTGCTATAAAAATGCACTGATTACTGTAAAAATTACACTGGTAGTGAAGGGTTTAACCACTAGGGGGCACTGAAGGGGTTAAGTGTGTCCTAGGGAGTGCTTCTAACTGTAGGGGAATGGGCTGTGTGTGACACGACACTGATCACCTCTCCCGATTACAGGGAGCGGTGATCAGTGTTCTGTCACTAGGAAGACTGGGGAAATGCTTGTTTACATCAGCATTTCCCTGTTCTTCCTCTCAGTGAGACGATCGCGGGTATCCCTGCGTACATTGAGTCTGCGGGATCCGTGGTCGGAGTCACGGAGCTCGCCCGTGCCCGCAATGCCGCTTCATAAAGGGGAAGTATATATACGTCCATCTGACGACGTATATCGTCGTGCGATGGTCGGCAAGCGGTTAAACAACTTTCTGACCTCATACACTGGGTGTTGCGCGTGCCTCAGATTGTGGTGTTTTTATGTGGCTGGAAGGCACAGGCGCATTGTCCAGCTCCCTGGTAGATCCACTTCTGTACAACCAGCCTGTCAAATTCTTCCCGAACGATCAGTACTCCCAACACTGATCAGTGTGTTCTGATGGCGGGGAAGTCTCCCTGTTGTCAGAATACAATAGCACTTTGGGTTGGGTGCTTGTAATGTTCAGTGTAATTGATTTACTTTGAAGATATGGTGAGACTTTCACAAAATAATCAGTGTTAATTGTTGAAGTGTGTTTTAGGCCCCCTTCACACTTGTGCGACCTAAAAGTCCCGCGATTTTGCAGAGACTTTGATACGATTTTGCAATGACTTTGATGCGACTTGAAGCAATGCTGCGTGATTTTGAGGTATATGGACCTCAAGTCGCATTAAAGTCAGACCAAAGTAGTGCAGGGACTACTTTAAAGTCGCTGCGACTTGAAGTCACACAGATATGAATGGTACTCATTGGAAATCATGGGGTACGACTTGTAATGTGACTTTGCAGTCCCAAATCGCAGGAAAAGCGTGAAAGGGGCCTTAGTTGTTTATGTTTTGTGCAGATATCTTTGTGATGTAGTGATATGTTTTTGGGATACTTTGAATGTCTATGCCATTGACAAGTGCTCTTGATTGTTTAAAAAATGCGTATAGTATGCAAGTTTAATGAAAAATTGGCAATTGTTTATGTGTACAAAGTGTGATAATCACTATTATTTCACAGGCATTTGTTTTTCCATAGGTTGTTCTATATATGTTAGCTGTCAAAGTGCCAGCGCATGTGCAGAACGCAACGGCACTCCAGCCGATTTCCCGATCAGCTGGAGTGACGTCACCATAGCGCATGCGCACATCGTAGGAGCCTTTTTTTGACCGGGAGATACCATTTCTCTGGCACAATTTAATGCTATGTAAACAGCGGAGGGACACCGTATTTGTCATATTGTGCCTCGCCATTGTGCCGCAGGTTTACAGCGAGGCACAATCTGACATCTACGGTGTCCCTCCGCTCTTTGCATAACTTTAAATTGTGGCTGTGAAATGGTATCTCCCATCGAAAAAAACATCCTACGATGTGCGCATGCGCTATAGTGACGTCACTCCAGCTGATCGGCAAATCTGCTGGAGTGCCCTTCCGTTCTGCACATGTACGGGCACTTTTCCACGGAGGGCAAAAATCGATAGAACGTCGGCCATACATGGATCAAAATACAGTCGGTTCAGCCTGTTGGTTTTTTCCCAAACATTCAATGCTGCAGGCTATAGCCAGCAACACTGATCATTGTATTCTGAATACAATACAACAGTGGGAAGGATTCCCCCACCTTCCTTGAATGTGCGGTAGGAGGAATTATTTAATTTTTATTTATTTTTTTCAGCTGATTGAATGAAAAAATAAGATCAATGTATGGACTGCCTAACATTGCTACCATTATTTCCTTCAAACAAACCATTACCACAATCCTCAAGTTACCAGTCACCTCAAAAAAACTACTATTGAAATTACCACTATCGTTACATATTTTCAGAATACTACTACTCAACATAACATACTAAGCACGCTAATTCTAAACTACAACTAAACATTAAACCTTAAAGGATGCCTTCCAAAAGACAAAGGGGCAACCATTACAAACCTCCTCAGTCAAATGTGCGAAACGAAAACTGTAGCTGCTGACTTTTAACAAACAGACACTCGCCTGCCCAAGGATCCAGGGTCGTGCCCACCTTCGCCAGATTTTTCTCTGGTGTTCGGTCCCTGGCACTGGCATGTTAACTGTGGGCAGCCGGCTGCGACGCCACACTTTGTGATTGGTCCCGCAGTCTTTAGGGACCTGTGACGCATCTCAGAAGGATGTGTGTGGAGGGGGGGGTATGTCCACTAAGATCGCCTAGGCAATCCAATCGGGTACCTATTAAAACTAGGTAGCCGCCACCCCAACCCCACCCCCCTAAAAATGCATATGTGGCAAAGGAAGTAGGGAGGAGGAGGAAGAAAAGAACTTCCCCTTTTGGGTGAAGTTCTGCATTACGTACATGCAAGTCGTTATGCCGAGTCTCTAAGCTCAATCAATCCAGAACATGTACACAAATCAGAAAAAAAGCCAAATTTCTTATCTTCATACCCATTCTGAGCTATAAATGCCAACAGAGGGTCAGTAAAGGAGTCGGAAAACTAGCAAATCCAAAACAAAGCTGATCATAACAGGTTCTCTCTAGCTAATTATCATATCTTGTTAATTAACAAATAATGACATCTGCCACCTCCAAAACATTCTGGCTCCATTCACACGTGGGCATTTTGGGATTGTGGCAGAATCGCTGCGATTCTGCCTGTGATTTCAAAACGTACAATTGAAGGGTGGGGGGGGTCAGCCTGTCAGTGCTCAGACCAAACGCCACACACTGCATCAAATTGGTCTGCATGGCTGTCATCCCAGAAGGAAGCCTCTTCTAAAGATGATGCACAAGAAAGCCCGCAAACAGTTTGCTGAAGAAAAGCAGACTAAGGACATGGATTACTGGAACCATGTCCTGTGGTCTGATGAGACCAAGATAAACGTATTTAGTTCAGATGGTGTCAAGAGTGTGTGGCGGCAACCAGATGAGAAGTACAAAGAGAAGTGTGTCTTGCCTACAGTCAAGCATGGTGGTGGGAGTGTCATGGTCTGGGTCTGCCGGCACTGGGGAGCTACAGTTCATTTTTGGGAACCATGAATGCCAACATGTACTGTGACATACTGAAGGAGAGCATGATCCTCTCTCTTCAGATACTGGACCGCAGGGCAGTATTCCAACATAACGACCCCAAACACACCTCCAAGATGACCACTGCTTTGCTAAAGAAGCTGAGGGTAAAGGTGATGGACTGACCAAGCATGTCTCCAGATCTAAACCCTATTGAGTATCTGTGGGGCATCCTCAAACGGAAGGTGGAGGAGCGCAAGGTCTCCAACATCCACCAGCTCTATGATGTCGTCATGGAGGAGTGGAAGAGGACTCCAGTGGCAACCTGTGAAGCTCTGGTGAACTCCATGCCCAAGAGGGTTAAGGCAGTGCTGGAAAATAATGGTGGCCACACAAAATATTGACACTTTGGGCCCAATTTGGACATTTTCACTTAGGGGTGTACTCACTTTTGTTGCCAGTGGTTTAGACGTTAATGGCTGTGTGTTGAGTTATTTTGAGGGAACAGCAAATTTACACTGCAATACAAGCTGTACACTCACTACATTACATTGTAGCAAAGTGTCATTTCTTCAGTGTTGTCACATGAAAAGATAGAATTAAATATTTACAAAAATGTGAGGGGTGTACTCACTTTTGTGAGATACCGTACACTCATGTTTGAGTTTTAGGATGTTCAACCTAATGCAATAGGTTGGGCACACCTATGATTCCGCCTAAAGCCAATTTTCACTTTCTTGCATGGATAAAGTTCAAAGAAGAGAGTTGAAACCCACTAATACATTACAAAGACAGATTGGAGGGTGCAGTGACAGGGCACTGCTCTACGGACTGGCAGAAAGTTATGTGAAGATCTTTGATCCAACATCCTGAGGGATATGGAACAGCACAGAAACAACTTCTCTGACTACACACCAGAGAAATCTCATCTCCTTTAGTAGGCCTGAGCCTCTGGCAGGAAGCAGGTTAGTCCGGAGGTCATTCTGTGTGATTATATATACAAGTCAGAGAATGGTAGAGTTTTGGCAGGCCTATGTGTGTGAGGAAAGTGTTCAGCTGCTGCTCTGAACCTGCTGAGTGAGCTTATAGCTCTTCTGAATGACGGTGTAGCAAACGCCCTTCTAAAGCAGAGGAACCTTCCCCACAGTCCTTTCTAATGGTAGGAAGAGACAAAGAAACTCAACAAAAAGATCTTCAGTTCTTAGGGCTCATATACATCTTGCATTTACAATCACCAACAGCTTCAGTGTTTATGTAAAACCAAAGTCATTGTTGCAGGTCATGTCAGATGCAGGATTGATGCATGCTATTCAGTGCATTATGGAAATCTCATATCATCAAATACTGAACACTGAGGGCAGCTACATGTTACCACGACATGCAGCAACCCACATTTAATGCATTGGAGAAATGCAATACATTCGTTCCAACTGCCAGCCCAATGCACCTTGCTGTCAGAGGTGTGCCACAGTGCAGCCCGCAACAACATATAGTAAAATGACCAGATTTTTTAAATTAAATCCGGAGACTTTTTCTTACATATTTTTTATTGGTAAACTATTTTATAAGCATATTTTCCTCAAATGATATATGTAGTGTATGTGGTTTGTGTTTATGGAATGATTGTATGATATATACGTTATTTCTCACATTTCGTTCCTGGGATTAAAAAAAAAAAAGATACTTCTTAGAATTCTTTGAGAAATGACTACCAAATGTTATGAAGATAAGATTAAGAAAAAATAGAGTGCAGGGCTCAGGAGTGCGCTACATAAAGAATGCAGAGCTCAGCTGTGCCCATCTATGCAGCCTCACCAGTGCCCAGCAATGCAGCCTCGTCTGTGCCCAGCAATGCAACCTCACCAGTGCCCAGCAATGCAGCCTCACCAGTGCCCAAAACTGCAGCCTCACCTGTGCAGGGGATATGAGAGGCGGCATCATTACACGGGCCAGCATCGCCCGCTGTAACAGCTTTAATTTGAATTGCCAGGTGCCCGCCGTCACACAAGTCCTGCCTCCTCGGTCGCCCCTTACCTATGATTGACAGCACATGTCCCGGCATTGGACGGGTGTGCTGCCTATCAAAGGAGCCAAACTAGGCAAGACTTGTGTGACGACGGGCACACTGTGATTCAAATTAAAGCTGTTACAGTGGGCGATGCCAGGCTGACACCCCCCTAGTGTGTGGCACCTTGGACTGCGCCCCCCTCAGCACCCACCAAGAATTGGCCCTGCACCTGGCGCCGCCCCTGCAATCCGGGGGGACAAATCCAGGGACAGACTTGCTTTGGGGACTACCCGTAGAAACCGGGGACGTCTGGTACCGTATATTATAGTGCATCACAGTGTGCTGTCCAAAAATGGTGCACGCATTATTTTCTGGAAGAACGCCGCACCACAACAAGTGAATGCATTGTCACACGCTGCATTGTGCTGAAATGCACATTCATGACCAAGGTGCAGTGATGTGTCATTTGCATGTCATATGCGTAGCTGCACCTTGCAGTAGAACGTGCAGTCATGCACGTGTAGCACACACATCCCTAGCTCCGCTGCTTACCTCCACCAGCAGATGGGACACACCATGCCACATGCCCAGTATCCTCCATCTTATAGAGGGTGAGCGGTGTTAATAGTTTTGGGTCCTGCAGTGAGTTACCACTTTCCATTGGTTCTCGTCCCTAGAGTGTAGGAAAAAGTCTATTCTCTCTCTCTTTCAAGAAGGCCATTGTCCAGACAGTATTAAACCCAATAAAAGAGTTTCTTTTACTTGCTTGCAACTTGACAGGAAAGGTTGGAGATAGAGAAAGCTGAACAGGGAGGCAGGTTCAGGCACGCGGCACTTAATTACCCTCGTTGCCACTCAAGCCTGAGTGGGTTTTGCTCACCCGGATAGTCCCCTCTCACGGTCCTAGCAGCCGGTGTGGAGCACGAACATTCACTTTAAGTTCTTTTCCTAAGGATACGATCAGGATATTAACCTTTAAGTCCCGAACTTCCCGGCACTTGTAACACTTGAGACCTTAGGTGCCAATGAAGCACGTTACAAGGCTTTTGGCGGATGATGGAATCCTTCCCTCTGACAGGTAACCAGGCCTCTCCCGAGACAGTGACTTCCTTCACCGATCCCCTGGATAGGTCCTCCCCTGGTTCCCTCTCCTTCAGAGCGGGTCACCTTCCCACGGGTACCCTGGGATTCTGCTGTTTGGCGTATGCCTCAGCTAAAGGTGCTGGGCCTACCTGGAATGATGCAGCCTCGGGCTAAAGGTGCCCGGGACTGAACACACACACGCACCCCTGGCCTGGAGGGCCAAAGGGCCAAAGGGCGCGAACTGCTCCCCGAATAATGGCGTCTGCCCCTTATGTACCCTCTCCCAGCATGCACAGTGGGTAGACCACGCCCACTGCATGGCTGCCGAGAGAGGACACCCAATAGCGCTGCAATGTCACCTGTGGTTCGACCTGAGACCTGGGCGACAGCGCCACCTACAGGTCACAGGGAACTGCACTGCCAGGCAACATCACAACAGAGCAGAGGCCAAATAAAATTACAACAGCCTGAGCATAACTATTTGCCCCTAAATATTAGCCCCTAAATTTAGGCATAGCGACTCCAGTTTTGGGGGGTCCGCTACATACACATTACCAAAACACCCTAGTGGGCACAGGCCCTAACAGGTATGGTGTGATGGCGTGTTCGTAATGTCATTCCCTACTGAAAGGCGAACAGGAACAGTCTCCATGTTGAATCCTGCCCAATCACAAAAAAATGTCAGAGCACCAAGACTAATATACAGAGGAGGGTTGGGATTGGGGGAGAGGGTACTGTCATGAGTCTGTGGCCCTAAGCGGAGACACCTCGTCATTCAGATATTGTTTAGAATAAAAGCCACAGTCTGTGAAACAGGGTGGATGTTAAATATCTACCAGTTCCCCACACAGACCTGCAATAATAACATCTGGCAGCAGAAAACCTACATTCACCAACTTTGTTTGTGGCTCTAAGAGGTCATGTGTCCCAAATTCCATAATACAAAAAAGTAGCTAATTCTGGAAAATGTATATCACAATAAACCCGCATCCTTTAAGAAGACCCACCATTCATCATGCTCACCAATAAATGTGGCACAGTTGCGTGATGCACATTCTTTGGCCCTCAGAATCTGTCTCTTCCATGAAATGGCGACTTGGTTGGTTTGGTCTCCCAAGCCAAAAGGTTCCCCCGTCTTGCCACATACACCATGGGATTTATTATGACACAACTGGCAGGGCTGTATTACAGGTTGGTCAGAAGCAAGTGTGTTTCACTATGCCAGGAAGATTCTGGATGAAGCCAGTTCACTAAGAGGGAAAGGTAGGCATGCTGGCAGCAGAACTAAAATACTGAAACAATGCAATACGTGTAAAAGAATGTTGGTGCAGTATTCAGCGTATCACAATGTATGAAAACATGGACGTCTCCCGCCTTGACTACTGCAACTCCCTCCTCATTGACTTACCTCTAAATAGGCTATACCCACTTCAGTCCATCATAAACGCTGCTGCCAGGCTCATCCACCTCACAAACCGCTCAGAGTCTGCTATACCCCTCTGCCAATCCCTCCATTGGCTGCCACTTCTCCAACAAATTAAATTCAAGATACTAACTATAACTTACAAAGCCATCCACAATCTGGCCCCCAGCTACATCACAAACCTAGCCTCAAAATACCAACCTAATCGTTCTCTTCGCTCCTCACAAGACCTCTTGTTCCCAAACTCCCTTGTCACCTCATCCCATGCTCGCCTTAAGGACTTCTACAGAGCCTCTCCCATCCTTTGGAATGCTCTACCCCAATCTGTCCGATTTTCTCCTACTTTATCCACTTTCAGACGATCCCTGAAAACTCATCTCTTCAGAGAAGCCTATCTGGCCCCCGCCTAACAAGTGTCCATTTATCTTCTCCATCAGCACATCCCGCACAGTTATTACCTCTTGTATCTCTTGACCTTCCCTCTTAGATTGTAAGCTCTAAGGAGCAGGGCCCTCTGATTCCTACTGTATTAAAGTGTATTGTGTTTGTACTGTCTACCCTCAAGTTGTAAAGCGCTGCGTAAACTGTTGGCACTATATAAATCCTGTATAATAATAATAACAAAAACATAAAGGAAAATAAATTTCAAGCTTCTAGATGATTATGGAGGGCTATTTGTAAAGATCGGGGCAATATACATTTTTCACTTTGTTGTAGCTCTTAACCAAAATTTAGCTTGTTTTTTGACAGGCTATAAAAGCTGGACTTTGGAAGGTGCTGTGAACAAAAGATGAGGGTGAGGCCTCGTACACACGACCGATTTTCTCGTCGTAAACAGTCAAGAAAAGTGCCGCGAGAGTTTTTTTGTCTAGAAAAACGTTCGTGTGTATGGTTTTACGACGAGAAACTTGACGAGAATCTCGACGAGAAAATAGAGAACCTGCTCTCTATTTTCTCGTCAGGATTCCAGATTTCCTCGTCGTGTTTCTCGTCGGCCTGTTTTGTGACGAGAAAATGGTTCGTGTGTATGCTTTTACGACTCTTCCAAAAGCGCGCATGCTCACAAGCAACTATGAGACGGGAGCGCATCTTCTGGTAAAACAAGCCTTCATAATGGAGAGAGCACATTCGTCACGCTCATATTTCATCGTTTAAATGTTCTGCATTGAATTCTTCGTTAGAATGTTACATTAATCAAAACGAGAGACCTTCTTTTGCTGCTGATATTCACACAGAGTTCTGCCTTATTTTTAACCTTTTTCATGCTGCTCTTTATAAGATTTATGTGTATTATATCGTGCAAGTTTTTAGGAATAATTTAAATGGTTAGATTTTTCAAAATGATGTTAATTATAATTTCTCAATGTTTTGATAGCGATCTCACATTTAATTTTCTAATCTATATTTTTAAAATTTCACACCATGTTTTTGAGCTAATCAGATTTAGTTATTCTTTTGGGGGGGTGATATCTGTGCCTTTTATTGTCAGTCAAATGTATCTGCTTACTCCAAAGCTTTTTTTTTTTTATTTAAAAATACACATAGTCAAGTATGAACTTAAACAAAAAACACATTTATTCATGTTTATAAATTAAATAAAGAGAAGGCAGCGCTGGAGAAGCTGCTGCCATTTGTGCATCCCAGGGACCCCAGAGCACACACCAACCCTGTGTGGACACTAAAATTGGGAGCTTGAGAAGGCCCACATTTCAGAACACAATCTGATGCTGGCCTCCCAGAGGTCAGGAACAGCAGCAGGTGAGATATATGTCCCAAGTGTGTGGTACTACAACAGGCTGCCTTCTGTCCGACCAGTGCGACCACAATGAAGCAAGGCCATCACTTCCTTTTCTTCCTGGCAACCTTCCCTGCAGCCTTTCCTGAAGCCTTTCCTGAAGCCTTTCCTGCAGCCTTCCTTCTTCGTTTAGCTGGAGGCTGGCCCACTGGAGGGGTACTCCTGTCAGGAGGAGGAGGTGGAGGTGTAGCAGAAGGGGGTGGGGCAGAAGAAGAAGGTGGAGGTGTAGCAGAAGGGGGTGGGGCAGAAGGTGGAGGTGTAGCAGAAGGGGGTGGGGCAGAAGGTGGAGGTGTAGCAGAAGGGGGTGGGGCAGAAGGTGGAGGGGTAGCAGAAGGGGGTGGGGCAGAAGAGGAAGGTGGAGGTGGAGGTTGAGGTTGGGTCAGTTGGGCCACCTCACATATGGCGGTATTGGGGGTAATTTGCTCCATCACCCCCTTGTTGAGCAAGGTGATGAGCAGGGGTTCGCATAGGAGGCGTTGCTCCATGCTCATCACCTTGAACTTAGCCTCCACTAGGCCGGCAATGGCCTCTTCAGGGGATGTGGGCTCCTTGAGGGTGGCATGGGCCTCTTTAATAAGGGCCATTGCTGCGTCACTGGTGGTCCTGTCCCTCCTGCCTCTTTTGTGAAGCCTGATGGGAGGCACCTGGGATCTGGTGCTTCTCCTTTGCCCTGCCACCTCCTGTCTGCCACTGGGCCCTGCCACCTCCTGGCTGCCACTGGGCCCTGCCACCTCCTGGCTGGTACTGGGCCCTGCCACCTCCTGGCTGCCACTGGGCCCTGCCACCTCCTGGCTGGTACTGGGCCCTGCCACCTCCTGGCTGCCACTGGGCCCTTCCTCCTCCTGCCTGACAGTTTCCAGACCCTCCTCCTGGCTGATTTCATCCTGTGTATGAAAAAGAAACATAGTTTAATATGTTGGTTTAATCTTTGCCTCAAACTTTGTAATCCTGATGGAAGCAATTAGAATGTAAATGCATAAATCCTTGCTTTAAATTTACCACTACATCAGCTTGACTATTTACCACACAATTAAGTGCAGAATAATGTCTACAGATCATGATTTCACTTGTGGAATACAAAATAATGTATGTTTCTCATCCTGACATATTTGGGAAACATTAATTTTATCCCACTACATTTTCAGTTAATACTATACCTGGCTCCAGATGGACAAATCAGGATCATCCAGGATGGCTGCCTCCTCTTGCTCCAGAGAAGGCTCAGGTTGGCTGCAGGGAAGTCTGGGGGGAAGAGTGGAGAGTGATGGCCTTGGCTCAATGTGGTCATCCAGGAAGGACATCCTGCTGTAGTACCACAAAACCGGGACATAAACATCATCTGCTGCTGCTCCTGACCTCTGATAAGCCAGCACCTTAGAGCGTTCAGTCCTGTAGGTACCTCTCAAGCTCCCAATTTTAGTGTCCACTTGTTTTGCTGTGGCTGTGGGCACCTTGGTATGCACAAATGGGAGCAGCTTCTCCAGCGCTGCTTTTCTCACCCCTTTTTTTTTATGGATGGGGTTTTTGGTCTCCCACAGAGCCGGCAGCTCCCTTACCCGGTCAATAAATTCCGCCAGGAACTCTTTGTCGCTAATAAAGACATTCATATTGTATCTGCAAGTAAAATAATTTATATTTAAATAATGTGAGGCAAACAGTCTAACCTCCTTCACATCCTAGTCACCATATATATCCTCCACCAATCTCAAGACAGTATAGGCCCACAATTTTTACAAGTCTCACAAAATCACATACCTTCGTTCGCACGTCCGTCACTTGAACTCCTCTCTCCGCACACCGAACGTACTATAGTTACATGTGTGTTTGCTATATACACACCACGCATGCGTCCAAATTCGAACACGTCGCTCCGCACACGTCGCCCGCCCATGACGTTCTAACTAACATCTTTTCCCCGCCCCTTCTCTTTCGGCGCGCAGACAGATATGGCGGAGTTACAGCAGGTGTCTGATAATTCCGCAACTAGCGAGGAGACAAGCCCGGAGACCGAGGACACGTCACGATCAAGGAGGAGATTCAAGGCATCGAATATGTCTTTGGCGGAGATGGCGGAGATGGTGGACATCTTGGTCAAGGCTGATTATGATGCCAAGCATGGGCCGTATAGCAAACCAAATAGAAGGAAGGCCAAAATCCTCACTAAAGTTGTGAAGAGTCTGAGGGCGAAGTTCGGGGTGAAACGCTCAAATGAGCAGCTCAGAAAGAGGTGGTCAGACCTCAAACTGAGGGAGCCAGACCAGTTGAGGAGCATAAAGAGGATGCTCGCTAAAAGTAAGTAAAATGACGACCTTTCTGCTATTAATCTTTTTAGAAACTGACCTTTTTTTTTTTTTTTTCATATTGGACTCCCTTCCAAAATTTAATATTTTGAACTAGGTTGGGCACAGTAATCGTTCGTTACGTTACCGACACTTCGTTCGGCCACTATCCGCGGTTTTGGCTTATTTAAGACCCCCAAAAGTAATTAGACATCTGCCATTTTTGATCAAGTATTGTGGCTAATTTTTAAGTCTAGATGATGTGTTTGTAAGGAGAATGAAATGCAAACTTTAATCAGTGTAAAGGAGAGGACACTCAGCAGCTGCTTCCACATCTGTACTTTGGAGCACTATAGTGTGGGCCACCAGACCCGCCTTTTTTGGGTGTCCCACACAGGTGCATCAGAGTTTATTTGTGGTGCCTCCATGTCCAAAAAATTACATCCAAATGTGAATACTAAACATATTTGGGGTCATAAATAATGCATTTTTCTTTAAATTCCGCACAAACACACACTTGTACCCCACTTCCAAACAATTTAGCCTGTTTTAAGTTTAAAAATGAGATTTTTACAGTGTGATAAATAGACCTTTGGTTTTATTCTCATAGGGGAGAGAAGACTGGGAGGAGGACACTCCAGGGAGCACATGCACCCCACAACTTCCAAGCAACCCCAAACTCCCAAAGATCCACAACCGAAAGATGTGCAGGAAGTTGAGGTGGAGGAAGGAGAAGTGCAGGAAGGAGAGGTGGATGACGTTGTGGATCTGGTCACCACAACAGGTCAGTATCTGACACCACAGCTTAAGGTAAGCGAGGTAGGCCTGCAGAGTTTTATTAATTTTTTTTTATGGTTTTTAGGGGATGGAAATGTTGTGAAGGATAGCACACCGTTCTCTGCTGACAGTGCCCTCCGCCTCATCCAGCAAGTGATGGAATGTAGCACGGAACTGGACCTAATTAAACAAAGAATCCATGTGATGGAACAAACATTTAAAGACATTCTCAATGTTTTGGGGAGAATTCAATAAGCCATCCAAACACATTTGTTTTTACATGTTTGTTTTTATATTTTTACTAATTTTTTGAGTAACAAAGCAGCCAAAAATTGAATATGCACACAGTGTGTGAACATGTGCTATCTGCCATCAGGGGATATCCATGTACGTCTTTTGTGGGTGCAACCCCTTCCTCGTATCAAAAGTCGGTGAACTGAGGAAGGGGATGCACCCCCAAAACACGTCCATTGATCACCCCTGATGGCAGATAGCACATGTTGACAATAGGGATCAGGATTGTAAACTTCCTATTTGCAAAAAATTAAAAATGTGTGCATATTGAATTTTTGGCTGGGCAAGGGGTGGCAGGACCCCATATTAGGACGGGCACATAGAGACATAGTTTGTGTAACTGAATGTCTCAGATTGCTCAGAGGTATCCAATGTTGTCATTTTAGAAATGCAAGTGGTATTTTTGTATTTTCATAAGCCAAAATTTGCCGGGTTGTGGCCAGGCCAACCCCAAAGTAAAAAAAAAAAAAAAAGTGCAGAGAGTAAAATATTTGACCACAAACAACGTGTAGCTTCTTTTTATAATACTCTCTAAGCTTATTTGGTTCTTTTGTAAGGTAACATAGTGAAATTGGTTGTTATTTACTAAAGTAAAATACACTTGCCACTACAAATGCACAAAGACAAACTAGGAGACAGGAAAGAACAAATAATTAAAGGTTTAAACAAGATTTTTATTGGGATACTTAGACATAGGCTGGCATAGGAATTGCCCCCCTACCCGTGAAATACTCCATGTATTTGTCCCGAACCACACGGGCATTTTGGGGGGGCAAGCCAAGACGGGCAGATTCCAGGCCCGGAAGGGGATTTGCAGGGGAAAGTCCAGCCTCTGGCAAAACTGAGGCCATATACGAATTAGATTTTTGGCTCAGAAAGTTGTGTAGCACACAGCAGCATAACACTACATAGTTTATTTTGTAGTCCGCCAAGTGGATGGAAGTCATAAAAAGGCGGAACCGGCTGGCCATTATGCCGAAGGCATTTTCAACGACTCTTCGGGCCCTGGCCAGCCGGTAATTGAACACACTCTTCTCTGGGGTCAGGGTCCTCTGTGGAAATGGCCTCATAAGATGCCGTCCGAGTCCGAAGGCTTCATCAGCCAAGAAAACAAAGGGGAGTCCTTCAATATTCTCTGCATCCGGTGGCAATGCAAGGTCGTCACTCTGGAGACGGAGGGCAAACTCCGTCTGGATGAAGGATCCCCCATCGGACATCCGGCCATTCTTCCCTACATCAACATAGAGGAATTCATACCGTGCTGACACCACCGCCATCAGCACAATGCTATGAAACCCCTTGTAGTTGTAGTAGTAGGACCCAGAACGGGGTGGCGGCACGATGCGGACGTGCTTCCCGTCTATGGCACCACCGCAGTTGGGGAAGTCCCACCGCGTGGCAAACTCCGATGCCACAGTCTGCCATTCCTGTGGCGTGGAAGGAAGCTGTGGAGTGAAACAAGATGAAATAATATTAGAAAAACAAAGGCATACATTACAAGCAAATTCTAAACCAAAAAATTAGAGACCAACATCAATCTAATTATACGTTTATTAAGGTGTGTAAAAAAAGTATAATGGAAGGCTCATTTATCATATTCATCACCACCTCTGATGGGCCATTACTAAATTATTTTGGGGGGGGGGAGATGTGTTTGGCCACAGGATAGCATTGCAGTGGCGGTGCGTCCAGAGTGGGCGCTGGAGCACTGTCCCCTCTCTCCTGTGCCCATCACTCAGAACAATACATAGGTTCATGCGTTGCATGAACCTATGTATTGTCTATGCCGCACACTATTCAGGTGGATGGCCTCTTGTAAAGCGACCGACATATGAATAATTGCGTCATTTAGGGGGTTAAAATTGCAGAGCAGAAACAGGTATTAAAAAAGTCTTGCAAATTACAACCTGAGGGATGTAATTGGCTTCCTCAAAGAAAAATCGGGGACGCAAGGAGGGGGCATTCCTTGTGTAAACACTGACAGGCTGCTCTGGCAATCATGTTCACCAAGTCTGTTTAATGGTAACATGATTGGCTGATGCAACATGAAGGGAAGGAGAAGACATCAAGGACAGAAGAAGGATGGCGCTGACCACAAGAAGGTAAGTGCAGGGCTGGGGGGAAACTGGCTGCATTAGAGGGGACTAAATGGCTGCATTGGAGGGGACAACTGGGGGCGTTTATTAGGCAACAGAGCAAAAAAGGAGGAAGTTTATTTCCGAAATTGGGGTTGGAACCCCCCAACATTTGGAGCAACAGGCGCCCCTGCTGGAAAAGTTAGTGAGGGGAAATATTTAGGGAGGATAAAAAAGGGGCAATCTAAAGCTTCCAACATGCATGGGGACATTCTCAGCATATTACAATCATGGAAATTAGGGAAGGATGAAAGAAATACAATACATTAGCATACATGTAATACATAAAATGTGATGTTAAGGGAGAAAACTTACCCTAATATAGTCCTCCTGCAGGACTTGTATAATAGCAGAACAGGTGTCTGGGATTATGAGGCCCAGAGCCTGGGGGGAGATGCCTGTGGTGAACTTCAAGTCCTGAAGACTTCTCCCTGTCGCCAGGTAACGCAACGTGGCGATGAGCCTCTGCTCAGCACTGATGGCTTCCCGCATAACGGTGTCCTTCCTGGTAATATAGGGGGACACCAAAGCCAACAGTTCCTGAAAAACGGGGTCAGACATCCTCAGAAAATTCCTGTAGTCCTCAGGATTATTCTCGACGATCTCCCGCAGCAGAGGCATGTGGCAGAATTGGTCCCGCTGGAGCAACCAATTCTTGGTCCATGAACTCCTCCTCACACCATTCATGGACTGGTCTTGGTCCAAAACAAGCAGACCAACACCAAGCGCACGCACAGCACGAACTCGACGACGAGAACGTCCAGGCGACATGGCTAGGAAACGGTCGTCTAATCAGAACGTACAGAACAGAACGCACTTTAGAACAGCAAGGCCTATGAATAACGAACTGAAATTCAGAAACGAACAGGCAATAACGCACTGTAAAACAGATACGACCTGCCTAGACGCCCTGAAAGTCAAGATACGAACCCACAAGCACAAACTGAACCGCAGAAAACGATCTGAAAAGTACGAAGACTGAAAAGCGCGAATCGTCTCTTCCCAAACTTTTACTTCACACGCGGTAACACGAGATCAGCAAAAGCAGCCCAAGGGGTGGCGCCAAGAAAAAAGATCTTCCCCTTTATAGTGCCGTCGTACGTGCTGGACGTGAGCGCAGAGAACCACGAGGAAATTGGAAAATGACAGTGTGTACGCATAGAAAGCTTGACGAGAAAATCGACAAGCTTAACAAGAATCTCGTCGAAAAAAACGACGTGTTTTTTACGACGAGAAAATCGGTCGTGTGTACGAGGCCAAAAGGTAAAAAACTGCCAAAATGCAGCCCCAAAAAAAAATTATTGTCCCATCAATGAGAACAGTCTTGTATTATTCCTGGTTTAGAATGACCCCCATGTATGATTCTACACAGGTATATAAACTATTAACAATCAGCAAAAAAATTACTTGTATTAAGCTAAATACATTCATTTCTAGATTTAAAGCCCAAATGAGGTCTCACATTTTTTTAATTCTGTATACCTATAAAGCGCCCCCATCCCCCCCCCCCCTCTCAATGTCATGATCTGTGTCTAATTTTGGCTTGGAAATGCGTTAAAACACTATTATGTCAGTGAAATGCTGCTTCCTGCACTCCCCTCCAGTGCTCTGTACTTGCAGAGCTGAGTAGCAGCCACACCCCACTTCACAATTGTCCTTACACAAACTTGTATTACAGAGAAGGGGAGGGGCATGTCTGACCTGGTCTGTTACTGAGTGTTGATTGGTAAGTGCACTGGGTCTGACTCTGGTGCCTGTGGCATTGCACAGCCATTTTAACAGGAAAGTGGACATAAGACTATATAAAATTGTGGATTCTTAGTACAAGGTCTGTCTGTTTTCAACTGGGCTTTTTAAAAAAACTTTAGGAGAATATATTTAAATGATAAAAGCAGCTTAGAGCACATTGGCTGAGTGGGCAGGTAACACATCCATAATTGGCAATCACATTGAAGATCTGGGAATGGCACAGTATTGTAAAGACCACTCAGCTCTGCCTCGGGTTTGGAATTAATAGAGAAGATTTGACTTTACAAACAGAATACGTGTGGCTGCAGATAAGGAGGACTGTTTAAAACTGCACACAAATCTTTAGGTTTGAAGAACATTTTGGAAATTGTAATCACACAGCAAAAAATACAACATGTAGATTTTATCCTGGGTACAATGCGATGCAAATGGTTGATGTGGGCTGACAGGCCCGACACCCTCCTTGTTCTCTGCCTCAGTAAAGAAGCCAGTTTGTGTCCCTCTGAGAGGGAAGGATGAAGAATTTGGGAACATCCATGAGGATTGTGCCTCCTCCCCCCCTCTGCCCCGGGGTTCATCCATTCCGGTCACAGCTGATAAAACACTGATTTATAGAGAGGCAGCTGACGCTACAGTAAGAGACGATCAGTGCTGCATGTTTATACAGAGCCCACATATCCCACAATGTTTAATAAACTGTCTGTGCTCCACACGGCACGCAGGAATTCTCACCGTGTACTATTAATATGAGCGCAGCCTGTACCACTGCCATTGCAGCAGTTTAGCATCAATCGTCTGACCACAGCAGATGTATGAACCACACAGGCCCTACAGGTCATATACACTATATCAGTATATTATATTACATATATACTGTGTGTATATATATATATATATATATATATATATATATGTAGCGCCCTGCTCCTATTGGGTAGGCGCTAGTGTAAATTTAGTTGTCTGAGTTATAGTTCAACTCAGAATAATTGTACCAAATTATGGGTCTCTGTTCCAGTTCAGCTGAGTTGCACATCTTCCATCTTCCTCTGGGTGTCGTTGTCACCACAGGTCAAGGTTGGAACTGCAGCTGGCTGGACGTATTGAGTACCTTTTGCCCAGAAGCAGCTCAGTGGGTTTGGTCACCCCGCTGTGCATTCTGGGAGAGGGCACTTAAGGGGCAGACACCGTTTTGGCGGGGTCTTCCGATCCTGACCTGACGGCCCTCCTGGCCTCAGGTATGTGTTGGCAGTTTTCTGCCTCGGGGCATGCGGACCCCCCGAGGCTCCGTTACTGAGAGTAGGCCCAGAAGTTGCTGGGGCCTACTGATCCAGAGATGGACCTGTGTCGCCTTGCCTGCGGGAAGGGACCGAGCAATTGAGGACTCAATTGGAGGACGCATCCGGATCAAATCTACCTCACAGTGCTGCCGGCCTGGCTGAAAGATCCTGGCACTGTGTGTTATGTTCCAGAACTTTACCAAGCGTGTGATTAAACAAGTCTGTGGCAGAGACTTTTGAACGAGCTCGCACCGGCTGCTAGGTCAGTGAGAGAGGCCTATCCGATGGATGCTACATCCAGTGTGGAAGTTATTGGTCCTCTGGATAAAGGAAAGTACCCGTAAACTGCACAACCTAAGGTACCTGAATCTCCCCAACCCCCCTTCCCTCTGTCTGAAGTTCTTGAAATAAACCCTTGAGAAAAAGAGACTAAGTGTTTGGTGCAGACATTTATTAACAACTCTTCAAGGAAGACCACTAGGACGGACGTGGTGAACAGTAAGGTAACGGCAGGCCCAAATCTTAAACCAGCAGCCCCTTTGGGGGTATTGCTACATATACACATATATATATATATATATATATGTGTGTGTATGTGTAAGTAAATATATATATATATATATATATATATATATATACACACACACACACACATATATATACGCATACACATATATTTTTAAAGACAAAACATGACATAAACAATAAAAAAAAAAATCTAAGGTTGTAGCCCTGGCTAAACAATTTTTTTTTCTATCTATGGACTGAATTTAGGATACAATGTACAGTGGGGAAAATAAATATTTGATCTCCGGCAGATTTTGTAAGTTTGCCCATTAACAAAGAAATGGAGGGTCTATAATTTTTTATCATAGGTGTATTTTAAATGATAGAGATAGAATAGCAACCAAAAATCCTGAAAAAACACATACCGTATTTTCCGGCGTATAAGACGACCCCCCTAATTTTCCAATGAAAACATTGTTTTGGGCTATACTCGCCGTATAAGACTACCCCCTACCTCACACAGGGATGCAGTCTCGTAGCTCCGATCCAAGCCCAATGTCTGAAGGCAGCTCTGGAAGACTTAGATGCAGGTCCATCCTCTCTTTATGGTAGAGGTGAGCAGGCACCGCAGCAGATCCCCTTAGCTTCTCTCCTGATGGCTCAGCTCCCGGCAGGCTGAGAGCTCAGACCCCATCTATAGGTCTGCACTCTCCTCTCTCCTGGCTCAGTTTTCCCAGAAAACGGTGACACTTCCTCCTCTGGGTGCAGTCACTTTTGGTATTAATCGAAGTCCACAGTCTATTAGCCTCCATTGGCAAGTACAGTGCAGAAAAAGGTATGCACTGAGCCAATCCCGGCGGGCAATGCACTCTGTTGCTGAATACAGAGCTTGTTAAGCCTGCTCGAATTGGCAGTGGTTTGTGACATCATCAGCCCGCGCCGCTCCAATCCAAGCAGGCTTAACAAGCTCTGTATTCAGCAACAGAGTGCATCGCCCGCCGGGATTGGCTGAGCTGCACATACTGTATGTAACAGTATACCGAGCACCCGGCGGGCTTCACATCCATCTGGCGGCCTCTGCACCCGGCGTATAAGATGACCCCCGCTCTTTGGCAGTGTAATTAAGGTGTAAAAGGTCGTCTTGTACGCCGGAAAATACGGTATATCAATGTTATAAATTGAGTTGCAGTTCAGTAAGTAAAATAAGTATTTGATCACCTACCAACCAACTATAATTCTGTCTCCCACAGACTGGCTACAGTATGTGCTCATGTGATACACAGATTAGTCCTGTCAATTTAAGAAGGCGTTCCTAATGACAAAAGACACCTGTCTGCATAATCTTTCTTCCATTCAAACCCACCATCATGGGCAAGATCAAAGAGCTGTCAAAGGGCATCAGGGACAAGACTTTAGACCTGCACAAGGATGGAATGGGCTACAAGACAATCAGCAAGAAGCTTGGTGAGAAGGAGACAACTGTTGGAGCGATTATTTGCAAATGGAAGGGAAAAAAATGCTGACTTTGACCCTAAGAACACCATCCCTACAGTCAAGCACGGAGGTGGAAACTTTATGCTCTGGGGTCGTTTCTCTGCTAAAGGTACATGCCGACTTTGCCACATTTAGGGGCCAATAGACAGGGCATTTATTGTAAAATCTTGGATGAGAACCTTCTTCCCTCCGCCAGAACACTGAAGATGGGTTGTGGATGGGTCTTCCAGCATGACAACGACCCAAAACATAGCGCCAAGGTAACAAAGAAGTGGCTCAAGAAGAAGCACATTAAGGTCATGGAGTGGCCGAGCCAGTCTACAGACCTTAATCCTATAGAAAATTTATGGAGGGAGCTGAAACTTCGAGTTGCCAAGCGACAGCCAAGAAACCCTAAGGATTTAGAGAAGAACTGTAAAGAAGAGTGGACAAAAATCCTTCCTGAGATGTGTACAAACCTGGTAACCAACTACAAGAAACGTCTTGTCAACAAGGTACTAAGTCATGTTTTGCTTAGGGATCAAATACTTATTTTACTCCCTGAACTGCAACTCAATTTATAACATTTGTATCATGTGTTTTTTCTGGACTTTTCGTTGATATTCTGTCTCTATCATTCAAAGTACACCTATGATAAAAATAATAGACCCTTAATTTCTTTGTAAGTGGGCGAACTTTTGAAATCTGCAGGGGATCAAATAATTACAGTGCATCCGGAAAGTATGCACATCGCTTCACTTTTTCCACATTTTGTTATGTTACAGCCTTATTCCAAAATGGATTAAATTCATTATTTTCCTCAAAATTCTACAAACAATATCCCATAATGACAACATGAAAGAAGTTTGTTTGAAATCTTTGCAAATTTATTACAAATAAAAAATAAAAAAATACCATGTGCATAAGTATTCACAGCCTTTGCTCAATACTTTGTTGAAGCACCTTTGGCACCAATTGCAGCCTCAAGTCTTTTTGAGTATGATGCTACAAGCCTGGCACACCTATTTTTGGCCAGTTTCTCCCATTCTTCTTTGCAGGACCTCTCAAGCTCCATCAGGTTAGATGGGGTGTGTCGGTGTCGGTGCACAACCATTTTCAGATCTCTCCAGAGATGTTTGATCGGGTTTAATGCCTAGTACACACGACCGTTTTTTCCGACAGATAAAAATCCAACGGTTTTCCCGACAGAATTCTTCTCAGGCTGCCTTGCATACACACGCTCAGACAAAAGTCCACCCATCCAAAGCGCGGTGACGTACAACACATACGACGGCACTATAAAGGGGAAGTTCCATTCCAACGGCGCCACCCTTTGGGCTGCTTATGCTGATCCTCGTGTTAGTAAAAGTTTGGTGAGAGACGATTCACGCTTTTCAGCCTCGTGCTTTTCAGTCCGTTACAGCATGACAAATGTGTTATCTCCATTACGAACGCTAGTTTTACCAGAAAGAGCTCCCGTCTCATACTTGATTCTGAGCATGCCCGTCAGAAAACCAAACATATTTACCGCTCTGATTTTTGGCCTGACGGGAAAAAAGAGATCCTGATCTCTTTTTTTGTCCGGCAATTTTCCCGTCGGAAAAACTGCGATGGAGCATACACACTGCCGGGATTCCCGACGAATAGCTCTCATAGCAGTTTTCCCGTCGGAAAAAACGTTTGCGTGTACAAGGCATAAGTCTGATCTCCGTCTGGGCCACTCAAGGACTATCACAGAGTTGTCACATAGTCATTCCTTTGTTATCTTGGAAGTGTGTTTAGGGTTGTTGTTCTGTTGGAAGATGAACCTTTGCCCCAGTCTGAGGCCCAGAGCGCTCTGGAGCAGGTTTTCATCAAGGATGTCTCTGTTCTTTGCTACAGTCATCCTTCCCTCGATCCGGACTAGTCTCCCAGTTCCTGCTGCTGATAAACATTTTTCTGTACCCTTTCCCAGATCTGTGCCTCGATACAATCCTGTCTCGGAGGTCTATAGACAATTCCTTGGACTTGGGACGTGGCTGTACGGTCACCAGCTGTGATGATTGACGCTAAACCAGAAGTGACACTCCAAGTTTGATGATTTCGTGTGGGTGAGATACAGGACACACACAACGGGTCCGTGTGACCACAATACCCCAGATCTTGCTGTGGCAAGTTGATATTATATGCTTTAATTTGTTTTAATACATGTGAGTGCAATGTTTGAAGATTCACTTTTTATTTAATAATTTTTTTTTAACGTTATTACACTATCCGAGCACTTAACTTTATTACATGTGGAGGGGACATGACATCATATTCACGATTGGATATCATTGTGTAGCACTGCCCTCTTGGGGACTGCTTGGATTTATACCAAGAGAGCAAAGAATGGGAATCCTATCTATTGAATATGTAATTTTCACCAAAACATTGTCGGGGGTGTGGTCAAGAAATATACATGTATAAAAAACAAAAACAAAAAAATTTGGTAGACCTCCGCACACCTGAATGAATAAATTACAAATATTTAATAGCCTATGTAAGGCAAATACATGAGTGAAAACACTAATGAACCCTAAATATACAAAAAAGGGATTTTTATAACAGCTTACCTGTAAAATCCTTTTCTTGGAGTACATCACGGGACACAGAGCGACTTAGTCATTACTAATGGGTTATATAGATTACCTTCAGGTGTTGGCACTGGCCAATTCCAAACCGGAAGTACCCTCCCCTATATAAGCCCCTCCCACCCGGGAGCACCTCAGTTTTGTAGCCAAGCAATAAGTGTCCCAAAAAGAGGGGTGGGAGCTCTGTGTCCCGTGATGTACTCCAAGAAAAGGATTTTACAGGTAAGCTGTTATAAAAATCCCTTTTTCTTTTTCGTACATCACGGGACACAGAGCGACTTAGTCATTACTAATGGGACGTCCCAAAGCAATGCCAAATGAGGGGAGGGATACATAAGCTGGGCGCCATCAGGCATGAGGCTCTTTTGCGGCCTGCAACACACTGCGCCCAAAGGCGACATCCTCCTGACTTCTGACGTCTACCTGGTAGAATCTAGTAAACGTGTGTACTAAGGACCATGTTGTGGCCTTACAGTACTTGAGCCAGGGAGGCTTGGTGATGCACTGCCCATGAAGTTCCAACTGCTCTTGTGGAGTGCGCCCTAACTTTGAACGGAGGCGGTCTCCTTTTCAAGCCATAGGCTTGTATTATGACCTGTCGAATCCACTTGGCTAAAGTAGATTTTTGATGCTGCCTGACCCTTTCTGGGGCCTTCCGGCAGAACAAACAAAGTATCCGTTCTGCGAATCTGAGCAGTGGCTTTAAGATAAGCTTTAACTGCTCTTACTACATCCAAAGAATGCAATAACTTTTCCTCTACCGAACTAGGTTTGGGGAAAAAGGAAGGAAGAACCACATCTTGGTTCAAATGGAACCTCGATACCACCTTAGGAAGAAGGCTGGATGAGGACGTAATACTACTCTGTCCTTATGGATAACCAGATATGGCTCCTTACAGGACAAGGCGGCTAATTCCGATACTCTTTTAGCCGAACAAATGGCTACTAAGAAAATCAATTTCCTGGTGAAAAGAACCAAGAAAATGTGCCGCAATGGTTCAAATGGTTGTTTCTGTAGAACCGACAGAACCAGGTTTAAGTCCCATGGACATATGGGAATACTAACCGGAGGGCTAATACGCATCACTCCTTGTATGAAAGCTTTGATTAATGAATGCAAAGCCAAGGGCCTTTGAAAAAAAAATATTGACAAGGCCGTCTGACCCTTGATAGTACTCAAGGCAAGCTTCCTATGTACAGCCCACTGTAGGAAGTCCAGAATCCTACCTATTACGTACTTACGTGGATGCCATTTCCTGGCCTCACCCCACGTGATGTACGCCTTCTAGATCCTATAATAGATCTGCCTGGATACCGGCTTCCTGGCATTGATCATGGTAGATACCACAGGATTAGAGAGCTCTCTCTTTTTTAGAATGTGGGCTTCTATAGCCAGGCCGTCAACCTAGGGCTGGTAAGGAAGGGTAGTATATCGGTCCTTGCGAAAGCAGGTCCGGACGATGTGGGAGGGTCCAAGGACTTCCCACTGACATTTTTACAATCTCCGCGTACCATGCCCTTCGGGGCCACGCTGGAGCCACCAGAATCACTGGTTTCTTTTCTACCCTGATTCTGCGGATTAATCGCGGTGGGAATGCATATATCAGCTTGAACTGATCCCAAGGGAACACTAGGGCATCCGAACCGCAAGCTAGGGGATCCTTTGTGCGAGACACAAATCTGTCCACCTTTGCGTTGAATCTGGATGCTAGCAGATCTACATCCGGTGTTCCCCACCGCTGGCATATTGCCTGGAAAACCTCGGGGTGAAGAGACCATTCCCCCGGGCATAATTGCTGGCGACTTAAAAAAGTCCGCTCTCCACTTTTCCACTCCTGGGATGAAAACCGCGGATATGGCTGTGACATACCTTTCTGCCCATTCCAGGATGCATTTCGCTTCCCTCTGGGCTGCACGACTCCTGGTGCCACCCTGGAGATTGATATATGCCACTGCTGTGGCATTGTCTGATTGAATTCTGACAGGTGACCCTTGGAGTTTGGATGTCCATGCTACTAGGGCATACCGGGCTGCTCGTATCTCTAAGAGATTGGTGGGCAGGGCCTTCTCTGCTTCTGACCACTTGCCCTGGAGAGACCATTGCTCCAGTACTGCCCCCCAGCCTATGAGGCTGGCAACTGTAGTGACCACCTTCCAAGAAACCGGACTGAAGGGTTTCCCTTCCCAGATTCTGGGGCACCAACCACCAATGGAGGCTCTTGCGAACGGAAGGGGACAGGGACATTGGTAAGTCTAAAGCCTGAACTTTTTTGTTCCAGGCTGACAGTATGGCCCTCTGCAAGTTCCTTGAATGGAATTGACCGTAGGGTACCGCTTCGAATGAAGCCACCATTTTTCCCAGCAGCCTTATACACAGGCGTATGGATGGTTTTTCTTTTTTGTACCCACTAAGTGGGTCAAATCTTTCAAAGACGACACCTTCTCTGGAGGTAAGAAAATCTTTCTCTGATTTGAATCCAGTCTTAGCCCCCAAGTATTCCAGGCTTTTGACTGGTTTTAGGGCTGACTTGTCTCGGTTGATAATGCAACCGTGAGATTCCAGATACTTGATTATCTTGTGCACGACCACTTCTAGTTTTTTTCACTGAGTGGTCTATCAGCAACAAGTCGTCTAGATATGCCATTATCGTTACACCTTGTGTTCCTAGTTTGGCCAATCGTAGGGCCAGAATTTTTGTGAACACTCGTGGTGCCGTGGCCAGACCGAAAGGTAAGGCTCTGAACTGAAAATGGCGCCCTTCTACTGCAAGGCGTAGAATTTTCTGGTGGGCCGGACAGATGGGAATATGCAAATAAGCATCCCTTATGTCGATCGAGGCTAACCATTCCTGCCCTTGTAGGGCGGTGGCCACCGATCGGATCGACTCCATCCGAAAAAAGTCCTGATATGTAGGAACTTGTTTAGCCCTTTTATATTCAATATGGGCCTCATGTCCCCATTTGGTTTGGGGACTGTGACAAGGTTCGAGTAAAACCCGAACCCGTTTTCCTTCAAGGGAACCTTCATGATTACCCTTGGGGCAATAGTTGCTCTAGTGCCAGAAGGAGGGATCCACTCTTCTGGGGATCGCTTGGCACGTTTGACCTTATAAAATGGGCAGGAGGAATGTCTTTTAACTCCAGCCTGTATCCCAGACTTACTGCGGGGATCACCCATCTCTGATGGTGTCCCGCCAGGTCTCTGTGAACAACTGAAGTCTTCCCCTCACCCGACTGAGTGGGGGCAACCCTTCATGACTTAGGGGGAGGTTTTGTACCTCTCTTGACCCAGGGTTTCTTGATACCCTGTGATTGTCCCTGATTTCTGCCCCCTGGATTTGACCGCGGAGGCCATCGGAACTGTTTCACAGCCGATGTGCCAGGGACTGGAGAAGTAGGCCTCTTAAAAGAAGGACTTCTACCCTTGTTCTTAACCGGTAAGAGTGAACTTTTACCGGCAGAAATTTTCTGGATATATTTGTCCAGATCTTCTCCAAAGAAGCGTTCTCCATGAAATGGGAAGCTAACCAGCAGTTTTTTACAGGGAGCTTCAGCAGACCAGTTTTTGAGCCACAGAAGCCTGTACTATAGACAGCGTAAAGCGGGAGGCCTGTTGGATTGTATCCTTTATGGCGTCCACCGCAAAACACAAGGCTCTAGGCAGGTCAGCTAGGGCAAGAGCCTGCTGATCTGGTAAGTCCCTTAAGACTTGTTTCAACTGATCTTTCACTGCTTGGCAGACTCCAATCGCTGCTACCGCAGGTTGTGTCACCATGCTTGCTGTAGAGAAAGCAGATTTTAGTAAAGACTCCAATTTTTTATCTATTGGGTCTTTGACATTGGAACATTATCTACTGGACATGTCAGTGATTTGTTAACAGAAGAGATGGCTGCGTCCACTGTAGGGACCCTCCATTTTTTTATGAACTTATCCTCCATGGGATAGATCACAGGAAATCTCTTGGGGGGAGCAAATATTTTATCAGGATGCTCCCAATCCTGGTAAATAAGCCCTTCTAATAAAGGGTGGATTGGGAAGGAACAGACAGCCTGGGGAGCTTTTAGCGACCCCAGCGAGGAAATCGTAGTGGATGGTGGTTCCGCCAGAGGCATTTTAAATGCTGATCGGACCATATTAGTCAGAGACTGAACCCATAAACTTTCAGCCTGAGATGCTGAGAAAGGTTCTTCCACTGTTGATTCCTCCATAACTGAATCAACCTCATCCTGATCCCCTTCAGGTAGGTCGATCTCTGGGACTGTTCCTCCACTAACAGGCACTCTGAAGGAGGAGACGGAGATCGGACGCGCTTTTCCTGAGACAGGGAAGCAGCGATCAATGCTGTTAATCTCTCTTCCAATCCTCCCAGAGTTGAGGATAAAACCTCCTCTGTTATATATACAGGAGCAGGTGGACTGGGGACAGCCGCAGCACCAGGCATTCCTGCGGGGTTTCTACGGCTACTGACCTCTGACTTCTCAGGGGAGATTGGTGCAGTACAAGCATGCCCAATATCCTCAGAGCCCGATGGAGACCCCTTTGGCTTCCTGGAAGATCTATTTCCGGAGCGTCTGGACGACATATCCTTTAAGCACAAAGCTGAGGTATTCCCGTCGTCATACACCAATTTTGCTGGTAATAATCTAACACAGGTGCTGCTATATACCAGCTGGTGTCCACTAAAGTGCCTTTCTATGGGGATGCCTGCATCAACCGCCTCTGTGTGCCACTGTTTGCATCCAGCTGACACTTGTACTGTGTCTTTTAACTATGCTGGGACGCCCGCACATGCGCAGAAGCGCCGCGGCGCGCATCGAGCGTCATCCACCCGCCCCGCCCCTTTTTTTTCATAGGAGGCGCGTGCACGCGCCCGCGCGCGCGCCCATGCGCCATTGGCGCCCTTTTCGAAATCAAACAGGGGACTAGGAGCCAGGGCCCTTTTTGCCGGAGGGCCTGTGCGGTGGATGAGCGCAGCAACAGGGCAGAGGAAGTGGATTCCCACAGAGAAACTTACCAGCTGCCTGGATCTTTTGACTTGAGAAAACCAAAGATCCACATGACAAGAAAAATGGACTACAGCGGCCTCTAGTGGTTTAACACAGGTACCGCGGTCCCCCTTTTTTTTTTTTTTTTTCTTGACTACTATTAAAATTTTACATTTTCAGTAGTTACAGGCAAACACAGATATTTAGCGGGAATACCGTTAGGTAACAGACAGAAAGACAAATTAGGCTTGGGGGTCCCCCAATAGAACCAAGTTCCTGGGGGGCCCCACTTACCTGATCCCCACCGCAGGACTTTGTTTGGTCCACAGAAGTCCAAACTTCACCTATCACGGCAGGCATTGTAATTAAACCTTCAGGGACCGGGTTCCCAAGGATTCCACTCCCCTGGACCTGTATAGCACCCTGCACAGACAACATCTTGGTCGTGGGTATGACCAGAGCTCTGGATCCCAGGGTCCAGCCCTCCTAAGAGAAGCATTACAGGCAAAACCTTGCTCTTCTGCTGCAAGGCCCGGGTACCGACCGTTTAGCTATGAAGCTTTTTTGGTGGGATCCGGAACAGCTTACTAAGGCCCAAAAGAACCTGTACGCAAGCCCAGTGAAAACACATGTTACTCTTTGGCCAACACCTTAGACACTGGCAAAAAAACTGAGGTGCTCCCGGGTGGGAGGGGCTTATATAGGGGAGGGTACTTCCGGTTTGGAATTGGCCAGTGCCAACACCTGAAGGTAATCTATATAACCCATTAGTAATGACTAAGTCGCTCTGTGTCCCGTGATGTACGAAAAAGAAATAGCTAAAGACGAACCATATGGGAGGTTATCCAGTCACTGCGGGCCTCTCCGTCCGGAGAAGAACCCCCCCTGGTGACTAGACAACTGGTGGACCCACTCCCTCCCCTCATGTGAAAACCCTCCCCCTATATATATACCTAGTATACCCCAAGGGTCACCTATAGAGACTACAAAGGCCCCACGTATATTTCCTAAATTGCAGCAGCGTATGACTAAATCAGCATTCTTCGCTGCAGAAAAATGGGAAGCACACCTGAATGGATATCTCAAAACACACCCGTCCCGATCAATAGTCAGTTAGTCAAAGGGGCATATGTCATTGTTATTTATTGTAGGATGGTATTCCGGCAGGATCCGAGAAAGGATATATATATATATATATACACTGGTATCTTGATATAAAAGTTTATAAATGAAGGAAATCAAAAACCCAAGTTTTTAGGTAAAGGATGAAACCACATCCACTTCAGTCTTTATGCCAGTGAAAGGCTCATGCCGATATTAGGCAGAGAAGAAAAAGAGCTGGTGCAAAGAGGTTAATCTCTATGAAGGACTTTGTCTACAAATGGTTCCCAATCAATGGGTAAGCAGTCATGTAGTTTCCTAGATGCACCAAGCCAATTGTCAAGTGGTAATTCTTATCCTAAAGCGGTTGCTCTCAATAGTGTATGAAACAATCAGTAGATCTCAGGACATCCGTTGTGGCCACTGTTAGTGTTCCTGCACTCCGCAGGTAAACACTCTAGTAATGTTAAACAGATATACAGGACAGTATGTAATTTACTCACGGATCCTGAATAGATATCCGACCCGTGTAGTTCGGGGGTGGTTTGCTTCTCTCCAATCCAATTGATCCAATGAGCTAATTGCTCGGGGATCTCCCGATAGAGTTGGTCTGTGTATTGACGTCCTCAATAATCATTCATACTTCCATAAGTCACATAGATAGTAGCACTGAGATCTCTCAATGGGGTCAGTCTGTGTGACGTCTCCAGTAGATTTTCATACACTATTTGCAATAGTTTGTAGTATATAAATGATGAGAAATGATCCTTCCTCCCGAATCCTATATGTCTCGGTCCTTGTGGAATTTGTTGAATCCACGATAAAATGTTCAGGTAATGCTTCGTGGGAGCAATTGGGCAATACTCACTGAAGTTTGGGGACTGCTTGGGTAGGCATTAGGAGGGGTTATTCACCCCAGCAGTTTACAAGTTTCGTTCCGGACTACCGGAACTCAGACGAAGTTTTTAGGTAAAGGATGAAACCACATCCACTTCAGTCTTGATGCCAGTGAAAGGCTCATGCCGATATTAGGCAGAGAAGAAAAAAGAGCTGGTGCAAAGAGGTTAATCTCTATGAAGGACTTTGTCTACAAATGGTTCCCAATCAATGGGTAAGCAGTCACTGGGTGTTCATTGTACAGTATTTAGGCACTAGCGCCACTATTTACTTTAAGGTATAGGATAAATACGTCTTATATCTGTTTTATTTAAAGTGTCAGCTTTATTTATTTCATTTATTTTTCCTGGCGCAGTGGTGGGACTTCAAGTGTGGGCGTCTTGTAGACCATCAATTCCTTGGACTTCATGGCTTGGTTTGTGCTCTGCACTGTTAACTATGGGACCTTATATAGACAGGTGTGTGCCTGTACATGTGATTTTTTCAGTTTTTAATAAATTTGCAAAGATTTCAAACAAACTTCTTTCACTTTGTCATTATGGGGTATTGTTTGTTGAATTTTGAGGAAAATAATTAATTTAATCCATTTTTGAATAAGGCTGTAACATACCAAATGTGGATAAAGTGAAGCGCTGTGAATACTATCCCGGGTGCACTGTATTTTCCCCACTGTATATGGTTTCTGAACCAATTAAGTGATGAAGCACAGTATTCATCAGAGGTTGGTTTAAGACTTGGTCCACACTGATGTGATGGCAAAGTCGTAGGACATTGCCCTGCGACTTCCTTCCAAATTAATCAGACTTGGATGCCATTTAGGAGCCTGTACAAGGGCTGAAACCGCACCCAAGCTGGACCAAAGTAGTGCAGGAACCTTTTCTAAAGTCAGAGCGACTTGTGTAGTATCAGTTAGGACAGCTCTCATAGGGAAACACTGAATTTGAGATGTCATGCGACTTGGGGTCTCACAAGTCAGATCCCATGTTGCAGCAGGGTAAACTGAGCCTTGGGAGGCTTCATCACTTAATTTGTTTTGTGCCATATATACATTGTATCCTCAATTTAGTCCATGCACGTTATTTCCTATCCTTAAGCCCTGATGAAGGGAGCAAGTTTTTGACCCCCGGATGGTATTGGCTCTCTTCCACCTGATTTTATAGGTGGAAAAAAATGTGTATCCGAACTCTTAATTTGTAGTTTGTGCTTCAATGCCAAATCCATTTATTTGAAGGTTTTTTTTTTTATTGCTGTGTGACCCCACAGGGAAAGTTTACTTCCACTTTCGGTGTGGTCACTGGAGGCAGGAAGTAAGGGAAATGCTTTCAAAGAGGATACAGACAAAAAAGGGTTCTGTCCCCTCCCCATTTCATCCAATCAAAAAAAAAGGTAATAGGAGGATAGCATTTTGGATTTGTACCTGCAGTGTATCACAGTACACTTGACACTGGCTCCTGGCATCCTTTTGAAATGCTAGTTACCTGGCTGTGTTCCACCAAAGTGATAATAAACCCTCAGTTTTTTAACCACTTAACGACCGCCCCATGTACATATACGTCGGCAGAATGGCACGGACAGGCACAATCACGTACCTGTACGTGACTGCCTTCGCGCGGGTGGGGAGCCGCCCCCCACGGTACATGCGGCGGTCGTTAAGCTGTAGGAGCGATCCGGGATGAGGGGGCGGCCATTGGTTTCTGGCCACCCCCCTTAGGTTCACCGGCAGGTTTTTATAGCGTCAGGTACCCTCATATATTATCTAATAAAGGTATTAACCCCCTGATTGCCCCTAGAGTTAACCCTTTCACCAGTGATCACCGTATAAGTGTCACTGGTGACACTGGTTAGCCAGTTAGTTATTTAGGTTCCCCGTCAGGTTTTTATATAGCGTCAGGTACCCCCATAGATTACCTAATAAAGGTTTTAACCCCCTGATTGCCCCTAGTTAACCCTTTCACCAGTGATCACTGTATAAGTGTTACGGGTGTCACTGGTTAGTTAGTTTGCTTTTTATAGCATCAGGGCACCCGCCTTATATAACCCAATAAAGGTTTAACCCCCTGATCGCCTAGCGGGTGATATCAATTAGGTTTTAGGGTCAGAGAGGGTCTGCGTCGCCCCAGGCAGCGTCAGGTTAGTGCCAGTAGCGCTAACATCCACACGCAAAACATACACCCCCCTTAGTGGTATAGTATCTGAACAGATCAATATCTGATCTGATCAGATCTATACTAGCGTCCCCAGCAGTTTAGGGTTCCCAAAAACGCATTGTTAGTGGGATCAGCCCAGATACCTGCTAGCACCTGCGTTTTGTCCCTCCGTCCAGCCCAGGCCACCCAAGTGCAGTATCGATCGGTCACTGTCACTTACAAAACACAACACACATAACTGCAGCGTTCGCAGAGACAGGCCTGATCCCTGCGACTCCAGTGCTGTAGGAGGTGATTTCACCACCACAGTTAAAAAAAAGAGCATATATGCCGAAGCATGGGGACAGCAGGGGCGGAGGAGCGATTTTGTTCCTAATGCCGCGTACATACAGTCAAAATTCCAACAGAGGCTTGCCCGTGGAAAAGTCAGACCATGTGTACGCGGCATAACTTTTGCGGGAGGATGCCCCCATGCTTCGGCATATATAAATGGTGCATGTATGCCCATCATTAGAAGTGGGTGGATGAAGGGAGGTATTCTAATGGTGGGCATACCCACCGATCAATCTCTTTTTCGTTCAGCCAAAAGGCTGCATGAAAAAAAAGATTACAATACATGTCCAACAAGGACCAGCAACAGACTGGTATGTTGCTGGACTTTGAATGGTTATACCAGAATGATGCCTGCGGGTTTAGGCATTATCTTGGTATCATTATTTTCAGCCAGCGGCCGGCTTTCATGTAAAAGCAATTCTAGCGGCTAATTAGCCTCTGGACTGCTTTTACAAGCAGTGGGAGGGAATGTCCCCCGTCCCCCCCTGATATAAACAGCGCCATTGGGAAAGCATTTTATCACACCGATCTTGGTGTGGTCAGATGCTTTGAGGGCAGAGGAAAGATCTAGGGTCTAATAGACCCCAATTTTTTCAAAAAAAAGAGTACCTGTCACTACCTATTGCTATGATAGGGGAAATTTACATTCCCTGAGATAACAATAAAAATGCTAAAAATAAATAAAAAATGGAAGGAACAGTTTAAAAAAAAAAAAAAAAAAGGAAAATAAATACCGGTAATGGAAAAAAAAAAAAAAAAAGCACCCCTGTCCTGCTCTGCTCTTGCGCAAAGGTGAACGTAAGCATCGGTCTGGCGTCATATGTAAACAGAAATTGCACCATGCATGTGAGGTATCACCACGAAGGTCAGACCGGGGGCAGTAATTTTAGCAGTAGACCTCCTCTGTAAATCTAATGTGGTAAACTGTAAAGGCTTTTAAAAATTTATGTAGTTTGTCGCCACTGCGCATTTGTGCGAAATTTTAAAGCATGTCGTGTTTGGTATCCATGTACTCGGCCTGAGATCATCTTTTTTATTTCATCAAACATTTGGACAATATAGTGTGTTTTAGTGCATTAAAATAAAAAAGTGTATTTTTTCCCCAAAAAATGCGTTTGAAAAATGGCTGCGCAAATACTGTGTGGGGAAAAAAAAATGCAACACCCACCATTTTAATCTGTAGGGCCTTTGCTTTAAAAAAATATATAATGTTTAGGGGTTCAACTTAATTTTATTGCAAAAACAATATATGTTTTCATGTAAACAAAAAGTGTCAAAAAGGGCTTTGTCTTCAAGTGGTTAGAAGAGTGGATGATGTGTGACATGAGCTTCCTAATGTTGTGCATAAAATGCCAGGACAGTTCAAACCCCCCCAAATGACCCCATTTTGGAAAGTAGACACCCCAAGCTATTTGCTGAGAGGCATGTCGAGTCCATGGAATATTTTATATTTTGACACAAGTTGCGGGAAAGAGACATTTTTTTTTTTTTTTGCACAAAGTTGTCACTAAATGATATATTGCTCAAACATGCCATGGGCATATGTGGAATTACACCCCAAAATACATTCTGTTGCTTCTCCTGAGTACGGGGATACCACATGTGTGAGACTTTTTGGGAGCCTAGCCGCGTACGGGACCCCAAAAACCAATCACCACCTTCAGGCTTTCTAAGGGTGTAAATTTTTTATTTCACGCCTCACTGCCTATCACAGTTTCGGAGGCCATGGAATGCCCAGATGGCACAAACCCCCCCCCCCAAATTACCCTATTTTGTAAAGTAGAAACCCCAAGCTATTTGCTGAGAGGTATGGTGAGTATTTTGCAGATCTCGCTTTTTGTCACAAAGTTCGGAAAATTTAAAAAATATTATTATTTTTTTTTTTTTTCTTTCTTCATTTTCAAAAACAAATGAGAGCTGTAAAATACTCACCATGCCTCTCAGCAAATAGCTTGGGGTGTCTACTTTCCAAAATGGGGTCATTTGGGGGGGTTTTGTGTTATTTTGGCATTTTATGGCCTTCGAAACTGTGATAGGTAGTGAGGAGTGAAATCAAAAATTTTGCGCCCTTAGAAATCCTGAAGGCGGTGCTTGGTTTCCGGGGTCCCGTACGCGGCTAGGCTCCCAAAAAGTCCCACACATGTGGTATCCCCGTACTCAGGAGAAGCAGGAAAATGTATTTTGGGGTGCAATTCCACATATAACCATGGCATGTTTGAGCAATATATCATTTAGTGACAACTTTTTGTAAATTTTTTATTTATTTTTTGTCATTATTCAATCACTTGGGACAAAAAAAAAATATTCAATGGGCTCAACATGCCTCTGAGCAATTTCCTTGGGGTGTCTACTTTCCAAAATGGGGTCATTTGGGGGGGTTGTACTGCCCTGCCATTTTAGCACCTCAAGAAATGAGATAGGCAGTCATAAATTAAAAGCTGTGTAAATTCCAGAAAATGTACCCTAGTTTGTAGACGCTATAACTTTTGCGCAAACCAATAAATATACCCTTATTGACATTTTTTTTACTAAAGACATGTGGCTGAATACATTTTGGCCTAAATGTATGACTAAAATTTAGTTTATTAGATTCTTCTTATAACAAAAATTTGAAAATATAAATATTCCGTTTATATCGCAAAAAATAAAAAAATCGCAGAGGCATTCAAATATTATAAAAAGAAAGCTCCATTTGTGGGAAGAAAAGGACGCAAATTTCATTTGGGTACAACATTGCATGTCCGCACAATTTACAGTTAAAGCAGCGCAGTGCCAAATTGTAAAAAACACCTCTGGTCTTTATGCTGCGTAATGGTCCGGGGCTTAAGTGGTTAAGCACTTTCAACAACGGATTTAATCACTTCTTTATCTTTTACTCCTTACCTGTGTTCCTGTTTAATATGATTGCTGCCCCAGGTTTAATGTTTTAGGAGGGCTCCTTTCGCTTGCAGCATCCAATGGAGCCACCATTTCATGCAGGGACTAGATAGATCTCTCTCTACACTGTGTGTATCAATAGAAACACACAGCCCCTTAGCCTAGAATGACCAGTCACTCCCTCGCTCCTCCCATCTTCTCCAAGCTAACAGACTGGCTCCAGACTGCATTGTCCACTGTTAACACTGGAAGTTCATGGAAGCAGCACCGAGAGCAGACTCCAGCAGCAGTGAAAGTTGTAAGCTGCAACTGCCACAGTAAGAAGGGAATGATCTTTTATTGTGCTCAATATGTTAAGCCAAAAACCCTAAAAGGTCAATACTACTTTAAACATTTTTGAAGCATAGACCTGAAACAAGTGTAGCGGGTATGCACTTTTAAATCTGGTGAGGACACAGTGATGCATAGTTCCCTGCGGCCCAGCAGGTGGCGCTGTCATTTTGGGCCGGGGTTGAACCATCACTGCAGTGCCGTACCCTTTGTGACCTCTCGCAGCGGTTGTACGGCGGGGCGGGGAACCCGTCGTGCTTGCTGGGAGAGGGTATAAAGGGGGCGGACATCTTCGCCACGAGGTGGAGTCCCAGGCACCTTCAGCCTGAGGGCTACGGTGCGGTCGGTGTCCAGGCGGCCTAGGCCTGGACACTTGGAGTTCGTGTTCCACCCCAGACACCTTCAGTCTAGGGTGAGGTGCTCAGCCGGAGGCCTGGGGCCCAGTGCCTTCCGCTGGGTCCCGCGAGGGAGGGATTGTCCTAGGGGGCCCCGGGAGTGGGGCACCCGAATCCAGAGGCGTAAGGGACCGGAGGAGGGACTCACCCAAAGACCTGGTGCAGCAGATTGCCAGTGCCGGGTGAACCTCTGGAGACCGCCCGGAGGGATATCTCTTCCGAACAGGGGCCAAGTTCAGAGAGGAAGTTCAGTCCATGTTCAATGACCGGTGGCAGCGGTCCAACTATTTAACTCAGGTCAGTGGCAGAGACCTGCTATTAGGCCTGTGGCAGGGGCCTCAACAGTTCATCCGGTCGGTGGCAGCGACCAAAACTCACGGTCGGTGGCAGAGACCGTGCGCCAGGCCTATTCGCTAGCAAAGGAATAGGAGAGTTCAGTTGTGCCTGGGCCTACTTGTCCCCACACCCCCATGTTCGTCTGTTATTGGAAGTTCAACTGATTGTGTTCACTGCATTGTACGAGAAATAAAGGAGTGTTGGACTTTCGATTGGTGTGGGGCTCTATTATTGGCAGACACATCTTCACAGAACAACTGAGGCTTCGTATGCAGTGGACAGACCCGGAGGTAATTGAATTAACTCTGCTTGAACCTCATACACATACGAGGGGAGAGCTTGGCGTAGTGTTCCTGCACTCTCCTCTCCCAGGTACCCCTAGACACAAGTCCCTCACACGAGGAAACACAGAGAGGGAGAGGGTGGCTCCGCTACACAAGCAAGAACCAAAATAAAATACATATTTTCTTCTGTCTGTACTTGTTCCAGGCCAGCCACTCAAAAAATGCTCCATCCAATGCTCTAACCCCAAATAATTTTTCATGATGGGTTTACTTTAAGGCACCTACAGGCTTGACATTCATCTGACTTGGATGGTTACAGTTAGATTAAGAAATTCCCCCTTGTCTGTACATCCTCCCCACCCCACAGACATGGACAAGCATTCCTTGGGGAAGAAACAATGGGCAGGGCTGGATTTTCCTGGCTGATTGCTGTGGTAACACCCCTTACAGCCCCACCATTACCCAACCCTCTATAGATCTTTCATTAGGCTGGGTTCACACTGATGCAGCCGCGGGTGCCAGCAGGGGGTCCGGTGCGTCTCTGTACACCAAGTCAGGTGCAAATCAGGTCCAAATTTTTGCCTGAAATCACACCTGAAACAGAGCCAAAGATGCACAGGACCCTTTTCCAATAGGACCGCGGCCTCCCCTAAGCCATGTGAACCGACTCTATTTTGAGCTGGTCACAGTCTCCTGTCATGCAAATTGGATGCAGGGAAACCCTCATCCAATTTACATAAGTGTGAACCCGTCCTAAGAGATCATTTGGCATCCTTAACATATAAGCACAAGCTGCCATCTAAAATCTGCAGGCCACTTTATCTGGAGATACTTACTCCACACATCACCCAGCATTCTATAGGTCACCCCTTTTATATTGGGGAGTAGCATAAAGCCTCATTGCTTGCCGGCTACATAACCAACACGTGTCTGGAGAGCCAGCTGTGTTTTGCCTTTAAAAGGGGCACCCAAACTTCTCACAGGCTTCTTTTATTTTTACAAATGGCAAACTATGCTGCTGAAGTAGTCCTCTGCTGGTGTAGGGTGCACTTTGGTGCCCTGGATGTTAACCACTTAAGGACCCCCTCCAGTAGATATACGTCGGCAGAATGGCACGTACAGGCACATCAACGTACCTGTATGTCGCCTTTAACTGCCCGACATGGGGGTCGCGCGCGCCGGCGAGCTCGCGAGCCCGCTAATTTCCCCGTGAGTCGGACCGCAGGTCCCGCGGACTCGATCACTGCGGGGATCCCCGCGATCGTCTCACGGAGGGATGGAGCGGGGAGATGTTAGTGTAAACACAACATCTCTCCGCTCGCCTACTGACACTGTCACTGATTTCCGCTCTGTGTAATCAGAGCGGAGATCAGTGACGTGTCACTCGTAGCCACGCCCCCTAACAGTAGTATTTGCACCCTTAGGCACACTTAACCCCTTCAGCACCCCTAGTGGTTAACCCCTTCACTGCCAGTGTCATTTTTACAGTAACCAGTGCGTTTTTATAGCACTGATCGCTGTAAAAATGACAATGGTCTCAAAAATGTGTCAAAAGTGTCCGATGTGTCCACCATAATGTCACAGTCATGAAAAAAATCACTGATCGCTGCCATTACTAGTAAAAAATAATTAATAAAAATGACATAAAACTATCCCTTATTTTGTAAAGACTATAACTTTTGCGTAAACCAATCAATAAATGCCGATTGCGATTTTTTTTTACCAAAAATATGTAGAAGTATACGTATCGGCCTAAACTGAGGAAAATTATTTTTTTTATATATATTTTTGGGGGATATTTATTATAGCAAAAAATATTGAATTTTTTTCAAAATTGTCGCTCTATTTTTATTTATAGTGTAAAAAATAAAAACCGCAGAGGTGATCAAATACCAAAAGAAAGCTCTATTTGTGGGAAAAAAAAGGACGTCAGTTTTGTTTGGGAGCCACATCGCACGACCGCGCAATTGTCAGTTAAAGCGACGCAGTGCCGAATCGCAAAAAGGGGCCTGGTCATTAACTAGCCAAAATGGTCCGGGGCTTAAGTGGTTAAAGGACTTTGACCATCAATGCCTGAAGTTCCCAAAGGTGTGACAATTAGGAAATTGTCAGCCAGTGAAAGTTCACCTTTTATTTCTAATTTACCAAATTCTCTGTTCTGCTAACAAATCAATTGTACAGCCGCCACAACAGATTGGAAGCTCTTGTGAATTCATCATTAGCTCTCTTTTGGTTGACATTAAGAGATATTACAGAGGTATGCAATGAGTAGACATGGCTACCCCCATTATTCATACTTTATACAGTAATTACAAACTATATATAGAAACAAGGTTCTCACAACATTAGAGTACAATGATAAGATTATTATCCTCAAACTCATCACATTTATATCTAAAAATAAAAACTACAATGACTCTGAGTTCCCGTCCTTGTGCCATGTTGGTAAATAAGGCCAGTGTGTGACGGTGATGAGAGGACAGGATAGGACACTCACACTGGCAGTTTGTAGTGCTGACAGTAGGACAGATATGCAGAGGTGGCAGTTGGAGGGTTAATGCGCCGGGGCAAAGGCAGAGATGGGAGCTTTCTGGTTTGTCTCAGTAAGGGAAGTGTGTTCAGGCCTGATTAGAGGGATGGCTTCCTCTGTTCCCATAACCTCCAGACCCCCAGTGGCCCGACTGTTTAAAGCTGCCTGCTAGTTTTTTTTTTCCTTTATTTTATGCCTGTTTATATTTGAGAAGGGGGAGGAGAGAAGAGAGCCAGCACCCTCCCACTCAATCGCCGGGTCCCCTCACCCAGATCCTACCCAGCCCCATTCATACATCTCTCAAATATGCACTAGTCCAACGAAACTGAATGTCTCTGCAAGAAGGAACAATTTCCACACAACGACTCGCTGCGCTTTTATTTTAAAATGTCTCATATCACTTACACCAGTCTCTGCACCAGAAGAGCTTACACTCTAATGTCCCACCAGTCACACATTATTATTATTATTATACAGCTCTGCCTTACAGAAAACACTTGCACTCTAAAGTCACGCCACAGTCACATAGTTATATAGATGTATAATAATAATGGGACTTTAGAGTGTAAGCTCCTCTGGTACAGAGACTGATGTGACTGGTTCAGTGTTTGCTCTCTGTACAGCACTACAGAATATGTCAGAGCTATATAAATAAAACATAATAGAGTGCCAGTATGATGGGGACATTCGAGTATATGTTCATCTAGTACAGAGACTGATGTGACTGGCTCAGCATTCTCTGTACAGCACTGTACATGGTGAATATGTCAGGGCCATATAAATGTATAATAATAATAGTGTGTGACTGGGGGACATTAGAGTGTAAGCTCCTCTGGTACAGAGACAGATGTGACTGGTCAGTGTTCTCTGTAAAGCACTGTGGAATATGTCCGAGCCATACAATGTATAAAAATAATAATAGTGTGACATATTCCGCAGTGCTGTATAAAGAATACTGAGCCAGTCACATCAGAGGAGCTTACACTCTAATGTTCTGTAGTGCCCTGCTCCTGATGACCAGGCGCTATGTTCAAATTTAGTGGGTGTCTGAGCTGGTAGTTAGCTCAGACTTGTAAAATTAAGGATAAATCAGCCTCTGTTCCAGCTATGGCTGTGTTTGGAAGGATTTCCCACTGTTTGCCTGTAGGTGGCGTTACCACCCGAACACAAACAGGCCAGGGTGCATTGGGTGTTTTTCCCCGGGAACAGCTCAGTGGGGAGTGGTCTCCTCGCTGAGCATGCTGGGGAAGGATACTTAAGGGGCAGACGCCATTTCTTGGGGCTCTTCTTCGGCTCGTGGCCCGAGGCATGTGTTACTGGAATTTCAGCCGCGGAGCCACGTTGGCCCGAGGCTGCATCTATGCCAGGTAGGCCCAGTTGTCCTGACTGGGGCCTGCACTTGAAGGTGATCCTGTGCTGTCCGTCCTGCGGGAGGAAGCCACTCAATGGAGGAAACCAGGGGAGGACCTGGCCTGGAGAGGACCAAGCGGAAGGCTGGTATCTCGGGAGAGGCCTGGTAACTTTATTGGAGGATGCACCACAGCCTATGTTACCTTACAGTCTGCTGGGATTGGCTTAAAGGCTCTAAGACTGTAAGGCTGGATATTCGAGTACTGAATCCTGTGGCAGAGGATGATTGAACAAGTTCATCTCTAATTCAGGGAGTCTGTGGCAGAGACTGTTAACCTGTTTTTGAAGGTGCATCATTTTGGCTGCTAGGCCAGGTGAGAGGGGCCTATCCGGGTGAGCAATACCCACTAGAAGTAAAGTGGTGAATGTGACTTTGAAACTTAGAAACTTCCCAGTGATCTGCATTGTGTGCCTGAACCTTCCCCTAATCCTCCGTCCCTTCACTTATGCAAGTTGTTGTGGAATAAAGCCTAAAAAGAAAGGATTATAACTTGTGTGGACATTGAAGTTTCTATAGACTCTCATCTCATCCCCTAGACAACGAAAGGTGAGGTAACGTGCAAGGCCCAAACGTAAACCAGCAGCTCCTACGGGGGTATCGCTACAGTTCTGAAGCTGATTATCCGAAAAAAAGTTGTAGGACTAGACTGGAACACTACACAAACACAAAGAGAATGTAGAAACTCCTTGCTGGTGGTGTGTGTCTGGGAACTCAGGACTTGTGTCAAAGCTCCCAACTGTCCCTGATTTCGAGGGACTGTCCCTGATTTGGAACAAAGTCCCTCTGTCCTCCTCATTTGTCCCTCATTTTGGTCTGATCTATATAGTTGTATAAAAAATGCACTATTTAACTTTCAAAAAGTGTTTCCCAGTGCTAAACCTTTCATCCAATTTCTAAATTACTGCATTTGTACATCTCAAAAGCCAGTATAAAGGAATAGTAGTGGCAATAAAAAAGCACTTGTGAGTTTAAAAAATATATATTTTTTGTACAATTCTCCTTTAAGGGGGTGTGTCCTATGCCTACATACTTTTGCTAATAGGTGTCCCTCGTTCTCATCTCAGAAAGTTGGCAGGTATGGTTGTGTGGCAAAACAAAGCGACTGTACAGCCCTTATGCCAGTACTGTTCCCCCCAAAATCCTCAGAATACAGTGATGTCATCAATGGCACCCTAGAAAATAGACCAGCTGTGTGTTTATGCTGGTCTCTTGTCCCCTCTCAGTGTCCCCTAACCTTCACACATACACTTGTACTCTTCTTTGGCCTTCCCTTCTTTCCCACCAGTTAGGGCCTTATCCCCCCATCCACCCCCCAATCTCCGCACAGCTGCAATGCTCCCAGCTGATGCCTTTAATGGAGGCCTGGGGCCTGCGTCACTTCTAAACACCGCACATCTGGAGAGGCCGATTCATGGTGAAATGAATGGGCTGTGAGCGAGTCATTCCAAAGGCTGGGAAACTCAGCAAGAGAGGGATGGCGGGGGCTCTGCACTCCCCCTGAACATGAAGGATAAAAATAACTCCGCATGGAAAATATGCAGAATGCAAAAGGTATACGCCGAGAGTATGCAAGCCTGTTACAGGGTAAACAGAATGATTAGGAAAGAAAGACATCACATTGTTATCAAAAGATAAAAACATTTTCTCTGCAGCAACCTATCCAGGGCGTCCACCCGAGACTTGTGTTAATGTTCTTAGCGTAGATACAATCTCGGAAAACTCATAAAAGACTTATGTTCATGTCATTTTATAAAGCTCTGGTGATTCTGCCATGGAGATTGTTGCTCAGTCACTTCCTGTTATGGAAAAGCTCTGTCCTTGTCTCCCAATTGTGCTTCTTTGTTGTCACCCAATCACACAGGCTTCCAAAAGAGCCTACTAGTGACTGTTTCTACACACATTACACAGGCATGGTCCACTATTGTCACCATCAGAAAAACCCTTTGGAGAAATGCCATGCAGCCATTGTTGGGGTTTATGTAGTTAAAAAGTTGCTGCAAAGAGGCTGAATGAGATCAGCAGCACTAAGATGTAACAAAGAATGAAATAAAAGGGTAAAACAAGGATTTTTTAAAGACAACTGTTTATTAATACACAGTTCTCAGACAAATTAATTAGGGTTTACTTTAAAGACCAAGTTCTCTTTTAATGAAAAAAAATAAATGCACATCATTTTCCAGGAAAAAAAAATGGCATATATTTTTTTCCCTATAGGTGCCTGTAAAGCAATACACCCACAATCAGTTTAATCATGGGTGCAATGTCTCTCTTCCTCCAGGAAGGAATTGACAATGAACTACAAATGCTCTGATTACGTCACTCCTAGTCCATTGAAATCTTCAAGTCTGTCTGCTGTGGATCTCTGTGAATGAATGATGCGGCTGTCCAAAGCTGGCTAATGTGAGATAGCAATTGTTGCTGCTGGCTGACTAGGAGTAAAAACTAGCCCTGGAAAAAAATTCATACCAGCCCCATAGCATTTTTATACCGGCCCAACAGCAAACGTCATTATTTTCTTGTTCATAAAAGGGAAAACAATGCATTTTAAAGCACATTTGAAGAGTGTATTATATATAGAGAAGACAGATATGAAAGCACATAGGGCTAGGGATATATATATATAAATAAATAAAAGCAAATTCCAGTTAAAAGTGGTCAATCATCAAGGGGGACCCCAGGAACTCTGGGAACGTGGGGGGAGGGGGACTCTGTTGACCAGAGAACACCTTCCGCAGAAAGAATACACTAAGGTAAGGGGGGTAAGTTTACTAATATAGGGGGAAACCTTTATATGAGAACACCCCCTTACATTGTTGTATTCACTCCCCCCCCCTTCCATCAGTGACCCCCCCCCCCTGGACTGGCCTTGTGGCGCTGTCACTGACCTCCTCTCAGGTGTACCGTGGATCAGTCAGTCAGCTCCAGCTCTGGTTTTACCCTATAGTCTCCTCTCCACAGTCCACACATGTCTGACTTCTCCCATGACCCCCATCCTGGCAGCACTCCGTCTCTTGACTCCTCTCCAGACTCCCTCAGAGACTGCAGACATTATATAAGACAAGAGATGGTTAGAGGTGGCAGACATGATACAAGAGATGTCAGAGACTGCAGACATGATACAGGAGATGGTCAGAGACTGGGGACATGGTACAAGAGATGGTCAGAGAATGCAGACATGGTACAGGAGATCAATGCAGCCTCATCAGTGCCCATCAATGCAGCCTCACTGTGCCCATCATTGCAGCCTCACTGTGCCCATCAAATGCAGCTTTACAGTGCCCACCAATGCAGCCTCACTGTGCCCGTCAATGCAGCCTCACTGTGCCCGTCAATGCAGCCTCACTGTGCCCGTCAATGCAGCATCACTGTGCCCATGTATGCAGCCTCACTGTGCATATGAATGCAGCTTTACTGTGCATATGAATGCAGTCTTACTGTCCATAAGTATGCAGCATCACTGTGCATATGAATGCAGCCTTACTGTGCATATGAATGCAGCCTTACTGTGCATATGAATGCAGCCTCACTGAGCATATGAATGCAGCCTTACTGTTCATAAATGCAGCCTTACTGTCCATGAATGCAGCCTTAATGAGCATATGAATGCAGCCTTACTGTTCATGAATGCAGCCCATGAATGCAGGCTTACTGTGCATAAATGCAACCCATGAATGCAGCCTTACTGTCCATGAATGCAGCCTCACTGTAATCTAATGCAGCCTTACTGAGCCGATCAATACAAGATACTTGCCTGGATCACACACACCAGGAATCTCCGGCGCTGTTTGTGAGAGCTGGGTCTGTGTTTGGCTGTGCTGCCTGTAGGAAGGTCCCGCCCCTCTAGACCTGCTTGTGTGATAGTAGATGGGAACACTGATTCAATCAGTGTTTCGCCTATCACACAAGTCGGTCTAGGGGGGCAGGACCTTCCTACAGGCAGCACAGCCGAACACAGACCCAGCTCTCACACACAGCGCGGGAGATGCCTGGTGTGTGTGATACATAGGAGAGAGATAGAGGGAGGGGAGCGCTGCAGTCAGCCGCAGCTCAAAGCAGCCCCAGGACAGGCAGCCTACCGGGACCAGTCCGGCTGATGATGGGCAGGGTTCATTTTGGGTAGTGTCTGTATGGGGATCGCTGCTCAACCCAACCAGCTTGTGTAATCCAAGAGTAAGAAGCGGCCTCAGCCTATGGGTCCCACTATATGACTAATCCCTGGTAGGCGGAGTGAAACGCGTCAGTGGGTGTAATTTAGTAGAGACACACAGGCTTTGGCTGCTTCTCACTCTTGGATTACACGGGTTGGCTAGGTTGAGCGGCGATCCCCATACAGGCACACAATTGGCAGATGGATACCGCCAGCCCCTCGTTAACCCTGAAGATCTTCAGCAGAGGTCTATCCCTGCTTGGGCGGCACCACAATCTATGTTCATATTGGGCTGTGTCTTATGTGCTTGGGTTATGTGAGATGAGTGCTGTTAAGCCTAGTACACACGGGCTGAATGTTGGGTGGCATCGGCTCGATAGAAACATTCGGCCTGTGTGTAGGGCGACTGGTCTGCCAGAAGCCAGCCATTCACCCAGTTTCTGTTGAAGGGTCATGACCGAAAAGGGTCTGCCGTCTGGCTCATAATGTTCTCACTGGGGGGCCATCCCCCTGCCAGAACACAATAGCACAGCATGGGAGATTGCTGTACTAACATCGGATTGTAAAGCCTAGTACGCATGGGCCAAATAATGCCAGCTCAATAGAAACCAGCCAACATTCGGCCCGTGTGTATGGCAGCCGGCCCGACAGAAGCCCCGACCTGACCTTTCAGTTTTTTCCATTCAACCTGCTTGGTTGAATGAAAGAAAAACTAGTAGTGTGTACTAGGCTTAAAGCCAAAAAAACTGACATTTCAGGTTTGAGTCGCTGTACTAACTATTCAACGTTAGTACAGTGATCTCCCCCACTGAGCTATTGTGTTCTGACAGGGGGGTGCCCCCCCGCCAGAACACTCCAGTCAGCGACTGAGAGCGCTGATTAGGAGCCGGTCGGCTGCTGGTTTTCCAGCATGCTCGTCTGACAGAAGCTGGTCAAACGGCCGCCTCCTGACGGACCAGCTGCCATACACACAGGCCGAATGTCGGACAGTTTTTATTGAACCCACCGATGTGCCCAGCTTTCTGCCCCTTTGTACTAGGCTTTAGAGCTGGTGCTGTTGGTACTAGGGGATATCTTCCGAGTGATATTAATGATGATTAATGTAAGATGATGGGTGCCGTTAGTGCTGGTTGAGGTCTTACTGGTGATTCAGGTTTCCATTCTTTATTACATGTCAGTGCTGCAAATCTCCTGCAGCCTCCTATCTATAATGCAGTCAGGACAGCTTTCCTGATGGTGATAACAGAGGGCCATGACTGCATAATATGTGTGGAAATAGCCACTTGTCTCCATCAAAAATCCCACATGGGGACAGAGCATTCTCACCCAATAACAAGACCTTTATGACAGGATCACCAGGGATTATAGTAACAAGCTGCATTTTTAAAAAAGATGGAAAATGATTTTTGTAAATTCATGTTAAAGCTTTATACAAGATTTTAGTAATTGGCTTTAAAATACCCATGTTGCATAATCCAGCCTTAACATTGCCCATTAAGACAGCACCCATCACCAATGTCACATCACCCAGCATTTATTTTGCCCATAAGACTTTCCGCCAACCTCATATCACCAAGCGTAAAACATCAGTCAGCGCCAATCTGGCATCAGTCAGCATTAGTATCTACTGTAAGACGTCGGTCAGTGCCAATCTCACATCATCCAGCATTATTATTGCTCATAAGTGCCTTGCATCGCCCATAAGACACCAGCCACTGCCAATTCTGCAACACCAAGCCTTTAATACACCGTTTTCTCCCGTAAGACATCAGCCAGTGCCAGTCTTGCATCAGCTCGTGTTTATATTACCCACTGTTAATACTGCCCATAAGACATCAGCCACTGCCAATCTCGTGTTGCCCAAGGTTACTTTATCTATCCTCAATCTTGCATTGCCCATAAAACACCAACCACACCCAATCTTGCATCACCCAGCCTTAATATTCTCCTTAAGAAAGCATTATTATCTTACAAAATGTGGTTATAAAAAGAAAAAGATTTGCGCTAGGTGCAAAAATTTCATAAAAAATTAATGAAAATGAATAAATCCCAGACGGAAACCCTGCTGCTAAACACCAGAACCTTGATATAAGGTACAACAAGAAATATATATACAAAAACTTTTTGTATATATAGCATTATTATCTTCCATAAGACATTAGCCAGTGCCAGTCCTGCATCGCCTTGTGTTTAGATTGCTCGTTAGACTTGTGCACAACGGAAAAATTTGTTTAGTTTCGGTTAGTTTCTTGTGCACAACGGAAAAATTTGTTTCGTTTCGGTTCGTTTCTTTTCGGTCCTGTTGATTCGTAATCGTTCGTAATTTTGCTAGACAGGATTTTTCGTGTTCGGACTAATTCGTATTTTCGCAAGCGACATTTTTCGTTGAATCGGAATGATTCATATTAATGTAAGCCTTATTTTTAGTTGATTTATAATCCGTACTTTCGGTAGAGTACATTGTTTTTCGTTGATTCTGGACACAACTCTTACTTTCATAACTTTTTTTGGGTACGTTGATTCGGAATTTTCCGTGTCTCTCTCACAATGACGCTGCCTATTATGCCTAATGTGCTTCGAATGGATTTTTACTTTTCTAAATACATAGCGGTTATTTGTAACGATTCGAAATCTCGTATTTTACTTTTGTTTTTTTACATGCGGCTATAGCCTCCGCCCCTGTACACCATTTTGAGAGGGAGTTCAGCACGGTGAGGGAGAAGCAGAGAGCAGAGCAGAGTGTTATTGTGCTTCGAAAGGATTCGTACATTCGTAACTTTTTTCATAAAGAATTATGCCGAAGACATTCGGGCATTCACTATTTGCGATATAATTTATTTCGGATTCGGTTTTATTCGTAATTGCTTTGTTCGTAATTCGAATGCTTCCGAATGTCCGAAAGTTGCTAAATTCAGACGAATTTCAATTCGTTACGAAATGAATTGCACAAGCCTATTGCTCGTAAGACTTTGTGTTAATCTCCCAAGGCCCAGCATTTCTATTGCTAATTAGGCAGCTCCCATTGCCCATAACACTTATGCCAGTGCCAGTCTTGTATCTCCCATTGTTACTATAGCATGTAAAACTTTGACCAGCACCAATCATGGTTTGTCCTGCATTAATATCACCCATAATGGTGGCCATACACGTACCAATCTGATTAAACCATTCCTCACAGGATCAGACAATGTGATTGAATCCATGGATCAAAAAGACACATACTGTGTCATCAATTTTTAGCAAAACCAATCAAGCTCATATGAAAGATTCTGATTGGTCTGGACGAAAAAAATATGACTATAGGAAAGTAGATAAATCTATATGATCGTTAAATGTATAGCGCATCAAACAATCTTTTCGATACTCCAATTATATTTTAATCAGTAAAACGATTTAGAGTACGATCGTAGATACAATTGTTCTGTGGATGGCCACCATAAAACATCAGCCAGCCCCAATCTTGTATTGCCCAGTGTTAATATTGCCCATAAGACATCGGCCATCGCTAGTCTCGTGTCGTTCAACGCTCATAGTGACTGCCTGGCTCCCTATCGACGTTTTCTTTCCTCTCAGACGTACAGGGCTGCCATCCCTGGTAGGACAGTGTGAGCCATCGGCTCTGTGAAGTCATGAATGGGACACAAAGAGCGAGTGTATCCACGGCCAGAGATGACCCACATAGAATAGCCTGCGGCTCTCCCTCCTGCTGCTGTCTGCCCACCGCCAAACCCATCCACAGAAGGAGCCCATTCATATCATGAGCAGAGAGCTGGAGTCCAGCACAGGAGGGGGGAAGGGAATGGGGACTGGACATTAGATTAGGAGGAGAAGAATGGAGACTCTCAGAGATGGAAATGTGTTTCTTGTGAAGTCATGTGCAGCTGGATTGGGATCTTTAAGGAATTGTCTGCTTCGTGCATATTAACTCCTGTGGAGCCGCCAAATCACATTATTGAGTTACGAGGAGGACTGCTATCTATTCCGATGGTTAACCACAGCGTTGCAGGCTGGGTGAGGGGCTCCACGCGGCCTTGGTATCAGGCTCATTAAATGACCACTCCACCCAAATCTGACATTTCAGTGTTTGGTGAGTGCTGGAGAGTTAAATCAGCAACAGTTTCCTATAATTTGCTGGGGGCTCTCTGAGGACCCTGCACTTATGTTCAAGAGTCTGCACACCTGCCGGAGCCATTACAAAGGTTCCTGACTTCTTATGAGGGGGAAGAGAAGAGTTGAGTATAGCCTCAATTATAAAAAAATAAACTAACAATATATTGTGCCCTCATCCGTAGTAATGTTTGAGGAGGGAATCCATCAGACATAGGGTAGTGGTTGCTAGGGTCATCTTCCCCTAATAGTCACTCAGGATTAAAGGTTTAATGGACTTTCTCAGGCACTGATATGACAACATACAAATATTACATAAAAAATATTTATTGATATGTATAAACAAAAAAAGGACAATAATAAAACAAAGACCAAACCCCACAGTATAGAACAGCATGAATCGGTGACAAAACAGCCGTATACAATCTATCAAAGTGGAGCAGGCCAAGCCTCAACCGGTTTCGCGGCAGAAAAACCGCTTCTTCAGGAGGGTCTGTACAAAACATAATATACATAATAAATACTCTAGCAATGTGTTAATACAATCATAGAACGTATTTAATATCGACAATATAATCAAAAAGTCAAGGTATGTGGACTGCTCACCGTGGAGACGTTGAGAGGTGCAGCGACTGCCCAAGTAAACCCCCCGCGGCGGATGAGGGGGAAAAAACGTATATGGTGCAGATTGATACAATCTAATAGTAATGATTAAAATAATATTGAATTAGATCATTTATATTTGAGCCAAT